>CM056828.1:28141973-28529473 GCA_029853015.1 Chelidonichthys spinosus | reverse complement strand
TGAGAGGGTCTCTTCGGACAGCTAGTGTTCAGAGACAATGTTTTATGAGTGATCCAGATTTTCATCAGAGGGAATGACTTACCTGTGTTGGCGTACAGCCTACTGACCACTTTGAATAATGTTTTTATATTTTATTTTTTACACTGCCGGGATTGCAGCTGAAAGAATTAGGCTCATATTGTCACACCACGCTATAAGAATACATCTAAGCAACACATTAATTTTAAAGGTTTTTTTTTTAAGTTATTTTTTGGTCTTTTATTGCGGGAGGCCAACGTGAGAGTAAAAGGAGCGAGAGAAAGGAACGACATGCTTTAAAAGAGGGCAGCAGGGATGAGTTGCCGATGTGGTCTTGGTCGAGTTTTAGTGGCCGGTCGGTCCTGGGAAGGTTCACCACTGTTCCATGTTCTCTCCATTTGTTAATAATGGCTCTCATTGTGGTTTGCTAGAGTCTGTGATAGTGAGCACTTCTCTTTTGTCGAGATAATCCATCCCACCTCACAGGTGTGGCATATCAAGATGCTGATTAGACAGCATGATTATTGCACAGGTGTGCCTTAGACTGGCCACAATAAAAGGCCACTCTAAAATGTTTGGTTGTATCACAAAGCAGAATGCCACAGATGTTGCAATTTTTGAGGGAGCGTGCAATTGGCATGCTGACAGCAGGAATGTCCACCAGAGCTGTTGCTCGTGCATTGAATGTCCATTTCTCCACTATAAGCCGTCTCCAAAGGTGTTTCAAAGAATTTGGCAGTACATCTAACCGGCCTCACAACTGCGTCTGAGACCAGCCTCTCAGACAGCTGCTGCAACAATCAGTTTGCATCACCAAAGAATTTCTGCACAAACTGTCAGAAACCGTCTCAGGGAAGCTCAACTGCATGCTCGTCGTCCTCATCGGGGTCTTGACCTGACTCCAGTTCGTCGTCGTAACAGACTTGAGTGGGCAAATGCTCACATTCGATGCCGTCTGGCACGTTGGAGAGGTGTTCTCTTCACGGATGAATCTCGGTTTACATTGTTCAGGGCAGATGGCAGACAGCTTGTGTGGCGTTGTGTGGTTTCTGATGTCAATGTTGTCGATTGAGTGGCCCATGGTGGTGATGGGGTTATGCTATGGGCAGGCGTATGTTATGGACGAGGAACACAGGTGCATTTTATTGATGGCATTTTGAATGCACAGAGATACCGTGATGAGATCCTGAGGCCCATTGTTGTGCCATACATCCATGAACATCACCTCATGTTTCAGCAAGATAATGCACGGCCCCATGTTGCAAGGCTCTGTACACAATTCTTGGAAGCTGAAAACATCCCAGCTCTTGCATGGCCAGCATACTCACCGGACATGTCACCCATTGAGCATGTTTGGGATGCTCTGGATTGGCATACGACAGCGTGTTCCAGTTCCTGCCAATATCCAGCAACTTCGCACAGCCATTGAAGAGGAGTGGACCAACATTCCACAGGCCACAATCGACAACCTGATCAACTCTATGCAGGGAGATGTGTTGCACTGCGTGAAGCAAAGGTGGTCGCACCAGATACTGACTGGTTTTCTGACCCTCCCAGTGTAAAGCGAGGGTCGCTTTTCCCAGAGCCTACCGGGTTTCCCTGACATCACACACAGAACGTCATAATAGCCGCACTGCATTTCCCAGCCCGCACCCATATCAGCTCACGGCGGCGTTACACTCCTGGAGTAGCGACCAATGCAGTCGGCTAGGCACTCGACATAAACCACTACAACACACGTCGGTTCAGTTGACAGCATTTATTTTACATGACAACTCAGCGAACAGTGAGGTACCCACTGATTCCGCTACATAATTCACTCAGTAACCATACATTTTCTCAAGACCAAAACACACCCATCTACTCGCATCCTTCCGGTCCGTCAGCATACTGATCCGTGTGGAAGCGCGTGCCACGTTGGACCCATTCCTTATCTGCTGTCCCGGGACGGTGGAATGGGGTTTGCGAAGGGCAGGGGGGGGTGATAGGTGGGCCTACTTAAGGCTAAGGAGGGGAATTGCCTGGGGGGGGCAGTGGTGTATGCAACAGCTTGCGGAAAGGCTGTTTCTTTTCCCCCCAGTTAAACCAAAAGTGAGTTTGGAATTGCCTATGAATGGCTGGTTTGTGTCCTTCCAGTATTTTGTTCATTTTGCAGTATTTTGTTCATTTTTGTTCTGTTGTATTATTCTCTCTTTTTTTTTTTTTTTTTTTTGCACCTCGCACCTGCAAAATAAACTGCATCACTTTTTCACTCAAATTCCGTGAGCTGCCTCCTGCTTCCTGCATTTCATCACCATTTTCACCTCCTGGTTGCGTTCCGTCCCGTTTGTGAGTTGGGGGTGCAATACCACTGTCTCAAACCCTCCATAAAACAAAACTGCGTGTTTCAGAGTGGCCTTTTATTGTGGCCAGCCCAAGGCACACCTGTGCAATATTCATGCTGTCTAATCAGCATCTTGATATGCCACACCTGTGAGGTGGGATGGATTATCTCGGTTAAGGAGAAGTGCTCAATATCACAAATTTAGACAGATTTGTGAACAATATTTGAGAGAAATGGTTATTTTGTGTATGTAGAAAATGTTTTATATCTTTAAGTTCATCTCATGAAAAATGGGAGCAAAAACAAAAGTATTGCGGTTATATTTTTTTTCAGCATAGTTTGATGATCTAAAACATTTAAGTGTGACAAATATGCAAAAAACTGAAGGAATCAGGAAGGGGGAAATACTTTTTCCACTGTATACTCTACAGTAAAGTAGTAGTTTTTTACATTTTTACTGTTTTTGCACTATGCCATACAACTTTTTAAAAGTTTATTGATGGTGTATGTATTATATTCTAATCTTTATAAAAAAAATGTTGCCTCTTAATTTCTTGTCATTTTCTCCCTGTGTAATCGGAAATTGTGTTTTAGTATTTTCCTGGGTATCGGTACTGAGTTGAAATTCTAGTATCGTTACAACCCTTGTACATACATGTCAAAGCGTAACCCGGTACATCTTCATATCACAGGGTGTCTTTAGCGTGTCTGATGTTTTTATTCACTTCATTGATATATTTGACTGAAACAACATTCAACCGTGATCATGATGAAAAATTGTGCTTTCTTTTACAGGTCCTATATACACTGGTAACACATTATGTAAACAACAGGAATAAAGGTGCAGATAAATGTTTTTTTCATTCTTTGAATCTCAACCCAAACAAGAAATCACAATAACCTGAGAGAGAGAGAGAGAGAGAGAGAGAGAGAGAGAGAGTGTGTGTGTCTTGGAGTAAAGATATCACTACATACTCACTCTTGAATTCCTCTGTCGAGTCCTCTCCATCCAGAGAGGGTGATCGGTTTTATTTTTCCATTTCTGCTCCCTGTACATAAATAACGGCGGAGGTAAATAACGGCCGGTCTCTAATGGAGGCCGGGGCAAGTGTCGACAGGCAGCGTTATTTCCACGCGTCCCATTCATTGTCAGGTTCGCGTCGTGAAGATTTTGGCTGATGCTATATTAGAGGATTGACGGTATGCCCTGAAATGCATTCGACTGACGGCAAGTGTGAAGAGACAGTGCGCCGCAGCCTCACGCAAGCTCTCGAAAATCTTTTAAACTGAATCTTGTTGATCTAAAATGAAGACAGATTCATCAACTGCATAGCTTATTATAGGTATCCACAACATGATAAAAGTACTACAATATGCGTACCTAGATGCGTCATGAGGTGGCGGTACGGTGTAAGAAGTAACGGTACGCAGATGGGAAAAGATCAGAAGTCCCGGTACTGCGTACTGGTGAGTACCGGCCCAATTCAAGCACTGGTGAAGACCTTAACTCCAACGATGATGTTGTGTCTGTGCTGGGACCGGTTACAGGCACAGCAACTTTCTTTACAAAAAATTATCTACAGTTCTCTTCATTTTTGTAGCTGAAGGAGGAGCAGGATACAGTCACGTACTATATTAAGGCTTATACACTCTGCCTAATTTTTTCCCCACCAACATTCAGTGAAGAAGACCACTGGGGTCAGAGCAAAGGCCCACCCCTTCTCTGCCTCTCAGTGGCTGAGACCGTGGTATTTCTTCTTCTCTGTATGCTTGTGGGGAAAAAACATTACACTACACACATACAGACCAGCTAAATGTTAGTAGCAGCGGTGCGACCAGGGAACATTTTTAGTCGCACTTCACAGATTTCTGGTCGCATGTGCACATCGTCGCACTCTGGAGCACTGTGTTGGCTCTTCATGTTGAAAGGAGTAAGCTGAGGTTAAACATCTGATTGGGATCCAGAAGTGGAACCTGGAGGACCTGGGGCCTGTACTACGAGGCAGGATTTGGGCTTAGCGAAGTAACTTAAGTGTTAACCCTGGGTTTTCCGTCCTACGACGCAGGTTCACTTCTTACCGGGGTAGATTGCCATGGTAACTTACGCTGTGGAGCTAACCTGTTGCGGAGCAGGTTATGTTCCCTGATAAGAGATCAACGTGGAGAAAAACACCACCTACTGACCAATCAGGGGCCTGTATTATGAAGCGAGTTCAACATACCCAGGATATCTTTCAAAGATCCAGCTTAAGTAACCCTAACAAAGGCAATCGGAGATAAGCGATCACACGAAGCTGGGGCCCGTTCCAGAAAGCAGGTTCAACAAACTCTAAACCTAACCCTGAACTAAGATGGGCAACTCTGAGTTTTCGGTTCCAGAACAGCAGTTCTGAGTTAGTTCAATAGAACTAGAGCTCCGATACTACGATTCACCATGGCAACCGGGAAAGCGTTATTAGATATTACTAATAATAGTGTTTATGTAGAAAACAAGTTCATCCTTAGAAAGTGGAGCAACGTAACTGCAGCAAAGTAGAGACAGTTGTCGTGGCGGATATTTATGGCCCGACTTAATGTGTATAACTGAAGAAACAGTCGATTGGTCTAAACGTGATAACTCTTTATTTTCAGCCATGTAGAGCGACACTGTGGTGTAACGGTTAGCAACGCTGCCTACAGGGCAGGCGACAGGGGTTCTACTCTTGTAGATCTCAAAGTAGCGCAATGAACAAATAATAATTTTTATGTAGGTGTAATCCCTCCTGGCACAAAAAGAAACTGGCTTCATCTGAAAATTAAGCATAAAAATATTGTACAAATACGTAGACTGAGGCAATTGATTTTAATCATATTTCACATATTAAACAGTAAATATAAGCGGCTATTTCAAAAATGTCCTTTTTCAGAAAAGCTCTGCAAAGAATCTGCATTATGTCCGCGATATGAAATGTCAAAAATGTCGGAGAATATTGTTTAGATATGTGATTGGCAGTGTTGGGCAAGTTACTTCAAAAGCGTAATGCATTATTTATTACTTGTGTAATGGAAATTTTGGATGTTTGTAATTTATTATCAGAATATTTGTCAGGTCAGACGTCGATCCGCATCTCCTTTCTGACTGTTATGCTATGACGAAAATGAATGCCTGTTTGTCTATGATTATGAACATGAGTGCCACATTGACATAAGATAATTTCAGGACTATGACGCCTGTGTTCTGTAAATCTTGACCTTGCCTGGACAACTTGTCTTTGTAAGATAGGACATGATCCGTCCTTTGTCCATGGTTCCTCCTCCTTAAAAGGGAGATTGTTGTTAGACTCAGGGTCGTTCCTGCTGATTCTGAACCTTTGCATCAGAAGGCAGGGGTGAACAGTACTTTCTTCTGCAGATGAGAATACTTAGTGGAATAAACCTCGGAGAAAAAGCTGATCCTGGTTGTTGATCTTTATTGGGCAGATTCATTTTTCCACAACACTTGTTACTGTAATTTCAAAGTAATTAGTTACATTACAATATTACTGTCTTTGAAATGTAAGGCATTACACTACTTTTACATTACTTTTGCATTACTTTTCGCCAAAATAAAAGGAAATATGGATTTTTTGTTCTCAATAGATGATCTTGTGTTCAATGCAGCTAATTACAAAGCAGGATGTGATGTTTTTCTCTTCAAAATAAAAGAACGAAAAACGGAAAATGACTCGTATCCCGTTATTCGTTTTAAAAACGGAAAACGAGAAACGGAAAACGACTCGTTAACTGATATTAGATATTGTGTTCATGAATGGGATTCGGGGATGAAATAACAGTGCCATTTTTCATTCCAGATTTGGAAGGCGCTTATGCTGCGAAATTACCTGAAAGCCTACCTGAGACATTTAGGGGGATCTCTAAATCATTGTTCATAAACGCTCTGACAGCGTCTGACGCTCGCGTTTGAAAGTAAACCTACTGTTTTAAACACGCACCAAAAGCGTTATGACACGGACATAAAAGCGGTTAAAAAACGACGGGGAGAATCGGAGCCTCCGCCTCCTCGCCGCAGCCCCTCAGCTGTTGATCCTCGGTGTGCCGGGTCGGCTGCGCTCTGACCGACCGGGAGCCGCTCCGTGAGTCGGTGTCCAGCTCATGGAGCCTGCTAACAACAGCGCTTAATTAACATAGTGTAGAGTCACACGGACCGGCTTTCACACTTTTCCAGAAGTGGAGCGTATGCCCATCTCACGATCGCGAATGTAGAGTCAATTGATTTCGGGTTTAAAATGCATTATAGCGCGCGTTACTGAGATTTGTACCGAGTAAAATATTACCAGTTTTTTTTTTTGTAATGCCTTACATTACCGCGTTACAGCAAAATGTAATGCATTACAGTAATGCATTACTTTTGTAACGCGTTACTCCCAACACTGGTGATGTAGGAAGTAATCAAATCAATCAAAATCCTCTCCCGACGTAAAGCTGTTAGAATCCATATTTTATTTCCATATCATAGGTTGACGAGGAAAGGACGGCACATTTTTTTCAGAGTTAGTTCAGATTCCGGAAAAAGGCGGAGACATGTTGGGAGAAACTCTGGGCAGTGTTGCCAGGTGTACGATAATTATCACATTTGTATGATAATTTTGCCCTCTGTACGATGTACGATCAATAATCCCAAAAAGGCCAAATATACGATCATTTGACCATTCCGTGAATGTGTGGTTTTGGTGAATGTGTAATCAGCCTGTCGCAACTGTCTGTCGGAGTTTTTTTGTGAACCCTGGAGGCATCTGTTTCCAAGTTTCCAGGCTGGAAATTGGCTGGAAATTCCAGCCAATGGTGCTTTTCTAAATGTGAGTTACAAGTGACGTGTACATAGATATACATAATAAAGGCTAGATGTCTCAAGGCGGAGTCTCCAACGTCATCACCGGCGGCCATCTTGCCACAGGCAAGCTTCCTGGCGGGCTCTGTGGTACTTGATGTAAGGTGAGTGATCGGTACGAACACAATTACTCTTATCTCACTGAAATCTTGACGGATTTACAAACGATTTGGTTTCTTACTAACTTTATTAACGTGGCTATAATTCTTTATGCTTGAACATGTTGAAATTGCAGCTTTTCTATTCAAAAACGACTTAATCGTGCAGCATAGTTGTGTCTCATGGCTGCTTACCCAAGTAATCAAGGCTGAGACCACAATCGAGCTGTTCAATTATAAATGTTTACTGACACCAATAACGATTTTATGACAACTTAGCTTTTGTCAAAATTATAATCTTTGTGGATGTGGTTCTAGTTATTAGCTGGCTAATAACAAGAAGCTGTGAGTGAGACCTAGTAGCAGCTAACATTACGGTTTAGCTGCTACCCAGCAATTTTAATCAGTGGGAGAGGCAGAATCGCTCTTTCTTTTCAATGTAACTTAAGTTGCACATGATTTCCAATCGGCTTGGTTTGTTAAAGCATGTTACATTATGATAAAGGAAATTGGTCTTTATAAGAGAAGATGCCAGACTTTTGTGCAGCCTATGGATGCTCCAATCGCCGGAGTCTCGAAATGAGAGCCCGTGGGATCACCTTTTACCTGTAAGATATGAAAATATTATGATTATATTTGGGATAATCATTACTTAGTGGATGTATGAACAATACAGGTGCTGTAACACAGGAACAGCGGGGCTGTGACATAATAGTATTACAAGATTGTTGACCCAAGGCTTTTCAGAAGTTTATTGTTTATTTTGAGCACTTCAGGAGTGAGCACTTTGACAGAACGGGGCAGCTAGTTCAAGTACATCTTTAGAAAGCTGATGGCCCAGTGTGGGGTTCTTAAACCATGCAGAGGCAATGTAACGGCACGGGATGACACAGAGTCCCTACCAGCTGTCATCGACACCTCCACAAGCCTGTGAGCTGTAGATATGTCCTCTGCAGCAGGAGGAGAAGATCTTCCATCCCCGTTTGCTGACATTCCTGCCCTAGTACATGACCACAGCTACCTTCCCGTCCGCTTCAATGGTCTTGTGCACAACGCTCTCGTGTACATTTCAGGTAAAGGCGGACTGAAAGTCAATTTTCCCTATAACCAATAGTGCCAATAGTGGGGGAAAACAATCTCACGATAGTCCAAAAATAGAAATGTCCCCTTAATTTCCCCATGCTTATTAATGATTATTATTATAAGTTATGATATTATAATACTAACTTAAATTTCAGGATTTGTTGTGCGACGGGCTCTGAAGAAGCTGTCCTGTGATGTCTGCCGTGCCAGCCTGGTCACAGACGCTGCATCTGCCATCAAGGACCAGAGCTACCACCTGCTGACTTTAAAAAACAATGGAGGTCTGGTGATTCCATAAGAAGGAACAGTGAGCGTCGTCAGGGCAGCAGAGTGGGTCATTCGTCAGGCATCAGCAAGTACCAGACGATCACAGCACATCAAACTGCTAGAGGTCGTGTACATGGTACAGAAGAGGATAGGGTCAGAGGATGTGTTTGTGCTCGGGGAGCACATCGGTGAAACGCAGTATGGCATAGACAGCCACCACCATATGCTGTTAACATTGGTTGTGTCCCTCTTTCTTAAGCTAAGGCTGCACCACATCGCTAAAGTTACTAACCTTAGCATTCAGAGCAACAACATGCGACAGAAACTCAACAAAACCGTCCTTTTCAAAGGGCATTAGCCCAAGCTAGGTTTTTTGGGTCATTTTTTTGCAGCATTTATTTATGTATATTCGTAAAGGGAAATCTTGTATCTATTTTTTATTGCAAATAAATGTCACTTATATAATAGTTTAAACTTGTTTAAAATAAACGTATATTACGTATATTAGCCATATTATGTGTGTATATAATTCCATACCATCTGCCTCTCATCCACACACACACACACCATACTTTATCTCTGTGTATTTGTGTAATTATGGCTTGTTCTCTTGTATTTATGTTGATGTTGATACTGCTTACTCTGCTTTAGTTGTTTATTATATGTAAACACTATATTGTGGTGTATATATTGTGGTCCCTTCAATTGGGAAAAATCCTTAATAATCATCATCCTGCTAAAATGTCCCAACTGTTTTGCCTTTTACAAGAAAGTATGAGAATGTCTACAGCTTAAGACAAAATGAATAGATCCAATTTGAAAACTGAACTCCCAAAACTATCCTAAAGAAGAAGCCGCAATATTAGATTAGCCCATAACCTCAGAGAAACTTCCATCTTCTCTGTGTCCAACAATGAGTCACCTGGCTCTGATGAACTCATATCACTGCTTTGTTGAAGCTTCTGTTATTGCACACACGCACGCGCGCGCACACACACACACACACACACACACATAAATAATAATAAATAAAATACTTAATTTAATGGCGAAATTGTGTGTTATTTGGAAGCTGATTAAGACCTTGAGATGCTGTTGAAAGCTTCTGAAAAAGCTATTAGGCTGATGCTGTTTTTTCAAACAGGTATTAGAACCTGTTTTTTTGGGGGGTCATTTTTTTTTTGCAGCATTTCTTTGTGTATATTTGTAGAGGGAAATCTTGTATCTATTTTTAATTGCAAATAAATGTCACTTTTATAATAGTTTAAACTTGTTTAAAATAAACGTAATAATTCAAATTATTTTATTATATTAGTAATATTCATATTTATTTACTATTTTTTGTATTTAGCCATAGCCATATTATGTGTGTATATAATGCCTGCCTCTCATCCACACACACACATACACACATCATTGTAACTTTACGTTGTATTCTGTTGTTATCTGTACTTTATGACCACTGTCTGTATTTGTAGTTCACATGGTGGGATATATTTGTCCCTCATTTCACCTTTGTCACTTAATTTAACAAATAAATAAATAATAAAGTAATATTCATATTATCATATATCTCATGTTGCTATTCTGTACACTGAGGTTTAGTAGCCTATATATTGATTTAACATAAATAAGATAAAAACCTTGTGTGTGTGTATATTCATTGCACCTATCTGTTCTGTTTAATGTTATTTTCATATGGGAGTCCATGGTTATAATTATTCATAAGTATGCAGTGTCATAACTACATCTCTGACATTTATAACAAAGCAAACCGTTTGGAAATCGGTAGAAAATTTAGCAAGTTATGGTTATTTAAAAAGTACATGCACCATTAAAACACAATGTTACGAGTGAGCGAGCTGACTGTGGCAAGATGGCCGCCAGGAGCAGACGTTGACCTCCATTGGCCAGCAGCGCGGACGAGACATCTAGGCTTTATTATGTTTATCTATGGACGTGTATGCGTTTGCCTCAGAACAACGGCCATGATTGGCTGAATAGTCCGCTGCGCCCGCCTCATGAGTGAGGAAAAGAAAAAAAAAAGAAATGAAGAAGCACTGAAAATGAGTGAACATGTTAGACGCTATTCAACACTAGAGTGACTATAGCGCATCAATAGACTTGTTATTTTGGTTACGACAAGTGTACGATAATTTCCCTCAAAATACGATAATTTTATATCTCTGGTACGATAATCCTACATTTCTCACCTGGCAACACTGCTTAAGAAGGTTCCTAACTGAAGAAGTGACCTGGAAGTAGACAAGTGGCTGCCATGATGAGAGCCGTTCAAATTATCTAAATGCAAGGAAAGGAGCTTCAATGTTTCTTTCAGATCTCCTTTAGCATCAGATACAACGGACCTTCCTTAAGAAAAGGAAAGGAGATCAAGCAATATTTTAAGTGTCGCTCATGAAAACAAACAAAATACTAGGGGTGTGAATCTTTGGCTTCACAGCGATTCCATTAACGATACAGTAGTTGGCGATTCGATTCAAGGACAATTTTTTTGTTGTTGTAACGATTCGATTTGATTCTGTAAACCACGATTCGATTCAGTAACTTGTAACCAAAATTCTATATCCATGAAATAAACATGCAATAATGCAAGTGATACTATCTGTATTCTTCTGAAATGTGAAAAATAACACATTTATTCCTGCATAATATTTTATGCTGAATACAAAAATGTTATTAAACATTGCTCAGTTATTTTGAACATTATTCAACAGACTTCATGTTGGCAGGGGAGAGTGTGTCTTAAACTTATTAAAACATTAATCATAAGTAAGAATCACGATTCATCCGATTAAATGCATTAATATCGATTATTCGTGAAGTCAAAACGATTCATTCTATTTATTTATTTTAGCAGATTGATTTAGTTGAATCTATAGGACTGACTATCGATTTATCGAATGAATCGTTACACCTCTACAAAATACCTATTTGCATATTTAACAATGATTATGAACAACATAATCAACAAATATTAAATCTTCAAAACAACAACAACATATATATATATATACATATATTATATTTCTCATATAAAATCTTGTGACTGGAAGCCTTGATTAATTTTCCAACCTTGAAAGATGAATATAAGTGAGCTGACTGTCCACATTTAATATTAACTTCACGGTTAAATTCACATTATTACACAGTGTTGGTCTGTTGAGTTTGTTAACCCTGAGAAGAGGGATACTCTGAGTTTTCCGTTCCAGAAAGAGAGATAACTCAACCTTTAGGTCAGTTACCATGGTAACTGACTCTGTTAACCTAACCTGCTTGCTGGCAGGTTTTCTTCAACAAACCCTGAGTTTCTCCTACACCTTCTCCGCCTTTTTCCGGAATCTGAACCAACTCACCAAAAAATTGCTGTCCTTTCCTCGTCAACCTAATTTACATGGAAATAAAAGTGATTCTAGCAGCTTTACGTCGGGAAAGGATTTTGATTACTTAGAAAATTACCATTTTTCCTACCGATCACATATCTAAACAATATTCTCCGACATTTTCAACATTTCATATCGCGGACATAATCCGCGACCACATTCTTTGCAGAGCTCTTTAGAATTTCGCAATGTTTTTGAAATGTTTAAGGACATTTCTATGTTGAAATAGCTGCTTATATTTACTGTTTAATATGTGAAATATGATTAGAATCATATGCCTTATTTTACACATTTGCACAATATTCTTATGCTTAATTTTCAGTTGCAGCCACTTTCTTTTTGTGCCCGTGGGATTTAGGGGTATAACGGTACACTGAAGTAACGGTTCGGTACGTACCTCGGTTCAGACATCACGGTTCGGTATGAGTTTGGGGCAATGGAGGGGACAGAAAAAAAAAACTGCAGAAGGCAATTCTTTTTTTATTGTGCATATCTCAGGTTGTACCACCTAGTGTCATATAGTCTCTCTAGTTTCTCTAGAGCTAGTTGCAAAAGTCAGAACTGCGTAATCTAAGATGTAAACAGCAGCCAGGAGGCGAAGCTCGGCTACCGCGCTGTAGTACATATTCCTGGCCCTTATGTGGCGCAGGTACTGCTACAAAAATACACCAAAAACGCAGAAGAAGAGACGGAGCTTGACCGGAAGTTTGCCGTTGCTATGGCAACACGTGAAAGCTACGGCTACTATCCGATTAATAAATATCCATAAGATGACAATTTGGCCCGTATCAATAAAACCAACAATAAGCATCAACAGCCGTCACACTAAGGACCTTAACGAGGCGTTGTCACACATTGTGATGGATTAATTAGAAAAATAAATGCGTTGGTTGTTTGTTATCGTAAAAAGCTTTTTTTCCCGGAATATTGCCCCCCTCTCTCGGCTCTGTTTTTTTCATCCAGTGGCCCTAATACGGCGTCGTACAGAGGAGCAGAATATCTGCTGCTCTGATGACGTCAGCGTATGCGTTTTTGCTGTCTACATGAAAACACAAAACGGAGGGGTGCCGTTTTTTTCTTTTTCACCCTGGGACCTGGTTTCAAAAAACTGCGTTTTCAGGCCCTGAAAATGCTGGATCCATATGGATGGCCGGCCAAAACGCACAAGACTTGTGGGTTTACACACAATTAACGTTTCCTAGTGGACGGCCTCTAACAGTAGTTCTGTAATCAATTTATGCACCAGTTTTTTTATTTGTATGCCGTGTATTCTCCGTGTAAATACACGCACCGATATTTTTGAAATTTTTCACTGATCTTTTAAAAAAATTATGTTTGTCCTCAAACCTCATGCACGATACATTAAGGAGTGGACCTATTTTTCTAATACAACGTGGATAATGTAGCATGAAATGATGCTTTGGAATCAATCTTTTCTGTGAAAACAAAGGTTTAAATAGCTTGTGGTGGTCCTTAATCAAGTGCTTTACTGTTCACTGTTAGTTACAGTGGGTGAAAAAAACAATATTCACAATCTGAGAGGAGGAGCAGATTCCAGAAACAATTATTTCTTTCCAATACATCACCAAAAATAAGAGGAGCATTTCTCACAAGACACCATGACTGAATTGCATTTAGTCCAAGGTCCTTGCTAGCATCATCCATTTTCAACCCGCTTGGCCTATTTTTTCTCTCAATATAACCATAGTTGAAACTTTGGATCCTCTGTGACAATGATTCCAAAGACAGATACTTATGGTTGACAAGGTATTGAAAGATTAGTTTGAGTTCGTACTGTACAACACCTTCAAGTAAGTCGTGCATTATGTCAACTGCATAGTTGTCAGAGGTGTGGAAAAAATGCAATGTATTGAGCAAGCATGTCTTTTTGACACCAAATGTTGAACTCAACATAGGATTTTCCTGTAGAGCTGCACAATGTTCTGCATGCATTTCTTTTGTACGAAAAATCATGCCAGGGTCATCTTCAGTAAACATAGACTGTGCCTCAGCCTTACTTGTCAAACAAAATCTACAGTAATAGTTAGCACTGAAGGACTCGACAAAACCGAACAGTCCATGTAAGCCTAGGTTGTCACCTGTTACTTGTATAACAGAACCAAGCAAAGGTGAGTCTGAGAAAGGCACCTCAATTCCTTGTGTTTCAAGTATTTTAAGATCATCAACAAGAGGCTTTATGATGTCATCAAATCCATAAGTCTTCAGGTCTTGTGAGTGAAAGAGTGCAACAACATGTATATTCATCAACACAGAATTATATTTTGGGGGCAGGTTCCTCAATATAAAGTAAATTCAACCAAGTTTGTGAATCCCTTTCTTTGAAACTAAGGGATTTGCTGTCTCAAACTCATCAAAATAGAGTTGAATTTGTAGAGCATGTTTGTTCTGGGAAAACAAAACGCTATTCTTGAAGTATGAACCATCACATATGTCTTTATAAATGCCTTCTTCCTATTGTTTGGTTTGCAAGAAGCTTTCACATAATTCAGTGTTCTTGAACATAGACTTAAGAGTTCCCAGGATGGGTGTTAACTAGGGCTGGGACTTTAACACGTTAATTAAGATTAATTAATTACACAAAAATTAATGCGTTAAAAAAATTGATGCATTTTAATCGCACTTATTTTTGCACCGCGGAGCGTTTCTCACTGGATGAGTTTCAGGCGGACCAATTATACTGGAGCACCAACTAGCGTTCATGACTTCAGACAACAAAAAACCACAGTGAACATGAACGAAGACGCTGATGAGACCGCTTTGGTTGGCCCCGTGGATGGGAAATTTTTTTGTTTAAAAAACGAACGGATGGAAGCATCGATAAGAGCATGGTGGTTGTGTAAAAGCTATGCAACAAGGAATTCACATATCACCACAGCACATCGAGCCTCAAGAATCACCTCAAAGCAAAACATATAGCAGCTAGCGTGGATGCTAGCGTGGTAGCTAGCGTCGGAGGGTTAACCCTCGCCAACAGAGAGATGTTTTCTAATAGTCAGGGTTTCCAATGTTCTGAATGTGCTTGAAAGTATTGTGTTTTACTTTAAAAAAGAAAGTGTTATAGTTAACAGAAGGTCTACCTACCTATAGGGTACCTGAATTTCTGAAATGTACTATATTTCTAAATATGCTATTGCTAGACTTAATGGCAAAAATTGCACTGGTCTGTTGAACAAAAATAAACAATATTTTGTTGCTTAAGCTTATGTATTCAGTCATTATTCAATGGTATACTAAAAATCCATGTGAAAAAAATTACTTCTCACTGTTCTCAGGTCAAATATTTATATGCGATTAATATGCAATTAATTTCGATTAATTAATTACAAATTAATTACAAATTAAAAATTAAAAATGTTTTAATCGAGTCCCGGCCCTCGTGTATACACAAATGTATCTGTTACAGGGACCTGACTGTAAACTCCTGTTGTTTTATCTCTGCTAACATCAAACCGCACCCCAAAAACATATAAAACAGGCTCAACAATTTCCCATTTTTCCTCAAAGAACTTCTGTCGTTTCACTCTTGTGTTCAAAGTTGAGAACGGATTTTCTAGTTGATCAAAACACTTATCCACATTCTTTTCAAAATCTGTGCCTTGAATTTCTGGAGTACAGCTGAAAACTGCCTCTCTTGCTTGCGTATGAATGTCATTTACAAGATCCTCCATGGACCCCACCATTGCTTGGACTGTGCTCTCAGCAACACCAGATGCTTGCAACTGTGCTACAACAGAAGCACACATGTTTAACACAAGATTATTGTCAACAGAGAGCTCGGTAGTTGTTGGAGAGTCTGTAACTGCCTGTGAAGTTGAGGGCTCACTAACTTCATTCTGAGTGTCCACATTGTCATCAGTATTAGTCAAAGCAACATCTCTATGTAAATGAACAAGATGCTTCTTGAAACCGGAATGCAAAATGATGAACAACATCCTGACTGTCTACATTTCAAACATAATGTCTTTCCAGGATATAGACCGTGGTGGAGTCTTAACCTTTTTAACCTTTTAATACTCACAGCTGCAGCCCCGTGAGCTTTAAGGTGATCAGTGGCTATTTTTACTACTTTTTACACTGTTTGGTCTATACCCAGTCAAAACCCGGCAATACAATTAGCCTCAGCTAGCTCTGCCACGCTAAGCTACATGGCTACCTCCGTGTCCCCGGAGCCAGACTGGCGACTAAAGAAAGCACAGAAGAAGATTGCTGACCTGTTAGACGATGTCTGTCGGCTCTCTGCGGAACTTAAAACCAAAGAGGCCCTGCTGAACCAGTGTCTGGATGCCGTTTACCAACAGAGCCTTCAGATCTCCTCTCTCTCAGCGGCTCTTCAGGACACGTTGCCCTGTGATCCCTCCATCCTGCGGCCGTCCTCCTGCTCCACCCCCCGCTCTCAGCGTCCATGGGTCGAGGTGGTTTCTCGTGGCCACAGGAGGACCTCACCCGTAGCTGTCTCACCCCAGCTTCCACTCTCCAATTGCTTTGATGCTCTGTCGCAGCTTGCTGGGGACCAGGGAGTTGGTCGGGGCTCGGGCTCTGGTTCGAGTGCCGCTCCACTGGCCGCCGCGTCCCTATCACAGACCGGTGTGGTGTCTGCTGCTCCCTGTTCCGGCAGACTGCTACCCGGCGGCCCTGTGGGTCCTTCCCCAGTGTCGGATGACAACGCAGCTGCACCTTCTCACCTTGCTCCTCCACCACCACCTGGCGGGACCCAGAGCTGCTCTACTGGACCGACATCTCCCCCACCTCCCCCCGGTGGCGCACAGAGCTGCTCCACTGGCCCGACGTCTTCTCCAGCTCAACCCGGCAACGCACAGAGCTGCTCCACTGGACTGACGTCTTCTTCAGCTATACCTGGTGGTGCACAGAGCTGCTCCACTGGCCTGACGTCTCCTCCACCACCCCCCGGTGGCACCCAGGGAAGCACCTCTGGAGCCCAGTGCAAGCAGTTACCATCCCAGACCGCGACTTCTGCCTCACGGCGGAGGCTGCTGAAGGAGGCAGTACGGAGGCGCTCTGGGCACCTCCACAGCGGCCGGCCTCGGGATCACTTTCCCGGTGCAAATGCTCCTGGCTCTCCCGGGGTCTCGCCGCTCCTTTTTCCGCCCCCGACTGTGATCATCGGAGACTCCTACACCCGAGCTGCTTCACTCGATCCCACCTTCCTCCTTGCCTACCCGGTTAGTGATCCATGTAGGATCAAACGACATGGCCTATCAGCAGTCAGAACTCACAAAAGAGTTTTTTAACAGCCTTTTTAGTCTTTTAAAATCCAGTGAGACGTCTGTTTTTATTATTGGCCCCCTCCTAGCTCGATCCCACAGTCCTGAGCGTTTTAGCAGAACCCTTGCTCTCAACACCTGGCTCCAGTCTGCATGTCGAGCCCACAACCTCGGTTTTATTGACAATTTTAACTTGTTTTGGAAGCGCCCGACTCTTTTTATGCGTGATGGAGTCCACCCAAACTCCTTAGGCAAACAGCTGTTGGCGGCTAACATTCACCATGCTATCCTTACATCTCCACGTGAATGACTGTTTACATGCCACACCCCCTCCTCACCACCTGCTTCTTCTTCTACGGTCTCATCCCACCCCATTCCCTCCTGTAATACCTCCCCCTACCGGCACCAGCGGCCTACTCCACGTCATCTGCAATCCAGTATTCCAGTTATAATAAGTAATAGGCCCTCTCACATTCACCGTACCCCTTCATTTAATGCGTCAAATGGCGCCAGCCCAAATAGAAGGTGCTTGCTGTCAGTCCCAAAACAATCAGCTGTCAAATCAGCTGATTTGTCACTGCCGTTGCGGGTTTGCATTGTTAAACGCTCATTCAATTTCCAATAAATCCCTCACCCTGAACGAATTGTTTATGAACAAGAACATGGACATCTTGTTCCTGGTTGAGACTTGGCAGAGGGAAAATGAGTTTTTCACTTAAAGGAGCTCTGTCCTCCAGGCTGCTCGTCTATTGGGACTCCCCGCATGGAGCGCCGTGGTGGAGGCCTGGCTGTTGTGTACCAAGACAGCCACCAGTGCCGACTGGTAAATTCCGAGCCTTTCTCTTCTTTTGATCTCAGTCAATAAAAGTTGGGTCTTCTAGCCCCTTTTATTGTGTTTTAATTTATCCCCCCCCTGGCCCTGTGAGAGCCTTCCTCACTGATTTTACAGAAATTTTATCCTCCATTATTAACCTAGAGAGAGTTTTAATCATTGGTGATTTTAATATCCACATCGATGATGTCTCAAGTAACTCAGCTGCTGACCTTTTATCCATCACTGACTGTTTTAATCTCACCCAGCATGTCTCTGGACCCACGCACACCAAGGGTCACACATTAGACCTTGTCTTTTCATTAGGCCTAGATGTTGGAAATGTACTTGTGGAGGACTTCCAAGTCAGTGACCATAGCTGTGTGCTTTTTAATGTCAACGTTCCCGTAATTCCTCCCCCTCTGAAAATAAAATCTCAAAGGCGGATTTTAAACCAAGATGCTGCGGATGGTTTCTCCTCTATGTTTGAGCCACAACTACTGATGGGAATTAATCACCCAGATGTCTTCATCCAGTCTTTTAATAGTCATTGTGCGTCCATCTTAGATAAAGTCTCTGTGGTGAAAAAAAGCTGTGCACCTGCAAATGTAGCTCACCCCTGGATAAATGACTCTGTCCGCTCTCTTAGGAGAAACTGTCGCAAAGTGGAACGACTGTGGAAGTCAACTAAACTGGAGGTTCATAGACTCCACCTAAGGGAGCTTAGAGCCTCTCTAAATGAAATGTTGAGGAAAGCCAGGTCACAGTATTTCGCTCAAATCATATCCTCAAATAAGAAAAACCCTAAGGTCTTATTTGAGACTATCAGCTCCCTTGTCTCACCCTCTGTCCCGCAAATTCCTGTGTATTCAAATTCTGACAGCAATGATTTTCTTAAATACTTTTTGGTCAAAATCAGTGACATTAGAGACAATATCCCACCACTGTCTTCAACTGACTCTGTTGCCCTGTCTAATTCTACTGGTCAATTGTCCTGCACCTGGTCCTCTTTTGGCCAGGTGACGCTCCAGGACATCACTATGCTGTTGCAAAAAATGAAACCCTCCTTGTCTCCTTCTGATGTTATCCCCACTGAGCTGCTTAAAACTGTTCTCAACTCGATTGGTCCTTGTGTTGTGAACCTGATTAATCTTTTCCTAGGTACTTCAAACATGCTGTCGCTGAACCTGTTCTTAAAAAGCCATCCCTGGATCCATCACTACCTAAAAACTACAGGCCAATCTCTAAGTTTCCTTTTTTGTCCAAGCTTTTGGAGAAAATAGTGGCAGAGGAACTAACAGTGTTTTTAGAGACTAATAATGTCCTGGATAAATTCCAGTTGGGTTTTCGTAGAAATCACTCTACCAAAACTGCCTTGACTCGAGTTTCTAGTGATATTATGATGGCAGCCGACTCTGGCAAAGACTCAGTCCTCGTTCTACTAGACCTCTCCTCAGCCTTTGATACTGTTGATTACGAAATTATGGCAAACAGACTCAAAGACCTAGGGTTTTCCGGTCTCGTCTTAAAATGGTTTGAATCTTATCTCTCTGAAAGAAGTTTTAATGTATGTGCAAACCAGATCTTCTCAGAAACCTCCCTGCCCTGTGGGGTTCCACAAGGCTCGGTGCTGGGGCCAATTCTATTCCTTCTATACATTCTTCCCCTTGGTCAGATAATTAGCCAGTTCCAACATGTTTCTTATCATCTATTTGCTGATGACATCCAGCTGTATTGTTCTTTTAATGAGTCTGAGTCTTTTAAACTGTCTTCACTAACCAGCTGTTTGTCCACCATCAAACAATGGTTAAATTCAAATTACTTGCAATTAAATTCAGAAAAGACAGAGACCCTGATTATTGCACCCGAAAATCGCATCCCCTTTATCAAATTTCACTTGGGTACGGTAGGCTCCTCCGTCCAGACGAGTCTCCGGAACCTTGGGGTCATCTTTGACTCAGCCATGTCCCTTGAGCACCACACCAGCAAGCTGATTAGAAACTGCTTCTTTCAACTGAGGAACATCTCTAAGATAAGATCCATGGTGTCCAAAGCAGAACTTGAGATGATCATCCATGCCTTTATCTCCTCACGTCTAGATTACTGCAACAGCCTTTTTACATGTCTTAAACAAAAATCACTTCATGGCCTCCAGTTCAGAACTCTGCAGCTTGACTTTTAACCCACATGAGAAAAAGTGCGCACATCACGCCGATTTTAGCAGAACTCCATTGGCTCCCAATCCATTTTAGAATTCATTTTAAAATCTTAGTTCCTACTGTCAGGGCTTTACATGGTCAAGCCCCCTCTTACATTTTAGAGCTGCTAAAATCTTATACCCCCTCACGCTCCCTCAAATCCTCTGGTAAATGCCTGCTTACCATCCCCCTCACTCATTTTAAATCCAGAGGGGACAGAGCCTTCCAAGCTGTCACTACCACTGTCCTTACGCACCTACCACTGTCCTTACGCACTTTAAACTCCATCGAGTCTTTTAAAAAGGATCTGAAATCCCTGCTGTTTCGACTGGCTTTTACATAGGGGTGGGTTTTCTGGGTTTTTGTCGTAACTTTGTTTTATATTGCCATGCTATTAAGTTTCTATGCTCCTCTGTATTTTAATTGTCTATTCTTGTTTTACTCCTTGACTCTGTTGTGAAGCACTTTGTGAACCCCTTCTATGAAAAGTGCTATACAAATAAATTTTTCTTGCTTGCTTGCTAAATGCTGACAAAGCAATGCAGAACTTTTGTGGTGTGCCTTACAGACATAACAAAGAAACATATTTGCATCCAAGGATATTTATCCCCTCAAGCGTCGTGCAAAAATCTCGCTCTGAGCTCCTTGACTCTGGGACTTTCCTTGGCACTTCCCACATCAATGTTAAAAACTGTGGTTTGGATGAATGTATAGAAGTTGAAGAGGGATTCATGGTAGTTGACACTGAAGATGAAGTGTGCTTTGAAGAGCTCGTCGAAAGCTGCCAAGGATGTCTGTGCCTTGCAAGGGATGGCCTTGTGGTCAATGATGATGTAGTATCTTTGGATGCTGTTCTTCTTTTGACCCACACACAGGAGGAAGGGCTGACCCGGTGCCACACCAGCAAGGAAGGTTTCGACACTGGCTCCCATCTTTGACAAAATGTAAATAAGAATCAGGAGAAAATCATGAAATGTAGCGCCACTATGTTCAACTAAGCCAATAAAAAAAAAGAAGTAGGAATAACTGCATAGGTACACTACTATTTGCATACCTGTATATATCTCACAACATGGTCAACAGCTTGACAAGAGCTGATTTTAACAAGAGCTGATTTTAACACTCTTCTTGTGGCCTTTGGAGGTGGGAGGAAGTATGTGAACCAACAGTATAATGCTAACCAGACCCACCTGAGTCATGCTGCACAGACAAGAGGTCTTCAATGTGTTCATTAGAAGTCAGTTTTTTGCAGTCTGTCAGGATCCTAGGTTTGAAAAGTAGGCCATTTTGCCAAAAATCTGCCCAACACTTCCTCTCCAAACATCATGGTGAAATCTTGGTCAATCTACAAAAGAACACACATTTTTATACTTATGCGACTTAAAAGTGTGTACCTTGAGTGACAATTCACTTAATAAAAAATTGTCTTACCAAGCCAGTGATGTCAAGGAATTGTGGGGAGACATCAAAGACTGTCGAAGAGTACTGAAATTTGGCCCTCATCTTCTCTTTGATTGCTGATTCATCAGTTGAATGTTTCAAAAAGGAGATTGCTTCATGACAGTGCTCACCAAGCATCTGCTTGTCAATGCAGAGAACCTCCCTCTTTCTCTTTGGACTATCTTCATGTGCCGTGCTGGTGGGGTATCTCCGGGACTGAGCTGCAGTCTTGCGCGGAAGTCTTTATCCTCCAGGCCAAGTAGCCAGATCCACTCTGTGGGTCATAGAAGTGTTCCTGCAATATTAAAAATAATAAATTAAAGAGTAAATTCAAAACATATTACTGCTCCATAAATTGACATACAAGCTTTTCATTTACAATTGACATATCCGTTGTCCAAGTATGGATCTCTGAGCCTGGGAAATAGAGAGATGATGCCCAAAGCATATTTACTTCGCACAGAGACAGGTGGGCTCCTCCTGAAAGATAAACATGACATTACTACAATTCCTTCAGTGTTCAAAATTGTGTGTCAAATTTAACTGTTGTTAGCTGTTGTTCAGTGAGTCTCTCTCAAATTGTTAGTTTTTGTAAAATATTTTAGCCATTTAATATTTATTAAAGACATAGGTGACATTTAATAATACATTGTTGTACTAATATGCAATGTCCTAAAATAGGTGCCCTTTTAAAAAAAACTATATTAAGTACAAATATGAACATTGAATTTGTACCCATGAATTTCAACCATGTCGACCACAAGAAGGTTTACCAACTGTCTCCTTGTGCTATCCGTCAATGTTGTCATTTTATCATATTCATCCAAAATAATCTGTCCACCCGGTTTAGCCTGGAGAGCATCTCTCACCATCTAAAAGATAAAGAATCAGAAAGTTAGCAATTTATATCTATCATCATCAGCATCATGTTTAACAACAAAACCACAGTTAAACTGCATGATATCTTTGTGTCTGATATTTGATAACTTATTTCATTCATTACAAAAGCTGCACACCTCTTTTGCCGATTCCCATTCAGCAAGGTTCTCTTCCCTCCGTTTGTGTGAATAATCACTGTTGCATCTGATGAATCAGAGGATACTAGCAAGGAGTCTCCTGGCACTGACATGGATGAGTTGTCTGACATGGGTGACGCCAACAAAGCAAATGATAGATCATGTTGAAGCACAATTGTAAACTGTTTTAAAAAATGTACACACAAAGTGAAAAAAGAATTAGTTCTCCATAATACTCATTACTGTCGATCCACTCCTTCCCTAACAAGTCACCTGTTGACTTCTCTGTTGTCACCCTAACAGTAAAGCGCGGAGGCGTCACTGTTTTCAGAGGGGAGGCCCACATTGATAGAGTTTGGGAACCCATGATTTAGAGCAATGGATAAGAACATTATCAGAAATTTGCTAAGCTTGATTTTCAACATTGTAGGTCAACAAAAAAGTACCTTTTGATTTCTTCACAGGGCATTACCATTAGCTATCATAAACACAACTCCATAATATAAGACATTTAAATATGACATACATTTACACAAACATTCTGGGCTGTAGGAAAAGTGATGCCAACCTTTCTGAAGAAATGTGTTGAAGTCATCATAGCCATCTTCAGTCTCAGCCACTTTGACATACTTCTGCGTTTCTCCAAATCTCACCTTAACCAGCATGATGTAGGCTACTATGAAGAAAAAAAGAAGAAAGGACATTCACACTGTGCCATCATTTACAGTATGTTCACTGTTCACCATGGATGTGTGGAGACAGGAGAATTGTTGCCTCGCTTTACTCGCTTGGATTCGACCGTCGTAGTATTTGTTTTTTAGCGTTACTCGCAAGTCATGCCAACTTCACGTGGACAAAAGGAGCCAGCATTATCGACACATAAAATACTACTGCATAGAAAGTATTATTATATAGACATGCTGTGTTTCATTTACTTACACGAATATGAGTCGTCGAACAAAGCGAAAAGAAAGTAATGTCATCTGTCCCTGCTGGATTCGCCCCGCCTTAAAGCAAACACGTCACAGATACGTTGGAATTCTGGGAGCAACTCTGTTAAGTGTTGATTTTAAAATCAACACGTAACAGAGTTGCTTAGATTTTAACTCACTGGATTAACACCAACTCTTTCGAGGAACTAACTCTCACATAGTTGAATTAGACTAAACTAGTGTTGAATTGAATTGACACTGTATTTTTAACAGACAACACCAACACAGGAAATCCAACACTTTTAATTTTGCGTGAGGACGGGAGCCGAGGAGAATTTCTGTTTCAGGCGTTGGAACGCTACATCTGCCAGAGGGATCCAGGAGGAGACCTTGGAGGAAGTGAGAGCATGGAGAGGAGCAGCAACAGCACCAAAGTTCCTTATGAACTTCCTGTAAAGGTTGGCAAAACCTAGGAAGCGTTGCACATCCTTTTGTGATGAGGAGGTTGGCCAATCCGACACTGCCTGAACTTTCCCTGGGTCCATCTGTAATCGGCCCTCTGAGATTATGTAGCCCAGGAAGGACACTGAGGGGCGGTGGAACTCACACTTCTCTGCTTTCACAAAGAGCTTGCACTCTAGGAGCCTTAGGAGGACTTTCCTTACAGTTTGTACATGGGTGTGGAAATTAGGGGAGAAAATCAATATATCATCTAAATAAACAAAGACAGTTCAGTTCAACATATCTCTTGTTTATTAAGTCTTGAAAAACTGCATTCTCAATGAAATATTGCTTGTTAACCCAAAATATCCTAATCACATAAACTGTTAAAATCATGTTGATTGGACATTATTATTATGTTAAAGTAACCTTAATACCAAAATATTGTATGTTAACATGATTTCATCACGTCAGGGGTACCAGATTTTCAAATATAACTAACTTTTTAAGGCAATTTGATTATGTCTCTGGTATCCAAGTTAGGTATATAAATCTTACTTGATTTGTTCAAATAAACTATCCAAATGAATTGTAGGGATCAATTCCATGATTTAGTGTGTGCACTACAAAATACAGCAGAAAAAAGGCAGTCGGTCATCTATACTCAAATTTTCTGTATTGAGCTTTAAAACATTCAGGAAAACAGACAAATCCGTGCAGCTGCCTTGAACAGATGTTGGCAGTGTTGTGCAAGTTCACACTTTTCATGAACTAGTTCAAAGTTCAGTTCACACATGTTCAAAGTAAACTGTTCACGTTCATAGTTCACAATTCCAATTCTGAACTAGTTCAAAGTTCAGTTAATTTTTTTTTCCTCGGAGTCTGGTCTATTTTGTGCGCGAGCAATTGCGTCAATCCTTGCAGGAAGTCACACAAAGAACACAAGACAATCCGCTCAATTTTCAAAATAAAAGCAATTTTCGCGATTGACAAATGCGATCATATTTGTGTATCTAAACAGTAGAGAGATGAAAACAAACACACACAGTATATCTACACTACTACTGTCTACTACATACACACTCTCTCTTTCTCTCTCTGTCTGTGTGTGTGATAAATAAAAGTGTACAAACTTCTTGGTTACAGAAAGATGGCGTATTAATTTTATGAGGTTATTTACTTGCCCATGATGAAAAAAATGGCTCTGAATGAACATCAGCTGAGCAGAAGCGCTTGTCGACCGTCGCAGAGAAATACGCGTCTGGTCTGAACTGGGGGGCACCGGATCGTGTGCAATTTTCGGCGGCCGGTGTGAACCAGAGATGTGGAGAGGAGCGCTCTGCAAGCCCAGCGTGCGCGTACACAAACTCTGTGAAGAAATCCAAGTGATTTGCTGAAGTTATTCAAGAGAAACTATGCTGTTTCTGAAGTGCGAGCAGGTCGTGTCACTCAACTCATCAGGAGAAAAAAAATCTGTAACCTTTAATTGGACCGCAACATCGACGTTCGGCGTTCATTTCACACAATCTGAACTAATTCACGTTCAAGTTCTTTATTTACAAATGCTTTAAGTTCAGTTCAAAGTTCACAGAAAAATGAACGTTCTTTTGAACTCGTTCATGCACAACACTGGATGTTGGATGAATCAAAATACAAACTCGATACTCTGCATCGACAGCAGCGGATTCACTGTCAAATATCACATTTACTGTTTTCACTGTATCAATATAAAAATGTATTTGCCTAAACAGTAAAACAGTCAAAGCTTTTTACCGCTCTCTCTTTTGTGTTGCAACGTGCCACTAGCCAACAGCTATACATTATGGTAATTCACAAAAGCACACTTGCTTCCGTACAAAATATGGAGAGTGCAGATCCATTCACATAGTAACAAGCACATTGCCTCTTCCACTAAACTGGATACCATCAACAGCATTAGCTCAACACAAGGTAAACTTATCCGTGTATCAATTAAAACCTAGAATACCTAGAGCAACACATGTTTATACACCAAATAAGGCACAGAAATGAATAACACAAATTAAAGACAGTGATCATCTGTGGTTTACAGAGAGGTAGTGCAGTGTTTGACCTGTTCATTCAAAGATAGTTTTTCAGCGCAAGTACTTTGTTTGAAAGTCTACCCACATCCATGTCCATTAGTATCTTCTGTACCTCATAGGTGTACCAGAGGTCAACTGGGTAGCTGATGTTCATTGCGTACATCAGTCCAAAAAGCATAGCAACCGCTAATGCTATAGTGTCTAAATCTCTTAACACCCTGATGCCTTTGAGGACAACTCCAATATCCTCAGTCTTCACTTGCCTCATGCTCTTTTGGAACATAAATCCTGACCATGTTTTTTTCAGTAGCAGCATTGAAGGCGTCTCCATCCATGCCCTGTACAAAACCGACAAAAGGTAGGTTAATAAGACCTCAAGTTTGTCTATTTTTGTCTATAAGTTTGCCACATTAAATCAGTTACAAAGTCAGCCTAATATCACCTAAAGAATATATCAAGGATTAAATGACTCAGCAGGATTTGGAAAAACTTGTCCACTTATCTTCAGCAGGCTCGACTACTGTAACAGTGTCTTTACAGGTCTCCCTAAAAAGTTGATCAGACAGCTGCAGTTAATTCAGAATGCTGCTGCTCGAGTTCTCACTAAGACCAAAAAAGTGGATCACAATTCTCCGGTTCTCAGGTCTTTACACTGGCTTCCTGTCTGTCAAAGAATACTACTGCTGGTTTACAAAGCACTGAATGGATCACAAAATAGATTTCTGATCTTCTGCTTAGCTACGAACCATCCAGACCAGATCTCAGATCATCTGGGACAGGTCTGCTCTGTGTCCCCAGAGTCAGAACCAAACATGGAGAGGCAGCCTTCAGTTTTTTTACGCACCACATATCTGGAACAAACTTCCAGAAAGCTGCAGGTCTGCTGCAAATCTCAGCTCTTTTAAATCAAGACTGAAGACTTACAGTGGGGCAAAAAAGTATTTAGTCTTAGGTGTTAAGTTCTCCCACTTAAAATGATGACAGAGGTCTGTAATTTTCATCATAGGTACACTTCAAACGTGAGAACAGAATGTGAAAAAAAAATCCTGGAAATCACATTGTAGGATTTGTAAAGAATTTATTTGTAAATTATGGTGCAAAATAAGTATTTGGTCACCTACAAACAAGCAAGATCTCTGGCTCTCACAGACCTTTTCTTTAAGAAGCTCTTCTGTCCTCCACTCGTTACCTGTATTAATGGCACCTGTTTGAACTTTTTATCTGTATAAAAGAAACATACAAGACCATTGATAATCTCCCTCGATCTGGGGCTCCACGCAAGATCTCATCCCGTGGGGTCAAAATGATCATGATAACGGTGAGCAAAAATCCCAGAACTACACGGGGGGACCTGGTGAATGACCTGCAGAGAGCTGGGACCAAAGTAACAAAGGTTACCATCAGTACACACTACGCCGACAGGGAATCAACTCCTGCAGTACCAGACGTGTCCCCATGCTTAAGCCAGTACATGTCCAGGCCCGTCTGAAGTTTGCCAGAGAGCATATGGATGATCCAGGAGAGAGTTGGGAGAATGTCATGTGGTCAGATGAAACCAAAATAGAACTTTTGGTACAAACTCAACTCATCGTATTTGGAGGAAGAAGAATGCTGAGTTGCATCTCAAGAACACCATACCTACTGTGAAGCATGGGGGTGGAAATGCTTTGGGGCTGTTATTCTGCAAAGAGGACAGGATGACTGATCCGTGTCAAGGAAAGAATGAATGGGGCTATGTATAGTGATATTTTGAGCAAAAACCTCCTTCCATCAGTGAGGGACAAGATGGCGCCTGTGTCGGCTAGCTGACATGGCGCCCCCCGTGGCAGACGTGTTTGTTTGTCCCGCTCTTGAATGCCGGCGTTTTCTTTTGTTTTGTGTGTTTTTTGTTTTATCTACAGTGCACACATGCCATGCACTGCTGACATACGACAGACAGACATTGGTGGACATCGACAACTCACACAGTCTTCCTGTTTTTACTGTTTTTATACGACCGGAGCTACAACTCATTGTACGTTCCCGCAGCCATCACCACCACCCCGGGAAGGCCCCGGAGCACCGAGCTGGAGTGAACTAGCTGACCCCAGAAGAGCGCTTCGGAGACGGCGACGCAAGCGGGGCGAGAGAGGAGGCCTCCATGCTAGGCTAAAGGCTCGCGCTAGCCGACCACCGCTACCCAGCCTCTTGCTAGCTAACGTGCGGTCTCTGGAAAACAAGCTGGACGAACTTAGAGCCAGGATTACAACACAGCGGGAAATAAGAGAGTGCAGTGCTCTAATTTTCACCGAGACCTGGCTTTCAGACAAAGTCCCAGAATGCGCCGTTCAGCTACAGACTCACTCTGTACACCGAGGAGACAGGACTGCAGCCTCCGGTAAGACCAAAGGGGGAGGTGTGTGTGTGTTTATTAACAACTCGTGGTGTGGCGACATACGGACCGTTCACAAGCACTGTTCGCCAGATGTGGAGTTTTTGCTGCTGAAATGCCGTCCCTATTACCTACCGAGGGAATTAACTGCTGTGTTTTTGGCCGCTGTTTACATCCCCCCGCGAGCTAACTCCACTTCAGCGCTCAGCAAACTCCACGAAGCTATCAGCGCGTTAGAAACTGCTCATCCTGATGCTGTTTTTACCGCCGCCGGCGACTTTAACCCGTGCAATTTACGGACTGTATTTCCCAAATACTACCAACATGTGGATATTCCCGCCCGTGAGAAGAATACACTGGATCATGTTTACAACAGTATACGCAGTGCATACAAGGCTGCACCCCGCCCCCACTTTGGATACTCTGACCACATCTCGTTGTTTCTGTATCCAGCCTACAGACAAAGACTGAAACAGACAAACCCTGTCACTAAACAAATCAAACTCTGGACCCCAGAGACAGAGAGCACCCTGCAGGACTGTTTTGCTCAGACAGACTGGGATGTGTTTAAAGCTGCAGCCACGCTGGAGGACTCTTCTGTCAGCATACAGGACTATGCTGAGTATGTGACTGGGTACATTAGCACTTGTGTTGACAACATCGTGCCCACCATACAAGTCAAGAAGTTTCCCAACCAGAAGCCCTGGATAAACAGTCAGGTACGCCACATGCTGCATGCTCGCTCTCTTGTATTTAGATCAGGCAATGAGACGGAGTACAAAGCTGCGCAGTACGGACTGAAAAAAGCCATTACAGCGGCCAAGAGGCAGTACAGAGAGAAGCTGGATGGCTTCTACTCCACTGCTGACTCCGGGCGGATGTGGCAAGGCCTGCAGCACATCACAGACTACAGGACCACCACCAACACCATCAGCTCCACAGACAGCCTGCCGGACGACCTTAACATCTTCTACACCCACTTTGAGACCTCCGGCCACAGCACAGAGAGGGGGCACACAGACACCGGGACCACCCGACCCCACTCCCCTCCACTTACCATCTCATCAGGCCAGGTAAACAAAGCCCTGAGGAAGATCAACCCCCGCAAGGCAGCATGACCAGACAACATTCCTGGGCGGGCTCTCAGAGCATGTGCTAATGAGCTGGCTGATGTTCTCACCTCCATCTTCAACCTTTCCCTCTGTCACAGCACTGTTCCCTCCTGCTTCAAGACCACAACCATCGTCCCCCTTCCCAAGAAGAGCCAGCCTGCCTGCCTGAATGATTACAGGCCAGTAGCACTCACTCCAATCATTATGAAGTGTTTTGAGAAAGTGGTACTGGCGCACATTAAGAGCAGCATGCCGGACACCCTAGACCCCCTGCAGTATGCCTACCGGCCCAACAGGTCCACCTCAGATGCTATCGCTGCTGTCCTCCACTATTCCCTCTCCCACCTGGAAAACAAAGACTCCTACATCAGGACGCTCTTTGTAGACTACAGCTCCACTTTTAATACAGTCATCCCCCACAGACTCATCCACAAAATGTCCACACTTGGCCTGCACCCCACCCTCTGTGACTGACTCCTAGACTTTTTGACTGGCAGGCCCCAGTCTGTCAGGATTGGCAATAGGACTTCAGCCAGCATTATTACAAATGTTGGCACTCCACAGGGATGCGTCCTCAGCCCCATCCTCTACACCCTGTTCACCCATGACTATGTCGCCCGGACAACATCATCCTAAAGTTTGCAGACGACACCGCAGTGATAGGATGCATCACTGGTGGGGACGAAGCGGCTTACAGGAGGGAGGTGGCCAGTCTGGTAACATGGTGCGAGCACAACAACCTCACCCTCAATACGGACAAGACGAAGGAGATGATAGTGTACATGAGGAAGAAGAGGGGACCTCATTGGCCACTGTTACATCCGGGAACTTGAAGTAGAGAGGGTGAGCAGTTTCAAATACCTGGGCATCCACATCAGCGAGGACCTCACCTGGACATTTAACACCACTCAGCTGGTTAAGAAGGCCCAACAGCGGCTGTACTTTCTGAGGAGGCTGAGGAAGTTTGGCATGTCGCCCAAGATCCTCGGCAACTTCTACAGCTGCATTGTTGAGAGCATCCTAACTAGCTGTATCACTGTGTGGTACGGCAGCACTACTGCTATGGACCGCAGATGCCTGCAGACAGTGGTGAAGACCACTGAGAAAATCACCAGGGCCCTCATTTATAAAACTGTGCGTAGGATCCTTACTAAAAGTGTACGTACGCCAGAAAGCCAAAGTTTGCGTGCACCAAAAAAAAATCTGATTTATCAAACTGTGCGCACGCAAGCTGTACGCAATGTTCCCTTTATAAATCACAGGATCACCTACAAGTGTGCGTACCTGAATCCCGCCCTGTACACACCCACACGCCCTATGTTAATGAGCCGGCATGCAATCGTTTCCCTGTGGTGAATCACGGCGACAGGTCAGACAAATAGCGAAGAAACGTAACTTTTCAGAAACGGAGAAAGAGACACTTGTTGGGGATTTGGAGGCCTGGACAATAATTTAATTTAGTGGTCACAGCAGCGGGATCACGAATAAAAAGAAGCAGTGCGAGCGGCAACACATTGCTGCTGCAGTCAACGGCGTCAGTGGGACGGTGCGGACGGTGGCAGAACTTACGAAAAAGTGGTCTGATCTGAAGGTAAATGACATCTAAGGGTGAACAGATTTTAAACTTTTATTGTTTATAAAACAAAACGTGAAATAGTTTCTGTCCTTCCAGAGTCTGCAGCGTGTGGCATAGAGGAGGGTGACGGTGAGGAGGGTGACGGTGAGGAGGGTGACATGAGAAGGGTGACGGTAACGGGCCCTCGGCACAGCGTCCGGGTCCTGCGCAAAGCAGCAGCACACCCCGGACGCATGGCACATCAAGCGGTCGGGTGCTCACTGATGCCGTCCTGCAACCTCAGCGAGACACAATCACCGCCATCAACAACGTTGCAGATGAGCTACGGCAAACGCGCACTGTGATTAATAAAATAATACGATTACAATGAACATTGATTGTTGTCTTCCTTATATTACAAACGCATGACATCCTCACGGATTCTTGCACCCTGTTGATACCCCTCCAGTCGGGCCGTGGCTCAGGCTCATCATGCTGGGGACTCTACCACCTTTGCCGGGTGGAGTCTGCCTCCTGAAGTTCGGTAAAGTTGCGCTCTCCACGCTCCACGACTGAGCGCGCACCAGCGTGCCACTCATTGTAGCGCATTTCCTCTGCGCTCTGATGGTTTAAAAACGGGGATAAGTGTAACAATTATACGATGGCTTAATGGCTGTATGTATGTGTGTTGATGACATATGCACGTAAATAAGGAGAATGTTTAGTTATTCCCGCTGTGTTCTGCAGTGATCTAATGGAAGGTATTTATTGTATACTGTATTACATGCATTTGGGCCGTCTCCTCCTCCTGCGGTGATAGCGCTGATTCAATATTTCAAAATTATTTTGATTTAAGATACAAGTCAGTGTTTTTCATATTAACACTTTCTTTTAAATTCTATCACTCATTAAAAGCGTCAAAAACATTGCTGGAGTTCATCATGATAATGCAGATCTAACGTATGATATGGAGTGTAATTAAATGTGTGCGAGTCATCAAAAATATATAGTTCTTCCCACGTTTACTGCTGATTCCCTTCCAGTCTCCAGAATGTGCGTACCGGTACGCATGCCCCAGAGTTTGCTTACGGGTACGCACACTTTCCCGTCAAGTTTGTTTTTTATAGATCACAACATTTGTGCGGAAAGTGGCGTACGCACGTTTCCAGCCCCGTTTTGTGCGTACGCAAGCTTTATAAATGAGGGCCCAGGACTCCACTGCCCTACCTGCAGAGCATCTACAACCGCAGAGTCCACAGGAGAGCCGCCTCCATCCTCAAGGACCCCACCCACCCCCAGCACGGACTGTTCACACCCTCAGGCCGGAGGTACAGAAGTGTTAAATGCAGGACCACCAGACTGAAGAACTCCTTCTTTCCCACTGCCATCAAGCTCCTAAACAACCCATAGGAGATTAATATGACCTCACTACCTCAAATAACTGAATTCCAGTTTGCATAATTGCACTGCTACATTTGCACTGTTTTATTATTATTATTGCTGCTATTTCATTTTTTGCCTTAAATGTTGCTGTCTTGTACATTTGTTTAGTATATATTGTATATTTTTTAGTATTGTTTATTTTACATTGGTTGGCATTCTGCGGACAGCAAAGCAAGAATTTCGTTGTACAGGGAAACATGTTTTCTACTGTGCATATGATAATAAACACTTTGAACTTGAACTAGCCGTCTGCCTTGCCTCGCCTGCTTTGCTTGCTCAGTATTTTACTTGCTACTGCTCTTTTTTTCTGTTTTTGTTGCCGGGATGTCTCTGCTTTAATTGTTTATGACCGCCAAGCCCTACTCAACATCCAAGCCTCTGGCCTTTTGGGTGGACAGTCAGTGAACCCCCCTCCTGTGCTTTCGGATGTACCCGCGTACCTGCGCCGCCTCCCATGCACCCTCCCCCGGAGAAAGCGCTTCAGAAGACGGGGAAAGCGTGGAGGTGTGTATTAGTGATGCGCGGGTCAGCTTTTTTTCCAACCCGCGGGTCCCGCATCTATAAAGTAATTTGACCCGCCCCAGCCCGCCCCGCACCAGCACATCTATTTTCACAGCCCGCCCCGACCCGCCCCGCCGCTATTAAATGGGCCATACAAATTTATTCAATATGAAAAATAGCTCTGAGTGACATAAAACTGGCAACAATAAATTTAAATCCCGAGCCAGTATAAAAATAGGTTATACTGGTCACTTTATATAAAGTGACCAGTGAAAGCTGTGTACGCCCGTTTGTTGTGATCATCAGTCCACATGTCAGTCGTAATTCCGATGCCACAATCCAGAGCTTTATTGATCTCTTCTGCAAGTTTTTTTTTTTTTTCTGTGGCCGTCGCTTTGGCTCTGTCGCAGACGGTTTGCCTGTGAGGGAGTACGCTGCTGGCATCCACACGTCCGTAACGTGCCCCGACATTAATAAGACACTGAGCTACAGCACAGAATCCACTACCAGATACGATGTCAAAGGGCCGCAGATCTTGACAGCACAGGTCGACGCAGGCGTCTGTGACATCCGATTTGATTTGTGTTGGGATTTTCGGGCATTTAAGGAACGCAGTTATAGCACTTTGAGACCCGTCCTTAGAGCCACAGACATGCCTGCTCATGGTTGAAGTGCCTGATTTGTGGCTCTCATGTTTGTATATTTTTTCACAGTCATTACACTTCACATATCCGGTACTTTTTTCTTCAGCAGCATTAACAATTTCAGAAAATCTCCCCCAAACTGTCGATTTAGTCTGATTTTCTTTTGTTTTGAGTTTATAAATCCCCGACCTTAATCTCTCCCTCACCTCCTCCATCGTCTTCTTCTTTTTTAAATCTTTTGTTTTGGCCGTTGCTCTTGGCGCTCTCGTGACGTCAGACGTGCACAGCCAAGACAATAGGCTACAATATTTTAAATTTTTTATGACCCGCCCCAGCCCGCACCGCAAATAAAGTAAACATTTCTTGACCCGCCCCGCCCCGCCCCGCGGGCTGACCCGCGGGACCCGCGGGCCACGGGCCGGCCCGCGCATCACTAGTGTGTATCCTCCTTGATGGATACTTTTTTCCGGCTGTCCAAACCCTACCGCACTTCAGGGCCCGTTGGAGCCGCCATGCTGATGCCGCTCCATCGGCTCCTGTCGTCCCGATGACAGCGCCCGACCCGTCCGCTGCTCCACCGACGTGGCCCGCTCCACCTGCTCCGCTCGGCCCGATGACAGCGCCCGACCCGTCTGCTGCTCCACTGACGTGGCCTGCTCCACCAGCGCTGTCTCGTCTGCGTGCTGCTCCCGGTCTGATGACCAAGCGCCGTTTTCGAGGCTGGCAGTCGCAGGCCTGCAAAGGCGGTGTTAGCCACGCATTTCTTCGCCCGTTGAAACATGCTGCACCGTCAAGCTTAGCATGGCCCTGCTAAATGCTAGATCAATAGCAAACAAGACTTTTCTGCTTAATGACTTTTTCACCTTTCGTGAACTGGATTTTATTAGCAGAGACCTGGCTTCATGCTGGTGAGTACACCCCATTCTCCGAACTTCTTCCTCCTGACTGTACTTTCTTCAGCTCCCCTCGTACCTCCGGTAAAGGTGGAGGTCTGGCCTCCGTTTACAAATCCAGCTTTCAGTGTCGACAGATCAATTTAAACACTTACTCCAGCTTTGAGCTGCAGGTATTTGAATTAAATCTGTCCACTCCCGTGTGTTATTTTAACTGTTGATGCAGGTAACTCTGCTGTCCATGTGCTCTTAGACCTGTCAGCTGCCTTCGACAAAAAAATAGCAGAAAATCGCAGGCAGGGGTGAGAGCAAAGAGGAAAAGCGTCTGCACTGTAGCAAAGCCGGAAGTCAGTCCCTATTGAAGACCCACCTGTTCTCCATGGCTTTTAATTCAGGCAGAGCATGACACCCGTCTACTGTATTTTATGTATATTTTTATTTATTTATTTTTATTATTCTCATTGTATTGTATTGTATTGTTTTACTGAACTGTACAGCACTTTGGTCGACCATTGGTCGTGTAAAATGTGCTCTATAAATAAAGTTTGAGTTGAGTTGAGTTGAGAGGATGAAGATGAAACGTGGCTGGGTCTTCCAGCATGACAATGATACCAAACATACCGCCCGGGCAACGCAGGAGGGGCTGCGTAAGAAGCATTTAAAAGTCCTGGAGTGGCCTAGTCAGTCTCCAGACCTCAACCCCATAGAAAATCTGTGGAGGGAGTTTGAAGTCGGCGACAGCCTCAAAACATCACTGCTCTAGAGGAGATCTGCATGGAGGATTGGGCCAAAATACCAGCTACAGTGTGTGCAAACCTTGGGAAGACCTACATTAAACGTTTGACCTCTGTCATTGCCAACAAAGGTTATATTACAAAGTATTGAGTTGAACTTTTGTTATTGACCAACTACTTATTTTCCACCATAATTTACAAATAAATTCTTTAAAAATCCTACAATGTGATTTCCAGGATTTTTTTCCCCACATTCTGTCTCTCACATTTGAAGTGTACCTATGATGAATTACAGACATCTGTCATCATTTTAAGTTGGAGAACTTTCACAATCGGTGGCTGACTAAATACTTTTTTTGCCCCACTTGTATCTGTTTGCCGCTGCCTTTCAGTTATCAATCCTATCTGTGAACTTCTTATGCTGCACTGTATTTTCTATTCCTTGATATTCTTGTGTTTAATTATTTATTTTAATTTTATTTATATTAAATTTGAAACTTTATTTTATTATTGGCTGGTTTTAATGAGGGTTTTTTATGCATTTTCATTTTGCCTTTATTTTCTTTTAATCTTTCTATTTTTTTTCACTTTATTGTATGACATTTTTATGATGTGAAGCACTTTGAGACTGCCTTCTGTATGAAATGTGCTATACAAATAAAGTTGCCTTGCCTATTTATCATGAACAGCATATACAGAAGCAGCAGTTGGCATGAAATTTTAAAATATTTGGCTTCCTTGAGCAACACAACCTGTATGTATTAAGAATACACAAGATAATCTAAGACATGAAAACACTATTGCAGTCTCTATGGTGCAAAAAAAAAAAAAAAAATTGTGGACAAAAAGTATGATACAAGCATTAACTAGAATTATATATGATGTAGAATTTTCACTACTTGCTATTTTCAGCACACTATCATATTAATCTCTGTAGTTTGACAGAAAATGCTTTTGTCAAAGTAATACGATGAAAACAAAAATTTGTTACGTTTATTTGACCAGCAACTGAGAAAGATAATGATTTTAAAATATCCATCCATCGTTTACCGCTTAGCCTGTATTCAGGGTTGCGGGGGGATGGAGCCGATCCCAGCTGTCAATGGGCGAAGGCGGGGTACACCCTGGACAGGTCGCCAGCCTATCACAGGGCCGACATGTAGAGACAGACAACGATTCGCACTCACATTTACACCTACGGGCAATTTAGAGTAATCAATTAACCTATCCCCATCCTGCATGTCTTTGGACTGTGGGAGGAAGCCGGAGAACCCGGAGAGAACCCACGCTCACACGGGGAGAACATGCAAACTCCACACAGAAGGAACCCAGGCCGACACGGGAATCGAACCCGGGATCCTCTCGCTGTGAGGCGACAGTGCTTCCCACTATACCACCGTGCAGCACAATTTTAAAATATATGTAACAGAATTTTATCCGCTAGGAAGATAGTGGAATTAGCAAGTAAGCACTGATCCATGTACATTTGCGCACAAGATTTTCTGGATTTTCAACCATGTTGATACAGACTCCCTTGATAATGCACCCTCGTCCAACATCGACTTCATCATCCTGAAAGGAAATGTTGTTGATTAGTGTCAGAATTCAGCCCTTTTGCTATTTTTTTTTTATAAAGTCAACTACCGGTGTTGAGAGTTACTCCTGCAGTTAGTAGTTTTAGATTTATATTGTTAAAAATGTTTTATATGACCTAGGTCCAGGACATTGCAAGTAAGAAACACATTGTCTGTGAAGAAAGAATTAAATTACGTAGAAATTTAAGAATAAAGGACCTGGCTTCTTCACATGATTAAGAGCCTTGCTGTGAGACAAATTAGATGTACAAATAGTGGAAGGAGAAGATAATATATAAGAAAAATAAATGCACTTATCGTCTCTCTGGCTTTATGTACAATTCATATAACATCCTTGCCAATCAATTATGTGGCAACTAAAACATTCTATAGTGTTGCATAACATCTCAACAATTCTAAAAAATCCTATTTTCCAAAAACATCAATTCTTTTTTATGAAAGTTGGACTCCCGTTTAACTTACATCTGCCATTTGTGCAATAGTTTTTTTGAGCTTTTGCCCGAGGTGTCCTCCTCTCCTTTGAAACAGCCTCATCAGTTTGTCAGAGTGAACTTCCAGCTGAGACAGGAAACTAGATTGAAGTGGGACGGTGGTGATTGTCTTGATCTAAATAGTAGTAAGCACAAAAAAGCACAAAAGGATTCAGGTTTCAAACGTATTATCAGAAAAAACGTACATTACACATACAGCCGACCAGGAAAGTCTAGGAGATAAAGCATAGCCACGGTACCATAACTTTCCTTAGATCAACAACCAAAACAAGATGAATAACGAACCATGGAGATAAGCCTTACCTCATCGACAGCAAACAGAGCAGGCCACCTTGCCATGAATTCCTCCACCACTGGCACATCACGGACAACCTCATGTCTTCTGAGGATGAAAGTCTTCTCCATTTTCTTTTTCACAACCTCTTGGTTGTTTCTCTTCTTTAGATCTGAAAGTAAATCTTTCTGCATTGCCTCCAGACTCGCTTCAGTTTCTTCTGACGGGTATATTGGGCAAAAATTCACCTCTGCTCTCTTTGCCTTTTTGACACCAAAGGCTGCACTGTGCCTTCTGGCTGATTTGTTTTTTAAAGTGTTCACTGTCACCTCTGGGCAGCCCAGTTTTCCTCATCTGTGTGCCTTAGACCTTTTAAAAGAAATATTTAGAATTAGGGAATTAAATAAAAGACCACAAACAAATGCTATAACAAAGGGGGGGGGGGGGGTTAGCAACCGCAAGATTGCCGGTTCGATCCCTAGCTCCTCCTACCTGAGTGCCTGGTGTCCCTGAGCAAGACTTACCCTAATTGCTCCTGACGAGCTGGCTGTCGCCCTGCGTGGTTGACTCCGGTGTGTGAATGTGTGCGTGAATGGGTGAATGTCAGTCATTACTGTAAAGCGCTTTGGATAAAAGGGTTATATAAATGAGGACCATTTACAAAAGCAAAAAAATATGCTACTGATGTATTATGATTATTTTTCCACTTTATATCTAGAGACATAACAGGCAAGACAAAATGCAGGACAATGGATACTTTGCATGACCAGTCACAACTGGCAATAACAGCCAGTGAGAAAAAAAATGGCGCTAAAACACATACAAGTGTGTGCACACGCAGTCCCACATTGACACACGCGTACACACACATATGTTTATAAATGCAAAAAGTTAACCACTAGCTTTAGCCATTAGAATCTCACACGGGCACAGGCTAATTAGCACACACACAAAAAAAAAATAGAGCCAATATGTACTTGTACGTGAAACGAGTGGACTAAATATTGTAATTGTAACAGAGTGAACAGCAGTCTCGGGCAAATGTTTTCCAACTTGACAAACTTACTTTATCAGTTATTGAGCTGGTGTCCGTTGTGGCTGAAGGGGGAAATGTGATCGCTTCCAGAATCTTCGCAGTCAAACATCTTCTTCTTCACTCTTTTTCTTCAGCCCAATTTGAGCCTGTGGGTGTACTATACTGCTACCCTCTGCTCGCAATGCAAATTACACTTTGCCACCAGAAAGGCACAAAACTCGATAACATCGACATGAGTGTTGTAATTAAATTACTTTCGTACCGGTACGCACATTCTAGAGACTGGAGGGGAATCAGCGATACAGATGTCAGATTGTAGGAAGTAAACGTGAGAAGAACTATTATAGTTTTGATGACTCGCACACATTTAATTTCACTCCATAACATACGTTAGATCCGCGTTATCATGAGGAACTCAACTTCATAAACACCTTCTTTTAAAATCCAACCCGTATCTGAAAATCAAAATAATTTAGAAATATTGAATAAGCGCTGTCACCGCAGGAGGAGGAGACGGACCGACTGCATGTAATACAGGATACAACAAATACCCTCCATTAAATCACTGCAGAACAAGCGGGAATAACTAAATATTCTCCTTATTTACTGCGCATATGTCATCAACATACATACATACAGCCATTAAGCCATCGTATACTTGTTACACTTTATCCTTGTTTTTAAACCACCAGAGCACAGAGGAAATGCACTGAGTGTCACGCTCGTGCGCGCTCAGTCGTGGAGCGAACTTCAGGAGGCAGACTCCACCACCTGGCAAAGGTGGTAGAGTCCCCAGTATGATAAGCCTCGGCCCCCTGCCCGACTGGAGGGGTATCAACAGGGCGCAAGAATCCGTTCGGATGTCATGCTGCGTTTGTAAGATAAGGAAGACAACGATGTTCATTTTTAATGTATTGTTTTATTAATATGGCAATTTCTTGCAACACAGTGCGCGTTTGCTATAGCTCATCTGCAACGTTGTTGATGGCGGTGATTGTGTCTCGCTGAAGTTGCAGGACGGCATCAGTGTGCACCCGACTGCTTGATGTGCCATGCGCCCGGGGTGCACTGCTGCTTTGCGCCGGACCCGGAAGCTGTGCCGAGGGCCCGTCACCGTCACCCTCCTCACGTCACCCTCCTCTGAGCCCAACGCTGCAGACTCTGGAAGGAAAGAAACTATTTAACGTTTTGTTTCATATATAATAAAAGTTTAAAATCTGTTTACCCTGATACCTCTGGTCTCAGTCGCATCTGTGTCTCCCTCCTTTTCAGACACAATCCCTGTCAAAGTCACATCAAAATCAAACTTCCTCAAATACTCAAGTGATACATTGAATACATGTTGGTAAAGGAGCAGAAAGATGTCATTTACCTTCAGATCAGACCACTTTTTCCGTAAGTTCCGCCACCGTCCGCTCTGTCCCACTGACGCCGTGGACAGCAGCAGCAATGTGTTGCCACTCGCACTGCGTCTTTTTATTCGTGATCAGCTGCTGTGGCCACTAAATACAATTATTTTCCGGGCCTCCACCTCCCCAACAAGTGTCTCTATCTCTGTTTCTGAAAAGTTATGTTTCTGCGCTTTTTTTCCTGGCCTGTCGCTGTGATTCACCACACGGAAACGATTGCATTCCGGCTTATTAATATGGTAAAAAGTGGGCGTGTACAGGGCAGGATTCAGGTACGCACACTTGTAGGTGATCCTGTGATTTATAAAGGAAACATTGCGTACAGCTTGCGTGCACAGTTTTATAAATCAGATTTTTTTTTGGCGCACGCAAACTTTGGCTTTTTGGCGTACGTACACTTTTTGTAAGGATCCTATGCACAGTTTTATAAATGAGGGCCCTGGTGTGTTCCTTTTTTTCAGTGCAGCTTATAAGTCATCAGGTTAGCATCTGCACCAGAGTCCACTAAGACCAGGTGATTAACAGTCAGTGGCCGCATTTCCCAGATTTGTTAAGAAGCTCTTAAGTGCTAAGATCGTCTTTGGAGGGCTCTTAAGAACGCTGTGAAAGAAGGATGTGTTTCCCAGAGTCGCTCTTAGCCTAAGAAGATCTTTCACTAAGAAGGAAACGTAAGATTGAGCTGACCCACTCTTAATAGCCTTCTTAGCGACGAAATGCTCAGTGATCAAGCCGCGTCAGGGAAATTTATATTCTCCACTTTTCAATGTTGTAATGTGCTTAAAAAAAAAATCATTGAATTACACGTTTAAGTTTTCCACACACATCTGCATATATGAGTTTATAGTACTACACATAAAAACACATCAACAACCTGTGGCATTTCACAGATATCAAGGAAACAGATGTAAGATGAGGTTCAGCTGAGATGTGAACTCAGCTGAACCTCATCCAGAGAGGCTCCACCTGCTACTCTATATAAAGGCGTTGCCAAAGTCCGCGCGTGTGAGAAACCATGGCTGCATGCAATACAGCACATTCTCGCTGCGAACCAACAGCGTCGCTGTGCGCGAAGCCAGACAGTTTATATAAATGCTTACGTGCGTCAGCACTTCTCGCCACTGGACGTGCTGTCAGACCGGGCTGTCCAGACAAAGTACCAGCTGCCCCGTGTGGAGATCCAACGGCTGATCACTTTGGTGTCTCCACACATCCAGAGAGCAACCCGCTGCAACTTTGCCCTCAGCCTGGAGGTGCAGCTCCTGGCTGCGCTGCGTTTTTACGCAGTGGGGAGCTTCCTGGAGGTGGTGGGGGACGGCACCGGCCTCAGCAAGGCATCGGTGTCCCGGAGTGTGGCAGCTGTGTCCACTAATACGCCCATCTCCTCCGCGGTGAACGCCGGTGCCCACTTGGTTCGCTTGCTGCTGATTTCTTCCATTCTCACATGTGTGTGCCTATATCCACAGGGGTATATATGTGCTAATGGGCTTGATTACTACTTGGATACACCTGTTGGCACACACAACGTGGTTCGTGGTCTTCATCATTTGTGCTTAAAAAAATATTTGTTTTAATTGTCTCCCTCAGGTCGCATCCTCCTCTTCTATCTGCTCTTCTATGGTTTTCTGGCAGGAATGTTTTGTCTCACCATGTGGGTGATGTTATAGACTCTGGACGAAAATGTCCCCCACCATCAGGACAGAGTGGTCAATCCAGGTGAGTTCATTATCACAGGTACTCATATTTAACCCTTTAACGACACTAGTTAAAGTGAAAATCCAAAAGCATGACACTGAGTTAAACAATGTTAAGTCCAGTTTACTTGGTGGGACAGGTAGGTGTCAACGCAGGCCAACGCAGCCTTGTCTCTTGAATATGACTCTCGCAGCAAATCTGCTCTGTGAATAGCATTTAAACTGTTGGTCGGGGAAAAAAAACTCACTGGGAACGTACTTAAGAGTGGTGTTCAGAGTTGTATGGAAATGGAATGTAGTCAGAGACAGAGTTGGCAAACAGATCTGATGAGTAATAGGCAGAAGAGGGAATGTCTGGGCATCAGGCAAAAAGGAAACACAAGAAGGTCAGGTAGAAGAGGAAATCTACTAACAGGATGGTTTATATACTGGTTTAAAAAATGAGGGAATGAGGTGAAGGGCCCAGTGAGTGAGGTGAGGTGCCAGGTGATGGTGAAGATTCAATTCAATTTAATTTATTTATAGTGTCATATCCAAACCGAAGTTATCTTAGGACACTTTACACAGTGTGCAAGACTAGAACACGGTCATGATTTTCTAGTCAATACATTTCCAAAGTCCTGACATTACCAGGAGCAAAAGAGTGACAGTTGTGAAAAAAAAACTACCATTCCACGTCCCCTCACCGAGTGGTCCCCAGGTCGCCTCCGCAGATTTAGCTGGAAAAAATATCCTGTTGTTATCCAGGCAAAAATCTCATCTCATCTACAACCACTTATCTGGTGTCCGGTCACAGAGGCAGCAGATTTAACAGGGGACCCCAAAATTTAATTTCCCGGCCTACATCATCCAACTCTGACTGGGGGATCCCGAGACGTTCCCAGGCCAGTGTGGAGATATAAGCTCTCCACCTAGTCCTGGGTCTTCCCTGTAGCCTCCTCCCAGCTGGTCATGCCTGAAACACCACCCGAGGGAGGTGCCCAGGGGGCATCCTTACCAGATGCCCGGATCACCTCAGCTGTCACCTTTCTACACAAAGGAGCAGTCCCTCTACTCCAAGTCCCTCACGGATGACTGAGCTTGTCACCCTATCTCTACCCATGATCTAGTACTTTCGGTCATGATCCATCCCTCATGACCATAGGTGAGGGTACGAATGAAGATTGACCGGTAGATCGAGAGCTTTGCCTTCCGGCTCAGCTCTCTTTTCATCACAACGGTGCTGTACAGCAAATGCAATACGGCCCCCACTGCTCAGATTCTCCGGCCAATCTCACGTTCCATTGTCCCCTCGCTCACGAACAAGAAGCCGAGGTGCTTGAACTCATTCACTTGGGGTAAGGACCCATTCCCTACCTGTAGCAGGCAATCCAATGGTTTCCTGCTGAGCACCATGGCCTCAGATTTAGAGGTGCTGATCCTCATCCCGACCACTTCACATTCGGCTGCAAATCGATCCAGTGAGTGCTGGAGGTCACAAACCGATGATGCCCGCAGGACCACATCATCTGCAAAAAATAGCGATGCGATCTGCAGCACACCAAACTGCAAACCCTCCTCCCCCCGACTACGCCTTGATATCCTTTCCATGAATATCATGAACAGGATTGGTGACAAAGCGCAGACCTGGCGGAGGCCAATCCGCACTGGAAACAAGTTCCGACTTAGCGCCGAGTACCCGAACACAGCTCTCGCTTTGGGAGTACGTACTCACCCCATACTCCCACAGCACCTCCCACAAAATATCCCAGGGGACCTGATCATACGCCTTTTTTAAAGTCCATAAAACATATGTAAACTGGATGGGCATATTCCCAAGCCCCCTCCAGGATCCTTGCAAGAGTAAAGAGCTTGTCTGTTGTTCCGCGGCCAGGACGCAACCCGCATTCTTCCTCTTCAGTCAGAGGTTGACTATTGGCCGAACCCTCCTTTCCAGCACCTTGGAGTCGACTTCCTCCTCTTGGCAAAAATATACATGTGCATAGACAATTATCCTATAATTTTTGTGTTATGAGGAAAACATTCTGAGTTGTTTCATATTTTCAGGATGGCTCCTTTAGTTTCACCATATTTTAGCTTGTTTTGGCCAAAAAGCCATTTTTAGCTTTCTATAGAGTGATACATAACCCACATAGGAAAACTGGTCTGGCCCAATGATGGGCCACACAACCCACTCTCACTTGGCCCACATACAGCAATGAATTACGGTCCTTTAGTGGTCCACATCTGGCATCCAAAACGTGGGCCACATAAGGCCCATAACTCCGCCAAACTGTACAACTGAATCAGAATCAGGTTTATTGCAAAAAGTAAGTTTTCACTTGCAAGGAATTTGTATTTTTTGGTTATGGTGCATACAATAAACATGAAAAAAGGAAAAATCCGCACACCAACAAGGAGCTCCAAAGCACTAAAAATGTATTATCACCGAAAAGGAGTAACGTTTTGGGCTCGCAGACCCTTCCTAAGACTAACACAGGTGAAAGCAGTGAGCCTCTAATAAAGTCTAGGTCACATGATCAACCAAGTAATGGGTAGCACGTCTTAAGTGCACCATATTCCAGAAAACATAATAATAATGATACATTCAACGAGAAATACATATGGAAAAAATATATAAATGTGCACAAGCATGCTATGGCAAAAACAACAACGACACTATCATCAAGTATAAAGCACCATTATACAGTCATGTGATCAGTACCAGAGGCATCTTGGTTCGTTCATATCAGGTGATACAGAAAAATAGAAAAATAGAAAGTTCCGATGTCACCAAAGTAACAGGAAACAGAGATCTCGAAGTAATGGTACATATGTTATAAAACCATCAGCTTGGAGAAAAATGTTACCATGCACCACTAACACATCCCATTACAGTCACATATACATATATAACACTGAAAAATAAAAACCATATGAGGGTAGTATCGCCCCACATACGCCTCCACAAACTTAAGGACATCAGATGAGTTACAGTAACTGTAAATATACACACACACACACTCGTATTGTGTCAGATCTAGGCAACCATAAACACATTTGGAAGAATACATTTGAAAGAATCCAATTGAAAGAATCACAGGTGTGTCGATCCCACACATTATACAATAATGATCACAATAATAATCACACACATCTCTCAAAGAAAAGGCCTCAGATCAAAATCTTCATTTAAACCTCTAGGGGACAGTGTGTCTAAAGTGTAGATCTAGAAAGCCTCTCTTTTAAGTAGAAGCGCATTTAAGTCACCTCCACGGCTGGGTTGTTTAACCAGTTCGATACCACAGTAACTTAAGGTTGACACACTATGGGAAAAGGTTGTGAAATGAACAGCTACTGGACTTCTACTATCATGGGTCCGAATATTGGATCTGTGCTCAGATATTCTAGTTTTCAGTGACCTACTAGTTTTACCAATATAGGCCAAGCCGCAAGGGCACTTTAGCATATAGATCACATTTTTAGAGTTGCAAGAAATGACGCCCTTTATGTTAAAAGGTTTGCCAGTGCGTGGGTGACTAAAGGTAGAAGTTTTGTGCATGAAGTTGCACTGTGAACAGTGACCACACCTGTAGTTACCAAAAGGGACAGAATTTAAGAAATTAGGTTGTGTAAGAGTGGGTAGGTGAGCTCTAACCAATAGGTTTCTAAGGTTAGGCGGTCTCTTAAACACAATGCGTGGTGGTGTAGAAAAACATTTAAGTTGTGGATCAGACTCAATAATGTACAAGTGTTTTTTTTAAATGGACTGAAAACCACTACCGAGGGGTGAGTATTGAACCACACAGTTTAAAGTAGGCTCCACAGCCCGAGGCCTAGTGTTGTTAAGGCTTTCTGACTGGGTGACATTTTCGAAACGTCTGCAGGCATGTGTGATCCGTTCATTTTTGTATCTCCTCTGTTGAAAACGTTTCACAAGTTCTGTTGACTGAGACTCAAAGTCTGCATCTGAGCTGCAAATGCGGCGAATGCGACTGAATTGGGAAATGGGCAAGCTTTTTTTAAGGGGGATGGGGTGAAAAGATGTGCCATCCAGAATGGAATTTCTGTCTGTACTTTTGCGGTACAGATTCGTGCCCAGTTTATTAGCGTTCCTGTAGACAAGAATGTCCAAAAAGTTCATCTGATGTTCATTGTAGTTCATAGTGAATTTAAGATTGGAATTATTGGAATTCACATAGAGCAGGAACTCATTTAACTGTGTCTCAGAACCTGTCCAAATAAAGAACACATCGTCAATATACCTCCTCCAGTGTGTAATGAAGGGAAGGTGTGGGTTGCGAGAATGGTTCCGGATGATCTCCATTTCAAACTTGCCACAGTACAGGGAGGCGAAACTCTGGGCCATTTTTGCTCCCATGCTGGTGCCAGATACCTGTAGATAATAGTCAGAGTCAAACAAAAAATAATTAGAAGTGAGAACAGTCTCAATTAAATCCACTACACAGCCAGTGCTGGGGATGTCAACAAAACGTTGGTTGAGAAAGAGCTCAGCTGCTTGTAGTCCTCCTTCGAACGGCACGTTGGTATAGAGGGATTCTATGTCCATAGTCACTAAGAAACTGTTCATGGTTGAGATCGATCGATTGAATCATTTTGATGAAATCCATAGAGTCTTTTATATACGTGGGCCGAGAGGTGACAAGAGGTTGGAGAAAAAAATCAACGAATGCAGATATATTTTCTGTGAGGGAGCCTATGGCTGCACATATGGGTCGACCAGGAGGAAAAGTAGTAAAGTTCTTATGGATTTTGGGGAGAATATATAAAACGGAGATAACTGGAAAGAACTTGTATTCCTGTTGGGTAATTTCTCCTGAATCCAAAAACGTTGCCAGTTTGTTCTTAATGCGCAATTTGAAGTCTTGTGTAGGATTGGAATTAAGTTTACGGTAAACGGCAGTGTTGTTGAGCTGTCTCTGTATTTCCCCAACATATGATGTCCGATCCATAACAACTATGGCCCCACCTTTGTCCGCACTTTGAATGACCACCAGTGTTGGGAACGTTACTTTAAAAAAGTAATTAGTTATAGTTACTCACTACTTGTTCCAAAAAGTAACTGAGTTAGTAACTGAATTACTTTATAATAAAAGTAACTAGTTACCAGGGAAAGTAACTATTTGCATTACTGTAAAAAAAAAGTTGCTTTATGTCAAAGAATTTGGATTTTTCTTGTAATGAGATGGCAAACTGTAGTCTACTCCTATAGTCGCGTTGCGTGTAGTCTTGTGTATAATAATTGAGATCGCATTCTCCGCACCTCGCATGCGGAAATAATTAAAACTTGAGGAGCAATTTATATAGTGGGAGACGCTGTGTCTGTCATATATCACAAAACAGGGTCAGAGCGCACAGCTGTAGACATAATGACGGTGAGACCCCCGTGCCTCCACGAGCCGCCGGGCCGTTCATCATCATCATCATCATCACCACCGTCTTCACCATCCGCGCTCCACAGCTGCACTGGATTCCCGTCCAACACCAGAACGGCGGGACACCGGGGCCCGCGTGGCCCTCGCGCGCCGCTCAGACCAGCAGCAGCCCCAACTCCGGCTCCAGCTCGCGGCAAGTTTGCACGTTTCTCCACGGACAACAGGCTGCCGAGACCAGGCACGAGCGGCGCGCAAGCAGAACACGATCCTGACTTTTTTTTTTTTAACCGACAACCGACAAATTCAATTCATAGTAACGCACCGCATTTAAGGTTCAGTAACGATCACGGCGTTGTAACGACGGAAACAGTAATTAGTTAGATTACCCTGTTACTGAAAAAATAGCGGCGTTACCTAACGCCGTTATTATAAACGGCGTTATTCCAAACACTGATGACCACAGATTTGTCCTTTTTTAAGGAGTCTAATTCCGCCCTTTCTTCTGCTGTGAGGTTATGTGCCAGTTTGTACTCTCTCTTTGTATTGAGTAGGAGTGAGACATCCTTCTCAACCAATCTGCAGTAAGTATCTAAGGAAGCACTTCTCTTGGGTGGGCATACAATAAACATGTAATAAAAAGAGAAAAAGTACTGGAATAGAAATTTACACTAAAAAATATATAAGAGAAACTATAACATATAACATAAACAAGTATGTACAACTAACTGTAACTGTTTTGAGGCAGTGCAGGTCTGGGCTAAGAAGGAGGACTCAGGTGCAGAGTGAGAACAGTTAAACCAAGCATTTATTCTGAAATTTCCTGAATTACTCCTAAAGTGACAAGGAAACAGGCTATAAACTCTGAGATCACTTCAAGAAACAAGGAGAGAAAGGGAAAAGGGGAAGGGGAGAAGGGAAGGAACAGACACGACAAACACAGAAACTGATAAGCACTCCAAAGGGGAGAATACAAAATAAAAGGCTAACGCTGGTCTACTCCATAGAGGACCGACTTTGAAATTTAAACAACCAAAAATGCTACAAGGGCTGCAAAATAGTACTCTGTACTCACTGTGAATAGAATAGAATAGAATCTTTATTTGTCATTGTAACATGTATAACGAAATTAAAATGCAAAAACCAGTCGGTGTGTCATTCACATCCAGTAAAAATGATAAAAGACTATATAAATAAAAACATTTATCCACTCATTCATAAAACAATTTTGATCTGTTGAATTGCACAATCCCTTATTTTTAGCAGCCTGTGTTTACGTGTCTTTTGATTTATTTAATATAGTTATTGCTTTGGGGTAGAAGCTGTCCCTGAATCTGTTGGTTCTTGTCCTGAGTGACCTGTAGCGTCTCCCTGACGGCAGCAGTTCAAACAGGGAGTGACCAGGGTGTGAAGTGTCTTTTATAATGTTTGACGCTTTCCTGAGACAGTGGGAACTGTGCAGTTCTTCTAGAGTGAGGAGAGGGCAGCCGATGAGCCTCTGGAGCGCTTTCCTCTGAGCTGCTGTGCAGCTGGTGTACCACACACATATACAGTACATTAGAATGCTCTCTATGGAGCACCGGTAGATGCACACTAGCAGTCTCTGGGTGATGTTGTTTTTTCTAAGCACCCTCAGAAAGTACAGTCTCTGCTGTGCCTTTTTCAGCAGCTCAGAGGTGTTCACGCTCCAGGTCAGGTTCTCCTCAATATGGACTCCCAGGAAGCGGAAGTCGGCCACCCTCCCCACACAGTCCCCGCTGATGATTAGTGGTGGGATGTCCGTTTTTTCTTTCTGAACTCTATTGTCAGCTCCTTAGTATTTGAGGTGTTGAGGAGCAGGCTGTTCTCCCTGCACCACCCTGTTAACAGCTCCACCTCGTTCCTGTAGGCAGACTCATCCCCTCCAGAGATGAGTCCAACCACTGTTGATGATGGCATTGCTGTGGTGGGCGGGGGTGCAGTCGTAGATGTAGAGGGTGTAGAGCAGCGGGCTCAGCACAAAGCCCTGTGGGGAGCCAGTGCTGAGGCTGAGGGCTGTAGATGTATGGTGCCCCACTCTGACTCTCTGGCTGCGTTTAATCCACATGCAGATGGAGTGTGGCAGACCCAGGTCCCCCAGTTTGTCAACCAGTTTGTGGGGGAGGATGGTGTTAAATGCAGAGCTGTAGTCCACAAAAAGTATTCGTACGTAGCTTCCCTGCTGCTCCAGGTGTGACAGTGCAGCATGAAGGGCTGTAGCTACAGCGTCTTCTGTTGACCGGTTTGCTCTGTATGCAAACTGGTGTGGGTCCAAACTGTGGGGCATGAATGACATGATGTGACCCCTGACCAGTTTCTCAAAACATTTTGCCACCACTGGGGTGAGTGCCACTGGCCGGTAGTCATTGAGGCAGGAGATGTGGGGTTGGGCAGGGGGATTATGGTTGAGGACTTCAGACAGGCTGGGACAGTGGACTGGGACAAGGACTGATTGAAGATCTTGGTGAAGATTCCAGCCAGCTGGTCCATGCAGTCTTTTAACACCCGTCCCGAGACGCCATTGGATCCGGGTTTTCTCGGGTTGACAGCCCGCAGCGTGCACCTGACCTCATGCTCCTCTACTCTGAGGGTCAGGCTGCTGTGGGCTCTGATGGCTCCACCTCAAAGTGGGCAAAGAAGAGGTTCAGCTGGTGAGATGTTGGATACCTTGCCACACCTGCCTGCTGTTGTTGCTGTCCAGGTGGTCCTCAATTTTCCTCCTGTAATCTGACTTGGCCTCTTTGATGCCTCTCTTCAGGTTTGCTCGGGCCGAGCTGTAGAGAGCCCTGTTGCCAGACCTGAAGGCGGTGTTTCTCTCTCTCAGCAGCCGCTGGACCTCCCGGGTCATCCAGGGCTTCTGGTTGGGGTAGACCTGGATACGTTTGTCCACTGTGACAGTATCCATGCAGTTCTTGATGTAACAAAGAACACTGTCAGCGAACATCTCCAGGTCTGGATGTTCGAAAACATCCCAGTCGGTCCTGTCAAAACAATCCTGGAGCTGCTGAGAGGCGCCATTAGGCCAAGATTTTACAGTTTTTGTGGTGGCAAAAGCAGTTTTCCTAAGGGGGGCATACGGGGGGATTAACAGCAGGGACAAGTGGTCAGACTGGCCCAGGTGCGGTTATGGTCTCTAAACAACAGAAAACACTCTGAGAGGAGGAAAACAGCTACAAACAAAAACAGGGCTAAAGAACAGAAAACGTACCATATGACTGTCCACGACTGGTTTCACCTGGCTTACATGAAACGCCGGGTGAACGCGGAAGGACCGAGGCAGACGGAGTCGAACTGCTGTAGGTCCAACGATTCTGGAGATGGGGAATGGTCCCACGAAGAGGGGCGCCAGCTTCTTGCAGGGAACTTTCAGGTGTAAGTCTTTAGATGAGAGCTACACTCTTTGGCCCGGCTGATAAGCAGGAGCGGGTCGTCTCTTGGGGTCTGCTGCTGTTTTGACCCGATCCCCCTGGCGAATAAGCACCTGGCGAGCGGCAGTCCAGATGCGGCGACAGCGTCGGATCATGGCATGGGCAGAGGGGACCGACACCTCCTTTTCGTTATCCGGAAAAACTGGGGGTTGATAACCAAAAACACATTTTTTTATAACTTTATTTATAATTTTTCAATATTAAAAACATTCAAATAATTCCATCCATCCATTGTCTACCGCTTATCCTGTATTCAGGGTTGCGGGGGTGCTGGAGCCGATCCCAGCTGTCATTGGGCAAAGGCAAGGTTCACCCTGGACAGGTCGCCAGTCCATCACAGGGCCACATTCAAATAATTGTTTAAGCACAAGAGTTGTGTACCTGCCCACACCCCAAACAGGTGGCATCCCATCAAACACATCTACTTAAACACTCACGCATCAAACAGGTAAACAAACATACACCAGTAGAAGAAGGGGGGGGAAAAAACACTCAAACAAAAAGGACTCATTGTGGTAATAACACCAACATGCTGGACTTCTGATATAAAAGCACAGGTCCCAACAGTCAGAATATGAGCATTGAGACTAGGACAGTAGCCAAAGAGAGAGAAAGGAAAATAAATGAATTAATGAATAAAGACAGGAAGTCAGGCAAAAGGCAGATTCTTGATATGGGTTATGAATTGCGACCAGGTTCTGTCATACTTGTCCTCCAACCTGTGTACTGCATACCTGTTTTTTTCCAGGGCCAACCCCAACATTACCTCTTTAATCCAGTGAACATAGGCAGGAGGGTTCTTCCCCTTCCAGTTCAGTAGTATTAAACGGCGGGCATGTAATGATGCAAAGGCAATTGCATTTTGTGGAGGTGGGACAACCTTAACTCACCAAGAACTACACCGAAAATAGCTATCAAGGGCTCAGGTTGCAGTGTTTTGCCAGATATGGCTGAGAGCGATTGGAAGATTGAAGACCAGAAACCACACAAAGATTGACATGACCAAAACATGTGTCCCAAACAAACCGGAGAGTATTGACATCTCAGACAGTTTGGTTCAACATTAGGGTTTAATTTAGCCAGTCTATCATTAGAATAATGCAACCTGTGAACAATCTTAAATTGAATCAGGCCATGTCTAATACAAAGAGAAGATGTTTGTATACATTGTATAGTATTTTTCAAGGTGTCTTCTGGTATTATTTTTCCGACTTCTCCTTCCCATGCTGCCTTGATTTTGTCCCACGTATGAGGGCAGCTATCCATAATTAATGTATATATTTTTGATATACCTCCTTTTTTGAATAGATTTACATTAAGGACTAAGAACAGTAGGTCTTTGGGGGGGTGGAGGTGGGTACCCTGGGAAAAATTTGGAGGCAAAACTCCAGGCTTGAAGATATCGGAAGTAAGGAGACTTTGGTAAACTATGATCTTCGTATTAAAAACTAAATGAAGCAAAGCCATCATCAGTGAAGAGTTCTTGAAAGTAGACCAGGCCGCTTCTGTGCCAGGTTGCAAATGCCTGATCTATTTGAGATGGGGCAAAAAGATGATTAAACATTATTGGAGAGAAACTACGTATATTTGTCAAATTAAAATGTTTTCTGAACTGACACCAGATCTTAATCGAATTTTGGACCACCAGATTTGGGTTTAGTTCAGATGTTTTGATCTTTAGTGGGGGAGGGGCAGTTAAAACTGAGATTGGGGAGACTGGGAGTGTAGCTCTCTGTTCCATATCAGCCCAGATCGGACCCTCCTTATCTGCCAACATGGTGATCAGCTTGACAATGTCAGCTTGAATGTGATCAGCTTGACAATGTCAGCTTGAATGTGATCAGCTTGACAATGTCAGCTATATTAGCAATATTAGCTGCCCAGTAATAAAATAAAAAATTAGGTAAACCCAAACCACCATCAGGCTAAGCTCTCTTGCCTTCTTTATACATGCAGGTTTTTTATTCCATATGAACGAAGAAATGAAGCGATCCAGCTGAGCAAAATAGGATTTGGGGAGCATTAAACCTGGGCATTACAGTCATCTTCACTGCATTTATCCGACCTGCCAGTAAGAATGGCAGTTTCGACCATCTATCCAAGTCAGTCTTAGTACGGTCTAAAATGGACTTGTAGTTGTACTTAAAAATAGCCTTAATTGAGCCTGCTATTTCTATTCCCAGATAGGTGAATTTAACATTTTCAATTTTGAAATGGAAATGTTCATACGTTATCTGTTTTGCCAGATCATTCAATGGAAATAATAGATTTTGACAAATTAACTTTATACTCTGAAATGCTACTAAATTTTTGCAACCATTGGAGAAGGTGGGGCATGCTCTCAATTGGATCTAATATTTGCAGAAGCAGATCATCAGCATAAAGCAAGGTTTTATGGTTTATTTCACCACTGGATATACTCTTAATCCTTCCATTAATCCTATAGCAATTGCCAGTGGTTCGATTGCGATGTCAAACAGGAAGGGCAACAGGCAGCAACCCTGCCTTGTACCTCTGTGGAGCGAAAAATATTCAGAGATCAGGCCATTTGTCCTGACTGCAGCCATAGGAGTTGAATATAGAACTTTGATCCACTTACAAAAAGTGGGCCCCATTCCAAATGTTTCTAAGGTTGCGAAAAGATAGGTCCATTCTATTCTATCAAACGCCTTTTCACCGTCAAGGCTCAGAATAACTTCAGGTTGTACTGTTGGATGCGGGGAGAATAGCACATTAAATAATCTTCTCATATTAAAAAATGATTGCCGTCCGGGGATAAAACCTGTTTGGCCCTCATTAATAATTGGAATTATAGGGTCTAAACGTTGTGCAAGAGTTTTAGTTGCAATTTTATAGTCGCAGCAAAGAAGGCAGGGGGGGGTTTAGCTCAGGAGGTAGAGCGGGTTTGCTAGCAACCGCAAGATTGCAGGTTCAATCCCCGGCTCCTCCGAGCTGAGTGCCTGGTGTCCCTGAGCAAGACAGCTCACCTAATTGCTCCTGATGAGCTGGTTGTCGCAGTGTCGTTAGTGTGTGAATGGGTGAATGTCAGTCATTGTTGTAAAGCGCTATATAAATGAGGTCATTACCATTTACCAAGGCTTATTGGCCTGTATGAGTTACACTGTTATCATTTTTTGTAAGACTGACATTGTAGCCTGGGTAAGCGTTTGTGGTAATCGGTCATAGATTGATCATAGACTGATTTAAGGATGGGTGCAAGTTTTGAAGAGAATTCCTTGTAAAACTCTATGGGGAATACGTCTGGACCTGGCACCTTTCCCGCTTGAGATGACCTAATGGCAGTCACTATTTCCTCAAGCGACCACGGCTGCTCTAGAAGCGATATCAAGCGAATCAAGAAACAAATAAATCTCAGATGAGCTACTATCTACCTCCGATTGATATAGAGTAGAATAATATTGTTTAAACTGGTCATTAATGACTCTGGGGCTCCAAGATATCGAGTCAGCACCTGTATTAATGCCAGGGATCATTTGTTCAGCTGACTGCTGTTTAAGTTGGAGAGCTAGGAGCCTCCCCGCTCTATCTCCATGTTCATTATATACCTGTCTGGATTTTAAGATATTTTCTTCCGCTTTCCATGTCATTAGTGTATCAAATTCAGTTTGCAACAGTATTTTCTCCTTATAAAGGTCTGGCGTAGGTGAAAGAGCATAGTGCCTGTCCATATCTGCAATTTTGTCAGCTAGCTCTTTACGTTTTTTGGACACTCTTTATCCCTATATGCCACATAAGAGATAACTTGGCCCCTAATGTAAGCTTTCATAGACTCCCACAACACTCCCCTTGACACGTCCTGACTGTCATTAACTTCCAAAAAGAAGTCGAGTTGAGAAATGTTCTAAAATGTTTACATAAAAGTAGTTGGGGGTCGAGCCACCAAGTTCTTTGGGGAACTACCTTGGCTGGAAAAATTAGATCCATTTGCACCGGGCTGTGATCTGAATGCAGTATACTGCGATAATTGCTGCTGGAAATTAAAGGGAGTAGCTGGTTATCGACAATGAAATGATCAATCCTAGAGTAACTGTGATGCACGGGAAAGAAGAAGGAAAATTGCTTTGTATTTGGATTTTTTGTCTGCCAGGGGTCTGACGGGCCATAAGAACGGAGAAGGGAATTATTGGCCACTGCAGCCGACGAGAGAGCGTTGGACCTTACACTTGATTTTTCTAGCTGGGCATTAAGGAAATCCCCTCCTCGAATTAATTTATAGGAATTAAGGTCTGGGAGAGTTGAAAATAAAATCAAGAAAGAATCGTGCATTGTCCCAATTTGGTCCGTAAATGTTAGCTAAAATTATAGGTGTATTAAAAAGCTTGCCGACTACAGTAATATATCTGCCGTTAGCATCTGGTATTACTTCAGAATGTTCAAATGGAAGCCCTTTCCTAATTAGAACTGCTGTTCTCCTTGCTTTATAATTGAAACGTGAATGATATATTTGTCCAAGCCATTTACAACTTAGTCTTTTTTGGGAATTAATGTTTAAATGTGTCTCCTGTAGCAATATTACATCAGGTTTTAATGATTTCAGATGGCTAAATACTTTGCTCCGTTTAACCATATTATTTAGCCCTTTGACATTCTAGCTAATGAATGAAACTGACCCTTGATTTACATTATCCAGAATCATAGTGCCACAATTTGAAATCAACTGGTCCTACATGTTGGCTATACCTAAGTATTTCAGTGCATGTCTGAGTCAAACCATGAACCACAAATAAGCCCAAAGGAAAACTGACACAGACAAACAGATAAACATAAATAACCCCCTTACCATCCTGGACTGCTGGGCTGGTCTTGCTTAAGCCTAAGACTGTCCTGAAAACTCTCCTCTCTCTCCTATGCATATGTGACCAGCCACGGCAAAACCAGGAACAAGTCGGGGCATTTTGAGTTATTCACAGATTTTGAAAGTGTAGTTTCTAAGCTTTCCAATGATGTCTAACACATGGAAATCCGATATTTGACGAAGTTGTGGCATTTGAATATATGCTTCTCTGAAAACTGTTCACTGAGAAAACTGGCCTTAAATATTTGCAAATCTCACCTCACCTGGTGAGCAAGGAAACGCAATGGTGCTCATTTGCATCTCATTCAGATAAGTCCTCCCCCCTACAGATGTCACTCACCGTCTAAGAAGCTAGTGCTAATGATTTAGCAACTGGCCTATTGTCCTCAGGTAGGCTAGTTGCTAAACTATTGGCATCACAGTCAATTCAAGCAATGCCAACGTCCCCTTGGCACCTTACTGTTAAATCAGATGCCCACATTACAAGCCAAAAACCTCCCATTACAGCTTAGTTTCGATGTGCATATACTTTTAAAACAACAGAACTGAGCTAGCTTAGCTAGCTAAGCAAAGGAGATAACTTGGATGATAACAGAAACTCACCCCCTAAGAAACTGAAAAGTATTCCTGCAGACTTTGTTGGCTCAGATGAAATAAGAGGTCCGGGTGCACTTTCTTTTCGTCTGCAGCTTTTTGGTGGATGCAGTCATCTCCAACGTAACTACTGTAGGTCCATTTGCTCTCTTTTGGCAGCCAAAGAATCCATCCGTATGCTGTACATAAGCTCTTGAGAAAGTTTACCTCCATTTCGCTGTCTTTATTTCGTTGAAATGTAACCTTAGACGTCTGATATCTTCAGCTCCTGCGCTGAATAAGTAGTCTTGTGTTTCGCTTCTAACATGCAGCTGATTTCCCCCAAAAATAACAACAGCGCGTGAATGGCCAATGGTAATCAGTATGGAGATGAACTGCTTCGCCGTACCTGCCCCAGCAAAGACAGAGACAACGGCAGATTTTTTCCAAAACTATAAATAAAAAATTTATACTTTTATGGCAACCAATACTGTTATCTGAAACATGGAGTGGCTTCTTCATGATCTCAACTTGCATATTCTGCAAAAAAAACAGAAAATCACTAATTTTGAAAAAAAATTATAAATACTCGAATTTACTCGAATTCATCCCACCCGACTTGTTGCTGGTTTTGCCATGGCGGGTCACATGGCCGCGGGTGGTGGCACGGTTCGACACGTGATTGTTCTACACCAATAAGATAGCTGCTTTTTGTCAACAGAATGGCAAGATGGCGGCCCCCGTGGTAAGATTCAACGTCACCTATAAAGAGGAAAACACCCGAAAATCCTCTAAAGTCGGCCAAATGGATTCTAAACAGTGCTGTACGTAACTACAACATGACGAGCAGTTTTTTTAATTATCCCGGTAATTTTTTTTTTTTTTTAATCTATATACAGCACTAATATGTAATCAATAAAAAGAACTCTTCAAGACTCTTAAAAATAGTGTCTGGAGGTTTGTTCATTGCAGTTTGTAAACACAACAGTCAAACTGAGCCCCTCCCCTCTGGCTCAACTGTGTACCCCCCTGCCCCTCACAGCAGTTGTCAGGACTCTACAGACACAGTCGCCACCACACATGAGTAGAAGCCCATAGTTGATGATTAAACAGGATTTTTTTGTATAAGTCAATATTTTTTTATTTTTAGGAAAATCCTATCACTCTTTATATTAATTAAACATAGGTATGACACTACAGGTATCAAGGGCAACTTACCAATAACAACATTTTTTATTGCAAGCGCTGGAAACCAATTTTTCCATTGATCCCTCTCATGTATATGGTTCTTGCCAGGGAGTTTGTGATCATCGCATGCATGATCCTCCACACACACTCAAGTGTCATGTCCACTCCACCTTTGAGAGCCAGTATGTTTACCTGAAATCATATCATCACATATTTATTAAACTTTTCTTTTTTTCCAGAGAAATAAATAAAGCACACACTGGAAAGTTGTTTAACAAAGTTTTAAGATAAGAAAGTGCATTTATGGAAGCTGCGTCAGTTCGATGAAATGTGGTCACTGTATCATATGCCAACATACCAATTGTTTCTGAAGGTCGGGGCTACTCCGTAGTTGTTCAGGCTCCATACCTTTACTGAATTTGATTGTGCTTCAACCTGAAACAGACAAAGAATTGTCCAAATCACTGAATTATCCAATGTAAGGCAAGGCAAAGCAATTTTATTTGTATAACCCATTTTAACAAACAGTTTGTCTCAAAGGGCTTAGTTAGTGTGTTATGTAGTGTTTGGTGTAGTCGTTTTTTGTGAGTCAAAACAATGATACTGCTGAGAAGGATGAGTTGAAGTACCAGGTTAGAAGATTGAGTTGAAGGACCAGGTTAGAGGGATTACGTGAAGAACCAGGTGAGAGGGATGAGTTTCTTCCAGGCATGGTGGTTCCCACTTACGGTGGCATATTGGCACGGTTGGCTTCGGTCCGAGGCGCAGCAGGCATTCAATGTATATTACGTTAGAAATATTTTACTCTATATATAAATGACATGAAACAAATTGAACACAAGAAGGATAAATATGGAGATCCTTGCAGAGGCTCCCGCAAATGATAATTGACTTCCGAATGGATATTTGGGAGGGATGCAGCGATCCTTTTTTTCAGACTAAGTACATCTCAGGGCCAGGTGAGAAGAATGAGTTGAAGGACCATGTGAGACGGATGAGTTGAAAGACTAGGTGAGAAGAATGAGTTGAAAGACCAGAGGCCTCATTTATAAAACTGTGCGTAGGATCCTTACTAAAAGTGTACGTACGCCCAAAAGCCAAAGTTTGCGTGTGCCAAAAAACGTTTAAACTTATAAAACTGTGCGCCCACAAACTGCATGCAATGTCCCCTTTACAAATCACAGATCACCTACAAGTGTGCGTACCTGAATCCGCCTCTTATCTCGCCCTGTACACGCCCACCTTTTACCATATATTAACGAGCCGGCATGCAATTGTTTTCGTGCAGTGAAAAAAGCTAAGAAGCATAAATTTTCAATGAGAACAAATGAGGACCATTTTTCAGAAACGGAGAAAGAGGCACTTGTTGGGGAGGTGGAGGCCCGGAAAATAATTTAATTTAGTCACCACAGCAGAGGGATCACAAATAAAAAGAAGCAGTGCGAGTGGCAACACATTGCTGCTGCAGTCAACGGTGTCAGTGGGACAGAGTGGACGGTGGCAGAACTTAAGAAAAAGTGGTCCGATCTGAAGGTAATTTACTTCTTTTTTTTTTTAATTGACGTCACGTCAGTCATTGACATAAGCAGCGCTGGTGCTGGTGGTGATTTCAGCATCATGGCCAAGCGACAAGGACAGCTACAGGACTTCGGATTTAAGAGGGCAAAAAGTAGCACTTCAGACAAGTCAGGAGTCAGGAATACTTTTGATATTAGGGCCCGACCGATATTGATTTTTGAGTGCCGATGCCGATTATTTTCAGAGAATAATGACGATAATGATTTAATCGGCCGATTATAAAAAAAAAGCATATAAAACATATTTTTTGATACCTTAAATATACTTTAAACACTTCTGACGAATATGTGAATTGAATGCAGAACCTTTGAGTGTTTTAGAATACATTTACAGTCAAAAATGAGTGCAAATACAGCCTTATCTTATTGTCAATAAAATAAAATAAAAAGATCTTTAAAAAATTAGTGCAGGAACTTATTTTTATTGGTAACATATTTCTAACAAAGTAGTACAGGACAGTACAGGAAGAAGAACTATTTTGTAACTATACGCAACATCTTTGAAAACAAATCAATAATAATATAAAATAACTGTATAGGAACTAGGTAACATGTTGTGTGGGGCAAGCAGCATATTAACATTTTGCACAACAATCTTTTGACATAAAGCGCAGGAAGAACTTTTTTGTAACTATACACAACATCTTTGAAAACAAATCAATATTAATATAAAATAACTGTATAGGAACGAGGTAACGTGTTGGGCAAGCAGCATATTAACATTTTGCACAACAATCTTTTGACATAAATCGCAGCAAGAAGAACTTTTTTGTAACTATACACAACATCTTTGAAAACAAATCAATAATAGTATAAAATAACTGTATATTAACGAGGTAACTATGGTCTCACCGTTAGAGTCTACAGTATAACAAATTAACATGGCCTCGAACCTAAAGAAAAACAGGCACAACATGCTCAAACAACGCGTCTTGTGTACATTGGTGAGGTGAGCGCGCAGCTGCCTGAGCGAGCGTGCTTTCATGTTGTACGGTAAAATTCAATCTCCTCTTTTTTACTCCGGCTAAAGTTGCTAGTTAGCAAGGCTAGGTTAGCTTTACTGTATTTGAAGGGTAGTGGGGGTTAGGTGTACTTTTCCTTTTTTTAAGCATGACCTACACGTTTAAAAGGACCAATTGTTCATTACACAAACTAGTTATAAAGTTACCGTGGGGGGGTATCTGCTCGGTTTATCCAATGAGCTCAGCACATTCAAGCTACATGCGCTCCGGTGTTGTGTCCAAAAATGAGTGCGGTGGGTGAGACTGAGAGCCTTTCTTAAATAGAATGGAGTAGGAGCGCACTCTGCTGGATGCTAAGCACAATAACATTTAAAAAAAAAAAACGGTTGTAATCGGCGTCTTTTGGCAGATGTTGATTATTTTCAAAAAGGCTATAATCGGCCGATTAAATCGGCAGGTCGATGAATCGGTCGGGCCCTATTTGATATGTCACCAAAGGTGGACTCTCTGGACAGAGGCGATGACAACACAGTTAATGATGTACGGAACGTGCATCTAGCTAGCTAACGTCAGGTTAGACTTTATGTAGCCGGCGCGATCTGCACTTCGCCAATTACTGAGTTGTTTTCCGCACTGAAGACAGGATGCTGACCTTCTTTAGCAAGTAGGCACTTTATTCTGGACAAATTCAATGAGAGCAAAAGTTCAGGATTCTATCTTCATTCAGAATCAACCTCGCTCAGTCAGGTAGAATGCAGACAGAGGAATGCGCAAATGCACCCTATACCCACCACTATCCAACAAAATCATAAGGGGAGGGAAGGAGGGGGAAGCAGTACCTCAGGGTCAAGTTGTGCAGAACTCCACACGCCCTGATGATTTTACAAACTTTTGCCGGGTGGTAAATTAGTCTGCCTCCTGAGGCATCCATCGCTCTCCATCTGCTCTTCAGGAGGCCGATGGCACGCTCCACGACTGAGCGTGCACGAGCGTGGCACTCATTATAGCGCATTTCCTCTGCGCTGTGGTGGTTTAAAAACTAAGATAAAGTGGAACAATTATACGATGGCTTAAAGCTATGGTCTACGATTTGAAAGGTTTGAATTAAGCATTCCCACAAACACACACCCCTCCCCTCCGAGCTCGTATCGTTCTCCCCTCCGAGCCTCCCACGAAGCACACATTACCAGGATGATTAAAAATAACTCTCTTATTTTACGAAAATACTTCACCGAGATGTGATTCTGAAAACATTTTATGCCATTAATAAGCTATGCAGTTGCTGAATCTGTCCTTATTTTAGATCATCAACGGTCAGTTTAAAAGATTTTTGAGAGCTTGCGGGCGCTGGCTCCGTCTCTCGAAACTCGCCGCAATGGCATTGCACGGCTTCTTACATAGACAATGAATGGGAACATCCCCCTCCGGGTAAAGGTATAAACTCAGACAGGACGCCGTTTAGTTTCCCGGTGTGTCCGGGACTTCCACAACATGTACTAGTAATAGTTTTTATTACAGCCATGAATGATGACACATAATCGATGTAAATGCAGCAGGTGCCGGTCGGATTTCTCTCTCACCCCTACTGCAGTACGTCCCCGATCCCAAACTGCTTGGCGATTGCTCACCACAATCCCCCCCCCCCCCCCTGCTGACGCAGCAACATCAGCCAAAATATCACTCTGAACTCAATTAAACACTTGAGAGCCCTGCTCCATACCTGAACTGCTCAGAGCAACAAGCGTCTTGTCCACTCGTAGTTTCAAATGCATAAGTAGGTCGAGGCGTAAGCAGGAGAGTGAGCAGGGATTGGATACATTTTGACTCAATTGACAAATCTTTCAAATCGTAGACCAGAGCTTTAATGGCTGTATTTATGTGTGTTGATGACATCCATCCATCCATTGTCTACCGCTTATCCTGTATTCCCGAACCCAACTATCATTGGGCGAAGGCAGGGCACCCTGACATGTAGAGACAGACAACCATTCACGCTCACATTCACACCTACGAGCAATTTAGAGTCACCAATTAACCTATCCCCATCCTGCATGTCTTTGGACAGTGGGAGGAAGCTGGAGAACCCGGAGAGAAGCCACACGTACACAGGGAGAACATGCAAACTCCACACAGAAGGAACCCGGGCCCGACCCGGGAATCAAACCCGGGACCCTTTTGCTGTGAGGCGACCCACTACACCACCATGCAGCTGTGTTGATGACATATGCAAAGTAATTAAGGAGAATATGTAGATATTCCCGCTGTGTTCTGCAGTGATCTAATGGAGGGTATTTGTTGTATTACAGGTACTCACACTTTCCCGCCAAGTTAGCTTTTTTATAGATCACAACATTTGCGTGGAAAGTGGCGTACGCACGTTTCCAGCTCACATTTTTTATGTGCGTACGCAAGCTTGAGCCATGCGTCCGCACATTGTGGAGACTGGAGGGGAATCTGTGGTGAACTGAAGTCAGATTGTAGAAAGTAAATGTGAGAAGAACTATTATAGCTTTGATGACTCGCACACATTTAATTTCAGTCCATATCATACGTTAGATCCCGTTATCATGAAGATGACCTCCAGCAGTGTTATTGGCGTTTTTACTGAGTGATCATTGTTTCATAAACACCTTCTTTTAAAATCCAACTCGTATCTTAAATCAAAATTATTTCTAAATATTTAATCAGTGCTGTGTCGCCGCAGGAGGAGGAGACGGCAGACTGCATTAATACAGGATACAACAAATACCCTCCATTAGATCACTGCAGAACAGTGGGAATAACTATTAATTTCTGTGCATATATCACCAACAGAAATGTAAATACAGCCAATAAGCCATTGACTGGGCACAAGTATCTGTGAGAATGTCATGCGGCGTTTGTTAGGTTAGGAAGACAACAATTAATGTTTATTTTTTTTATTTATTTAGCAATTTCTTGCATTACTTCTCTTGTTTGCGGTGGCTACGTAACGTTGTTTATTGTGCTGATGGCGTCTCACTGGAGTCGCAAGACGACATCCATGAGCACCCGACCGCTCCCTGGTGATGCTTGCGGCAGCACCCTTGATTGCAATGCTGCTTGGAGCCGGACGCTGTGCCGAGATTCTTCGTGAGTTCTGCCACTGTCCACTCATGTTGCTCCGCTGACGGCGTTGACTGCAGCAGCAATATGTTGCCCCTCACACTGCTTTGTTTTGATCGTTCTCTCGCTGCTGTGGCCACTAAATAAAATGGTTCTGGGCCTCCACCTCCCCAACAAGTGTCTCCATCTAATTTTCCGAGAAGTTTTTTGGTCTTTTATGACCTGTCGCCATGATTCACCGCACCGAGAACAATTGCATAACGGCTCATTAATATACGGATCAGCATGCATGAGGTGCTTTGCTTTTGATGTTGGGGTAAAAATGGGCATTTACAGGGTGGGATAAGAGGCATATTCAGGTACGCACACTTGTAGGGAACATTGCTTTGAGTTGTGTGTACGCACGGTTTTATAAATCTGATTTTTTTGGCGTACGCCAACTTTGGCTTTTGGGCATACGTACATTTTTAGTAAGGATCCTATGCACAGTTTTATAAATGAGGCCCCAGGTGAGGAGAATGAGGTCAAGTGGAGGAATCTGAAATGACAGGGCACTTAGTGATATAACAAGAAACAACCCAAAAGATTATCCCTTCATTCGTTGGGGTATATCTGTTGACTTCACATCTATAATGATGATTTGGCCGAGTGATTATTGGGTCTGTGTGGAAGAATAGATTTTTAATCTAAATTATACTTTTACCTTAAATAAAAGGTTGTAGAAATGAAGTGAAATGAATGCACAGACATTTCTATGATTTAAATTGTTTATCACTCAGTGAGGTGAGTTTTTTAAACCTAAATCTAACTTCCTGTGAAGATGAAGATTTCTTTTGAAAAAGACTTACACACTATCAAGAGTCATTAACAGAGAGAGTAACAACACTGATTGACCTCGCTGCCTCGCGATCACATGCTCCATGCACATCTCAGTAGCTTCAAATAAACCCAGCTGTCAAGTTCTCCTATGGGACAGACAGCAGCGAATGCAGTAATAAAAAGTAAATATTAAAATAAGGCGTAGTCGGGGGGAGGAGGGTTTGCAGTTCGGTGTGCTGCGGATCTCATCACTGCTTTTTGCTGATGATGTGGTCCTGCTGGCATCATCTGTGACCTCCAGCACTCACTGGATCGATTAGCAGCCAAAGGTGAAGCGGTCAGGATGAGGATCAGCACCTCTAAATCTGAGGCCATGGTGCTCAGCAGGAAACCGGTGGATTGCCCGCTCCAGGTAGGGAATGAGTCCTTACCCCAAGTTAAGGAGTTCAAGTACCTCGGGTTCTTGATCCCGAGTGAGGGGACAATGGAACGTGAGATTGTCCAGAGAATCGGCGCAGCGGGGGCCATATTGTCAATGTCAATTTATTTTTATATAGCACATTTACAGATGGCTTAGCTGCACCAAAGTGCTTCACAATAGAGAGCAATAATCAAGGAATAAACACAAAAAAGGCACAGAAAACATAAATAAATAAAGGCCCAAAAAGAAAAGGGCGAGATAAAATAAGTTTAAAATGTGCAATAAAAGAGAAGAGAACATTTAAAAAGTGACCAGAGGCATACACTGGTACGTAAAAGGAGACACTAGCCAAAGGCAAGTGAATAGAGGTGAGTCTTTAAAAGGGACTTACAAATATTAAGAGACTGGACTGCACGGATGTGGAGGGGGAGGCAGTTCTAGAGTCTAGGGGCTGTGGCTAGGCCGTGAAATACTGGCTTGAGAGTGACTAACTGCATGAACAGAGTCTACAATCTGGCGAGGTCTGGAAGGTTCCAACCCTGCAATCAAGTACGGACAGACAGACAGACAGACAGTAGACTGAAGCAGACATCACAAAGATGGTGAGAGAACAGAGTGGCTTCTGGGTAGGAACCACTTCCCCAAACAGACACTGCTAGATTTATGCTGTGATTTGGGATGATGTTGGTGCAAGAAACTAAACAAATGAAAGCCACTCCTGTTCACATACAAGTCCGGTCCACCCTGCGTTTTTGGCCACCGGCACGTTTCAATGTGAGGTTGGAGACAGATCGGGCATTTCACATAATGCACATCCTTAATTTTATTCGTAAGACAAAATGTAGAACCTTTTCTACGCACTGCAGATAAATGAGGGCCCTGGACTTCACAGGTAGGTATCACTGATAGTGGGGCAGAGATCAGTAGCTTAATGTCTAAGGAAGGTGGTAGGTAGGCCCACTCAGTAGACATCTTGAGTTGCCAAAGGTGCTCATATGCTCTCCATTCCAAGTGTAACTCAAAATACAAAAAGAATATACAAGAAAATTAACTCAGAAAATGAGCTCCATAACAACTCAAACAAAAGGTATGCCTTTCTGGCAGCGCGTCCTCCCTCTCCTTCCCCTGAGCACAAAATCACACTGCCTTATATTGTGCGATCAATTTCAACCGGGCTGCGGTCGAATAGTCTTTTTCTCTTAAGTCTGTTAGTAGCTACTAAAAGATTGGAGAGGGTGAAGCAGCTGTTGCCACACTGTTTTGTTGTGTTTGCTATGAATCTCTGCTGTTAAAACTATTGCCAAGTTGTTACTGTCAGTGTTTGATTATTGATAGATTTTTTTTGTTGAGTACAGGTTTGGTGATTCGTCCTCACACAGCTGAAATCTCCTTCAACCGCAGTGACTCAACAAACTACAACCAGTACATACAACAACTGCACCACCTCCTGCAGCGTGAGTAAAATACATTGTCTCTCTGTTAAAGTCCCAGTCGGCAACATTTTTTGATCACATTCGCTGAAGTCGACACTATGCTCCGATAGAACAACATAAATCATCCGGTTTTAGAAAAAAGTGCATCTCTTCGTGCACGTAGAGCCTGTTGTTTGTTTTGCAAAAAAATCAACATAGTCTGGCTCATCCTGTCCAATCAGCACGCACGGCTGTGTTTGTGCACACAGATCCCCTCTTCCCTCGGGTCATACCACTATGACGGGGGGAGACGGAGGGAAGTAGCAACAATCTTCCAATTCCTCGGTTAAAAACCGAAACAAGGAGGTCCAAAACAAGCAAGGAAAAGAAAACACCGGTGGAAAATAAGGAAAAAAAGAAAGATTGTGATGGTGCCCGTGATAAAACCAGAGTTAACATCGGACCCGCGTTTCAAAGGTGGCGTGATCTAAGGGATTTCAAAGGGCACGAAGTCGAGGGGAAGGAACTCCGTGGTCGTGGGGGAGGAGCGTGAGAGTGGTAAACATTCAAAATCTGCCAGAGTGCCCTCGATCTGCCAGACTTGCCGACTGGGACTTTAAACATCTGAACATATTATCCCTTTGGTTATTTACCAGTCAAATATACAGTATATACAATAGTAATAATGGGTTCCACTATAAACATTCAATACAAGTAGCCTACAACAACATTCATTTTTGTGTCCACCTCTGCAATCAGAACATTTATTTTTTTGTGTTTACTGTTCCCCCCAATACTAAAATCTCATAGCGCCGCCTACTGGCGCACCCTGGTCACCTTAGGTGGCGCTCTGATCGTGAGTCAATATTGGCTTGCAGACTTGTTCAGCGTGAGAATCTCAAACGTGAAGTTTGGAGCAGATCACACAATGTACACTGAAGTTCAGAAAACTGGATGGAGAAGTTAAAATAAGCCAAAAAGAAAAGGGTTCCCCTTCATCTCCATTTCCGCGCTTTTCTGCGGCACTTAGGACATGCGACTCAGTTGATTACCTGTGTGGCTCTTGTGTTGGTGTCCTCAGCTCAGTGCTAAAGCAGATAAAGACATACACCTTGGCAGTAAGCCTAACTTCATTTATCTCTCTTGAACGTCAATACACAAAAAGACTGAAACGGAATTATATCTTTGGAGGGTCTGTTTCTCTCTCCATTAATTTACCCAGCACGGCGGGCAGGGAACTGTCTACAATAATTTAACTTTTTCTTATAAATTCAGAATGAGAAATAGAACTGTATCGACATGAAATAACATGATAGAACACGACAAAACAATCAAAATGTATTGCTCCTGCAGCTTATTTCTTCAGAATAATGAAATGAATAACATATCTAACCATATAGGCGAAACAACAGCATAACAAACAATAGCTGATGCTTGTTGGACTTGGGGCTTGTTACAGCAAGAGACGGCGGGGTTTTGTGCTGAACACAGCAAGAATATCTTGATATTCCAGTTGTTGGGGTACTAGCAGGAGCAGATTTGGTTATCAACAGATAATTATTAATATCAATATAATTACTGATATTAATAATTATATTAACGCACACAGAGGGAGATTGAGGAAAGGAGAGAGAGAGAGCAGAGAGAGGATGGAAAGACTTTTTGGTTTATTGGAGAGACTGATTGAGAGGCGTTCATTTTTTTTGGGTGTGGATGTTTGTTTTTCTGTTTAATTAAGTTCTGTGTTTGTAATTTAATTTGTCAATTAAAAAATATTGTATATAGTTAAGTTAAAATATTATTACCTACACTATCTGTTCCACTTCTTATTTACAACTAAAGTAAACTTTTGAACTGCTTTTCAGTGACAAGAAAGTACATTTATTTTTTGTGTCATTAAATATTTACAAAGTTACAATAACTATTGACAAGTGGGTGTATACATGTTGAACTATTTACAAAAGTTCAGGAGAAATAACTATTTACAGAGAACATATATACAGTATCGGCTTAGCAGGAGTCTAAGCCAGTGAGGCTGGACTGGATGGGATGCCACAATAAGGACTCTGGAGTCTTCTGGCTCTGAGTGGGACATCGAGGTGGGGGGTGTGGGATGCATGTCTCCACTGTCCACCACATCGTCCATCATCGGGGTTTGCAGGGCTGATGCAATCGACGGCTGCCATGTTACTAAAATGTTTAAAAGAGAGGCAAGAATAAAATATTAATACTAAATACTACTGCACATTTTCAACATCCCACCACAAACTACTTCAACAAACAAAACTGTTTACAAAACACTTTAAATAGGAATTGCTTTAAAATGATTTTACTTGCCCTCTAAAGGTAGTCATGGTCGAGTAAATCCTCCTCCAGGGCAGACACCTCGGCAGACAGCTGGTCCCGCCACGGTGCACCACTGGCTGCCTCCAACCCGTTCTCCCCCTCATCCTCCAGCATGTCGTCCTGCACTTCATCCTCTGGGGCCATGATGTCACCAGCACCCAGGCAAATGTGCATGACGGGACATGCTGTTATGACCTGTAGAAAACAAGAGAAAACAAAGTAATTGTTTGTGTTTGTAATTTAAAGTAATTGTAATTTTATTTTAATTAACTTAATTTACTGGTATTCACCATTTAACAATAATTATGTTCTGTTGTGTAATGACATACCTGAGGCACAAAGGTGTGGTGCACCTCCAGCGCTTGGAGGAAGATGGCCCTGAACCTCGTCTTCATCATCCCAAAGGCACGCTCTATGATGGAGCATGGACGTTGAAGCGCTGGGCTCCCACACCTTGCACCGGTCGTTTGTAGGGTGTGATGAGGGGGAGTGGATGTTGGAGGCATGGGTATCCACCGTCTGCCAAATGAAGTACCCTGGAGGAGGGAAGATGCCCGCCTGAACAGTGGGCTGTGCCGGAGGACCCTGGAGTCGTGCACAGACCACGGCCAGCCCGCATATGTGTCGTTGAAGCGGCCCTGATGGTCACAAACTGCTTGCAGAAGGATGGAAGGAAACCGTTTCTTGTTTCTATAGCACTGACCATCAAGGCCACTTGGTGGCTTGATCCTGACATGGCAGCCATCGATTGCTCCAGCAGCTTTTCAAAAAGCTCTGTGTTTTGCAAGCCCTGCAAACCCCTGAGTTACTGTCATCAGGTCGTCTGCAGTCTTGGGGAGGTCGATGACCTTGTGGCGAATGGCCACCACCTCCTCAGTAACTCGATGGACGATGCGGTGAACAGTGGAGCGAGGCATCCCAAACACACTTGAGACCACCCTGTACGATGTCCTACTCGCCAGACAGAAGAGAAAGACCAAGGTCTCTATTGTGGCACCCCATCCGTGTCGTCTTTCCTGGTGGAGAAGGTCCAGCAGCACCGCCAGGGATTCTCTGCTTAGCCTGAAGTCTTTGGTGGTGTCATGATTGTCGAAGTAAATTTGAAAAATTGGAACGTCTAAATTGATCCAGCAGTACAGTGGCATTGGCTGGATCAGTGCTTGAATTGGAATAAAAAAGGTGCCAGTACTCTAAATCAGCAACTGCACAGCATGCGCGCTTGTGGCTCTCGTGGATACCATGTGATTTTGCCTGGTTTACCTAGATAAACCCTATACTAGTTGCTTAGATAAACCATATACTAGTTGATAATTTTCACACACACATTTCTCCGTACGTTTAGTTCTCAAATCGCGTATCCTTTTTTTCCACAAACCTGTTTTGTTTGGCCAGTAAAATCAAGCACAAACTCCCTGCATGCATCTCTTGTCTCTGATTAGTGGGTGGGCATCTCCTTGTTTTACAAAACAAAAAATGCAGCGGCATCCACGGAGCACCATACGACGCAGTTCCGAGAGGCAGGGCACTGAGGGCAGATAACCTGCAGTGCAGCTGAATAATACAAAATTTGGAGCAGTGTGTTGTAACACTAATGACCAGGTAATGCTTCATTTTAGGACCTTGACATAATCTGTCAGATGTCTATTAAGTAAGGGATAATGCCCGACGAGGGGATTTAATGTAAATAGGACAGACCATAGATACGACTTGGCAACGGGAGATATTCTAATCCGCTCAGCGATGAGCCAGAAAGCTAACACCATGCTAGCAAGATTCAAAGTCAATAACATTGCGTACGGTTGACAAACAGCAAATATAATTTGACAGTATGTTTAACAACAAGACCAGCTAACTAACCAGTCATGTCATTGTCCCCAAAGCAAAAGCATGGTTTTCACGAACAAATGACCGGCTGTGTGTAACGTTACTGTGCCCGTAGCCTGAAGTAGAGTTGAACAGCGAACGGGGTGTGAGATTATTCGTGTATCAGTAAATTTAGAGGGGAAGTGTACTTTCTGCAGCTTGTGTGTTACAGTCGCCATCCTGTGGTGTTCAGACAAAAATATAAAATGCAGACACTTTAAGCAAAAGTCCTGTAACAGTAGTATTGCATTCAACAAAGTTATTGCACATGTAAATTTGAAAACGGTCAAAAAGACCGTCTTGGCTGTTCTGGAACATTAAACCCTTTACAAATGTCTGCATTTCCATAGATGGACATACGTTATTTCTTTAAAAGAAAACAGCCAGGTGCAGGTGAGAGAATGTAATGCCATTGAGTAGTATAGCAACAATACATGTAAATGAGTTAGCATTTATTTATTTGTTGTTCGTTGTTATATTGTATTTCTTTTGTCTTTTTGGTGGACGGTACAAAGAGGGGGAGATGAGGATAGAAAGAGAGAAAAGCAGAGAGAACAAGATGAAACAGAGGCAGGATTGGGCAGGTGAACTGGAGCAGGGCAACCCAATCATAGCGCCGGAGAGAAGGCAGACCGAGGCAGGCAGGTGAATAGGTAGAGGAGGACCAGGCAGGAACCAGAGGCACCAATCAGGAGCAAGGGCTGGCACACACCATCTGCATGTCAGAACATGATGACAGACACCGGGGCAGGGCATAACAGCCAAGGGCCGTGACCCCCCCCCCACCCCCCCATTTAAAACTAGCAAGTTTGTTGACACTTGTTGTTGAAATCTTGCACCAAGAGAGCCCACTGCTTCAGACGCTGATTATGATTATACATGCGCGACAAAAACCCAAGTGGGTTATGATCAGTGTAGACAACAACGGGCAAAGGAATGGACCCAACATATACCTCGAAGTGTTGCAGCGAGAGTAGCAGAGCTAGGGTTTCTTTTTTCGATGGTGGAATAGTTAGCTTGGTATTTATTGAACTTGCGCGGATAATAGCTGACAGGATGATCTATTCATTGCCCATCTTCCTGGAGCAGCACAGCACCGGCCCCGACAACCCTGGCGTCAACTTCTAGTTTAAAATGTCGAGAGAGATCGAGAGAGGTCCAGAGCGGCAAGAACAGGAGCATGGCAGAGGAGCGAAATAACACAGTCAAACACATTGGGCCTCATTTATCAATCTTGCGTGAAAACGGGCGCAGATCTGAGCGCAGATTTGGTCTTACGACAGGACACACGTGCGATTTATGAAACGTTCGTATCTGACCAATCTCAGCGTACGAATGAGCGGGCCTTGATAAATGCGGCGGCTGAATTCGATCGTCATTAACATGTTACGCCCATAAATATTCCTGTTTCGGACGCCTCGCCCACTGAGGTCAAACATGGAGAGACAAAACATGGGTAAGAAAAGAAACTTTTCTGACACGGAGATCGGCATCCTGACATCGGAGTGGAACACAACAAGACAGTGCTTTTTGGCAGCCTGAAGGGTGGCATAAAAGGGGCTCACAAAAACGCAGTCTGGAAAAAGATAACGGAGGCAGTCAACAGCGTTGCCGCAGAGGAACGGACTCCAGCTGAGGTTTGAATATAATTCTCAATAACTTAACCCATGCCTAACGACTTAAATGAATCTTTTCATCCGCAGCCTAAAAGCTTATGTCTGCTAACTGATCAAAACAATTCTTTACATTTAGGTCAAGAAAAAATGGTCGGATATGAAGCTGGCCACCAAGAAACGCGTTGCTGCGTTTAAACGCAGCATCAGGCAGACTGGAGGAGGCCAAACAGACTCCAGCCTGATCTTGACGGGGACGGAGGAAAAAATTGCCTCCTTAATTGGGTCGGAGTCGATCTGTGGCATAAGTGGTGGAGGTGACACAGAGATCCCTGCGGTCCCTGAAAACGCGCTCACGTCTGACACGCGCATATTGTTCCTCCAAAATAAGCAAGTCTGCCATCATCAAGACTTGATAACTGTCAAAGCATCTGTTTAAATAGGGGAATGAATAAACATCTGACCAACCACAGTGGAACGATGATTATCTCAACAGGTGCTTTCATTTTTGTTCCATTTCTGTCACACCCATCGGACAAAAACAAAAACAATTACACATTTTTGCCTTTAGTTAATTTGCAAACACATATTTCTGCTTGTATTTATGATTCTTTCACATTTTAATGTGTAATAATTAGTTGTCATCTTAGGCTATTTATCCCATTGTTTAAATTTTTGAAAGTGGTATCAGTAAAAACATGGGCTTTAAAAGAAATGTTTTCGATTTAATAATCCGTTTTGATCTGTTCTAAATATGTGACTGCTTATGCTTAATGACAGCTGAGGTTTGTTCATTATTTTACGCCAGATTTTGCTGTGCTGCACCGCAAATCCACAGACTCGAATTTGCGTACACGAGCTCAGACCTGACGTGAGATCTGATCGCAGCTTCCGCTTACGTCCAAATTGATAAATGCCGAAGTTTGCGTGGAAATGGTCGTACGCACGGTTTTCGGTCGTACGTTCGTTTGATAAATGAGGCCCATTGACACTCTGGAGTCCATTCAAAATTGACCTTCGGGCTGAGCAGAGATGTGAGAGGGTAAACAACTGTGGAGAAATTGCGACAGAAATTTCTGTAATAACCCACCATTCCTAAGAATCTGCGCAGCTCACACCTGGTGGTGGGAACTGGGCAGAGATGGGAGTAAGTCACACATATGCAAGTCTCAAGCAAGTCTCAAGTCTTAACCTTCAAGTCTCAAGCAAGTCCCAAGTCATTTTTGTGAGAGTCAAGTCAAGTCAGAGCTTTGGTCAAGCAAGTCACAAGTCAAGTCATAGAAATATAATAAGCTGGAAGACAACCATCTTAAAACTTTGAGACTGCAACTTAAGTTTTATGTAGCCCTCCTTTGCACAAAAGGGCTAACAAATAGAGGAAGGGGATATAAGGCTAAAGAATAATTATAAATACTCACTAGGACCAGCAGGATCAGAATTACTAGGAACGAGTACAGGGCCAGGTGTACCAAACAATAGTGGCTGATTCGAGCGACCACACCAAGTAGACGCATGTCACGGACGCCGACTCTCTCAAAGACGCCGATTTTCGGTCCGGTGTGAACTCGGCTTTAGATGGACGGGCGCATCACATAGTAGATAGATTACCGGTTGCCAGGTTCGCCCACATGTGACAGGAAATCATCAAATTCGAAAATATTTTTTTTATCATTATTCACCAAATAACCAAGACAGCAATGACTTGTCGAGTCCTTTCATGCAAGTCTAAGTCAAGTCTCAAGTCATGGATAGCAAGTCCAAGTCTAGTCAAGTCTTTTCTCACTTTTGATCAAGCAAGTCACAAGTCCTCAATCTGGTGACTTAAGTCTGACTCGAGTCAAGTCACTAGACTCGAGTCCCCCATCTCTGGAACTGGGTACCAAGTGATGGCTTCTACCTTGGCATCCACAGGTCGTACCTGGCCCTGACCCACTCGTAGCCCAAATAAATCACTGTAGCTTTCCCAAACTCGCACTTTGCCAGATTGAGGGTGAGAGAAGCTTGGGCCAGACGTGTGAATACTTGTCTTAACACTTTCATATGTTCATCCCAAGTGGAAGTGTACACTACAAGATCATCCAACTACGCATTGCAGTTAGGGATGTCGCCCAGGATCTGGTTCACGAAGCGCTGGAAGGTGGCTGGAGCATTACACAGCCAGAAAGCCAAGACATTGTACTGTAAGAACGGATCGGGTGACACAAAAGCAGATATTTCAGAAGCGCGTTCGGTGAGAGGGACCTTCCAATACCCTTTCAATAAATCCAACTTACTGATGTAATTTGTGTTCCCCACATTGATGGGTGTGTCACCAGACTCTGGTGGGCTTCTCACTACCGCTGATGCACAGAAAACAACTGGAGGGGACGGTTTAACAGACTGAGGCGGCGCGGTCTCTCGGGAATGGTACAGTTTCAGCATAGTAATGTGACAGACCTGGGATTAACGCCGTCTGTCAGGTGTGCTGATGACATAGTCGTACTTGTTAAGACGCTTGAGGACATCATAGGGACCTGAAAATGTTGCGGAGAGAGCTGAACCTAATACAGGGAGTAAAACAAGGACTTTATCTCCGATTTGAAACTGTCACTTCGTGGCAGTCTAATCATAGCATTTTTTCATGCCCACTTGAGAACGAGTCAGACATTGTTTGGCAATGTCGCAACGACTAGTCTGCCTTGATCCAAAAAATAAGCTACTTTATCCCTGTTAACCTGCTCTGTACTTACCACGCTAGAAAAACACTTCTGCAATGTTGGGTCAGTCTTCTGCGCAGCACACAACCAATCACGGGTGACAGGAAACAGTACTGTCAGCGGTTGGAGGTTGAGCAGCAGGGGGCTTTAACGCTTCCTCCTGCAGAGCGTGAGGTGCGTCAACATCCACCCGTTGAGTCATCTCTCACAGACACATGAACACCAACGAATAGTCGGGCCTCGTGCCCTCAGAACTGGGTGAAAAGCCCTTGGACCGCAGACCAACACCGGGCAGCGGGCGGCTTCGCGAATCCACACATGCGGACTCTCCGTCGGACTCAAAACTCTAAGACGCGCCGCCCGAAATACTGCCCGTAAATAGGCAATCGAACCGGGACGAATTGTCGGGAGTCATGCCCTTAGACCTGGGTGAAAAGCGCTTGGACCTCACGCAAACACTGGGCAGCCCACGGCCACGCGAACCCACAATTACGCACCGCGAACCCGGACCTCTGCTCCGTCCGTAGACCCGTAAACCCTCGGACGCGTTGCAGGGGATTCCCTCCTGGCACCACCAGTCTCCGTTTTTTCGGTCCGGGTTCTCAGCTCCAGCGGGGACTATCTCAGTCTCCACAGACGCTCGTTCACGTTCTGCTTTGAGCATCCCTCTCCCGCAATTCTTCCTCTGTATATTCAGGCTCGTACAGATACGGTTGGGTTTGGGTGGAAAAAAACTCCTCATCAAAGTCTTCAAAAGTTTCAGTATATTCTCCAAAAGTGTCCATTTCTGTGAGATTGAAGAAACTAGCACTGCAGTCTGTAGCAACGACAGCAGGTAAACTATTATAGAACTGGTAACTTATAAGCGCTAGGTGATATCACTTCGCCGCTGCCATAGCCTCAGATTCAGATTGAGATTCACTTTATTGTGACTCCCAGGGGAGAAATTTGTCTCGGTTTTTGGGTTGGTTGCATCACATGACATACAACATACAACACACAACATACAGCTAGTTAACTGTATGGGAAGGACAATTAAAAACATAGAAAGAGAAGTAAAAACATTTGAACAATAGTGCAAAAAATTGTTGTACATGATATTGTACAAAGAACGGAATTAACCAGCCATTCCATTCCCATTCATTCTTTACATTCACTCTCTCATACATGTGCAAAACAGCAATCACACCACCCTACATACATCCTGAGCATACTGCCCCTCCATTCATACATCTATACCAGTGCAAAGTAGCAATCCCACCAAACATACAGTTATTCATTCTAGTCTCATTCATTCATCCTTACATTCACATCCACCAGAGCATTTATTTATGTTTTTTCCACTAAAAGGGCCAGTAAATATTCCTTCGCGGGCCAGATCTGGCCCAGGGGCCGCCAATTGAATAGCCCTGATAGAACCAGCTCCCAACCCAACTTTGAAAATAGATTCACAGCGATATTTTTTTTATCGCCCGATAAGAGTCTTGTGTTAACGCAGCATGTTATCACCGATGAGGGTAAGAGCATCTAAACGAGGAAGCGTGAACGGAGTACGGCGCACCTTCTTCATTACCTTCTCCAGCCTCAGGAGTAGGTGGTACTTTTCCCACCTTAAGGCTACCCACATTGACTGATTGGGCGCCATCACAAAGCTCAGCTGACACAGGCTACGCACCAGATTGGTCAGATAAGCTAATCACCTCCAGCTTCACTAGTTGATCCACTACCTGAGCTTTAAGCTCCTTTTTAACAATTTGTTTCGGGAGGTTGAGTTTATAATTATTCGCAATTTGCACCAAATCACACTTACGACATTTATCAATTTGATGGGGAGGGATCGACTACAAAACTCTCTAAACTGAAACTGTATTTGGTCTCAGTCGCCATTGTTACCCACACACTAAAGTCCCAGTCGGCAAGTCCGGCGGATCGAGGGCAATCTTTCAGATTTTGTTTACAACTGTCACGCTCCTCCTCCACGACCACCGAGCTCCTTCCCCTCGACTTCGTGCCCTTTGAAATCCCTTAGATCATGCCACATTTGAAATGCGGGTCCAATGTTGACTCTGGTTTTATCACGGGCACATCCTTCTTTTTTTCCTTCTCTTCCACCGGTGTTTTCTTTTCCTTGGTTGTTTTGGACCTCCTCGTTTCGGTTTTTAACCGAGGAATTGGAAGCTTGTTGCTACTTCCCTCTGCCTCCCCCCAGTGGTACGACCTGAGGGGGGAGGGGCTCTGTGTGTGCACTAACAAAGCCCTGCGGGGTGATTGGACAGGATGATCCGGGCTCTGTCGATGTTTTGCAAAACAAACAACAGGCTGTTTGTGCACGTAGAGGCGCATGTTTTTTTCTAAAACCGGATGATTTATGTTGTTCTATCGGAGCATAGTGTCGGCTTCAGTGAATATGATAAAAAAAATGTTGCCGACTGGGACTTGAATCCACTAGAAATTTACCTTACCCATTAATTAATTGAATTTTTGCTTTCAGGATAACTTTTGCACATCCCAGACGAGCCCCCACTTAATTTATTTCCCTTTCCCCAAAAAGCTGCGGTCATCACATTACAGATCAGAAGTCTCACTAGTTCAGTGGTGCAGTAATAACCTAATTTGAAACTTCTCCTCAAACAATCAAGATGCTGGTGGACTCGATTCGCTTCAGTCCTTCGTTAGTTATAGGGAGTAGAAAGCATCAGATACCTGAGGACCACCATTTCTTCTTCTCTTAAATGTTACCCATAGAGTGCAGAATGCCCACCAGTGGCTGTTCTTTCTCTGACAATTCAGTAAGTTTAAGACAGTTTTTAAATAGTTTTTACAGAGCTTCATTCACATCAGTGTGGTACGGAAACTGCTCTGCCAATGAGGAGGGATCAGAATAACGTGCTAAAATCAACAATCATTGGAGATCAAGATTTTCTAAGCATCTGTGATATCAGAGACCAGCTGGTGTATGTGTCCCCCCTCCTTCAGTATAAAGGACTGGCAATTGTTTCTGTAACATGTATCCTGAAGCAGTGAGGGCACTTAACTCTTCATCATCAGTTCAGTTCATGACATGAGTCCTTAACGTGAACCAACTCCCATCACTTAATGCAACAGACATTCATTTTAACTTTGTAGTCAGTGTTTCATTAACATGGTATATTATTATATCAGCAGGCATGCTTATTGTTTTCCTACTTGAGGTCAGAACAAAAAGTCCCAATAAATGAACATTATGATGATGAAATTCACTGATAGTTATTGTTGTGTTGTTGTTGTTTGTTTCTCCAGATTATAATGACAGTCTTCAGGAGCGTAACGATTTGTGTCTGGTGGGTGAATACACTGAACAGGACAACGAGCCAGTCAAGAAAGCTTGTCAGTTCAAGCGCAGTATGCTGCATCAGTGCTCCGGTCTGCCCGACGCCAGCTTTGGATACGCTGAGGGGAAACCATGCATCATCATCAAGATGAACCGAGTCAGTCGATCAAGATGTTTGTAGAGGAAAGACCTCAGTGTTTGTTGGAACAGAATTAGAATCGAGAAGCAGGTTAAGAGCATTATATGACATAATTGAGAGTGATAAATCACTTCTGCCTCTGGTATCATTTTCACTGCTGTGTACAGATCCTTCCCCAGGTTTTAAAGTATGCCTGTCAGTAAGTAATGTGGGTAGAGCCAGTTGTACTTTACAGTTGATCGTTTGATCCCTGGTTCCTTAACTGTAAAAAAAAAAATACTGTAAATTGCAAAGTAGCAAACTTTCCAGAGAGATCGTCAAATTACAGCAACATAAAAGTTCCACAAAATTACTTTTAATAAATTGTAAAAATACAGAGCAGACTTTACACTCCAAATGAGTGAATGTTTTTTAAAATGTCTGAAAGCATTGGCAGAGTGTCCGTCACCACCACTCCGCTAGTGATAAGTCCCATGATCCCACATTACTTTACAGAAAGAAAACTGTGTTTGTCTTTCTACAGTCATTTATTTAGTAAATTACTTTTGTCTACAAATGCTATTAATTACACAAAACCCGTAAAATGACTTTTTTCAATATGTTCAATGACATGCAACACCTCAACTGATTTCTGTAATCTGGATAGTTTTGCCTCACATTTAATGTAAAGATACATTATTGCCATAAATCGTATAGTAATGACTAGGGGTGTGACGATACACTCCGCTCACGAGACGAGACACGATATTGGGTTCACGAGAACGAGACGAGACGAGATTTTAAGAAAACTACAATGACAAAATATATGACTGGACCAACAGACTTTAATTTAACAGAGTTGCACATGCATTTTGAAATATTTTATTATAACTCTTTACATGCATGATGTAAGCATGATCTTTTAATAAACTTCTTCTTTCACAAATTTAAACTGAAACTAAAATGTATAAAAGTTAAAATAAAATAAAATATTTATTTTTCCCAAGTGTAAATATGTGCAAAACCAAATCAAAGTTCTACTTTGTCAATACAGGGTGCAAATAGTGCAAACGGAGTATGTCATGAACAACATGCTGCAACTACAGCATCTTCAGCATCTCTGACATCGCAGCTGTCAAGTGTATCAATGCTTCGGGAGTTTTGTCTTATCTCTAGGCTGGTGATGCTGCTATGGCAGCTTGCTGCTCAAGGTAACGAGCCAGCATATCCAACGTGCCCGTCATTAACTTGTGTGATGGTAATTGTAGCCGTTTCTGCGTTGGACATTTTCACCGTGGTAGCCGCTGAACTACAATGAAAAAAAGCAGTCAAGGTACGTGTCCACAGGGGCGATTTTAAACACGTGTGGACCGGCGCTTCCCAGTATTGCACGCTTGGTGGGCTGCCACTAGAGGATGATTGACAGGCGCTCTCCTTTAAACAACACATTTTTGCAATCGTTCGCAAGCGTTCCCGAGGCATCGAGTTGAGCCTGGCGCCTCTGATTAGCATAAAGAAGATTCGACTTCAACTTTAGGCAAATGAGGAGCGGCCAACTCGTGCGCCGTCTCTCGACTTTCGCCGCGACGCTACCAGAATGCATTGCACAGCTTTGCACAGACAATGAATGGGACGCGGGGAAACACCGCTGCCTGTGGACACGCACCTTTACACGTCTCACCCGCCCGAGTAAACGAGCGACGCGGGGAACACCGAAGCCAATGGGTTTTTTTGGAAATGGCAATCTGAGAAAAAAAAAAATATTTGAGTGCACTGTCTGCTTGTATCAAATTGCAAATAACCATACATATATTTATCATAATTATTAATAAAACAATATAATACACTATAATAGAATGACACAAAACAGTCTGTCTGTCTGTCTGTCTGTCTGCAGGTCATTGGACTGAAACCAAGAGGAGACCCCTACATCAACTGTTACGCTAAGGTAACACACACACACACACACACACACACACACTATACAATCAGCTATCCCATCGTGCACCCGTGAAGCTGAATCACCCACAAACATAAAGGCAGCAGCTCGTTAAAGTGATGGTTCGGAGTGAAATGGACCCTAGGTAATTTCCACCATGACATCCAGCCAAAAACCCCCTCGGAAGCATTTTTAGCAATGGTCAGCATTGGTCAAGATAGGGCGATCAGCTGAATGGCTTAGTAATAGCCCGATGGTACAGAGAGTATATCTCGTAAATTTACCCACTAATAATGCATGGAATGTTACCAAACTTCTGCAGTAGTACACATAGGGTCTGTACTCACAAAACGAGGCATTTTAAAGTTTGTAAGTACATCAGGAGTTTATTTAAAAGAACACTTATAGCTTCTACTGCTAAAGCTACTGCTATTGCGTAGACGGCACTTCCATGTTTATCCAGCTTCTTCTTCTTCGTTGGTGTTAAATGGCAGTTGGCGTTTACCCAGCTGTTTCTGTGCTGCAAGTTTGCTTGTATTATCATGTCAACACTTGTCGACCTGATAATAGAAGCATGGTGGAAATTACCTAGGGTCAATTTGACTCCGAACCATCACTTTAATCAATCAGGATGGGGAACAGTTCAGTTAAATACCCCAACATGGTAACAATGTTAAACCTAAATAACCTTTAGAAACCACTGATAATAATTGTACATGCTTAATTATATGTGGGGTTTGATGATTATTTTGTCCTCTTCACTTAGTCTTATCATCACTTCTTATTTAAATCTCTCTCTGGTAGAGAGACAGCCCATTACAGATGCAGTACTTCCCATCAGAAGGTCGTCTGGATAAAATGTTTTTCCCTTACTATGGCAGGAAAGCTCATGTAAGTAAATAAGTTGTGGTTAATTCTTTGGTTATTATTTTGAAGTAAATTTGTGTAAAATTATTTCTGTGAATTAGACACTTTTGGTGGTGTAGTGGGAGGCACTGTCACCTCACAGCAAGAGGTTCAAGACCGGGTTCGGGTTCCTTCTGTGTGGAGTTTGCACGTTCTCCCCGTGTTGGCATGGGTTCTCTCCGGGTTCTCCGGCTTCCTCCCATAGTCCGAAGACCCATGTGTTTCTGTGTCCTGTATATTTGATTTACCTGTCTCTGTCACACCACGACTAGCAGAAAATAAGAAAATATTTTTCCTCAGCTCCATCTAAAATAACTTCAATATCAGAGTCGGAAAAGTTTTTCTTTCTCTCACACTTTTTCTTTGCTAGCACCATATCCGCAAATGGACAGAATGCACCTCTCCATAGGAATCATCACCTCCTAATATGTGACCAGCCACGGCAAAACCAGGAACAAGTCGACCTCGGGGCATTTTGAGTTATTCACAGATTCTGAAATTGTAGCTTCTAAGCTTTCCAATGATGTCTAACACATGGAAATAATATTTGATGAAGCTGTGGCCATTTGAATGTATGCTTCTCTGAAAACCATTCACCGAGAAAACTGTCCTGAAAGATTTGCAAATCTCACCTCACCTGGCCAGAAATGAAACACAATGGTGCTCATTTGCATCTCATTCAGATAAGCCCTCCCCCCTACAGATGTCACTCAGTGGTATAACTGGTATCTGTTTGCCTGCAGGCACCGTCTAAGTAGCTAGTGCTAATGATTTAGCAACTAGCCTATATTGTCCTCAGGTAGGCTAGTTGCTAAACTATTAGCATCACAGTCAATTCAAGCAATACCAACAGGCCCCTTGGCACCTTACTATTAAATCAGATGCCCACATTACGAGCCAAAAACCTCCCATTACAGCTTAGTTTCGATGTGCATATACTTTTAAAACGACAGTACTGAGCTAGCTTAGCTAGCTAAGCAAAGTAGATACCTTGGATCTTAACCGAAACTCACCCCATAAGAAACTGAAAAGTATTCCTGAAAAGAATTCCTGCAGACTTCGTTGGCTCCGATAAAATAAGAGGTCTGGGCGGACTTTCTTTTCGTCTGCGGCTTTTTGGTTGATGTAGTCATCTCCAACGTAACTACTGTAGGTCCGTTTGCTCTCTTTTGGCAGCTAAAGAATCCATCCGTATGCTGTACATAAGCTCTTGAGAAAGTTGGTCGCTACATGAATGTCTTCCGAGGAGAGAGTTCTCCTTTCTTCTTCCGAGCATTTGCAGTCAAAGTTACGGATTTCCTCCATTTCGCTGTCTTTATCCTGTTGAAATGTAACCGTAGATATAGCGTCTGATATTTTCTGCTCCAACTCCTCTGCTGCGGACACGGGCGATGAATAAATAGCCATGTGTTTCGCTTCTAACGTGCAGCTGATTTGCCGAAAAAATAACAGCGTGTGAATGGCCAACGGTGATCTGTATGGAAATTAACTGCATCGCTGTACACGCCCCAGCAAAGACACAGACAACGCATTTTTTTTTCCAAAACTACAAATACAAAATGTATACTTTTAAGGCAACCAATACTGTTATCTAAAACATGGAGTGGCTTCTTCATGATCTCAACTTGCATATTCTGCAAAAAGACGAAAATCACTAATTAAAAAAAAAATCCTTCGTCCCACCCTACTTGTTGCTGGTTTTGCCGTGGCGAGTCACATATGGTGGTTCATGAGCAGGGTTTATGTTAATTGCTGACCAGTGGGAGCACACTGTGAGTTTATGATTGATTGGCATTCATGATCGAATTGAATCGAATTCATGTACACAGATTTACAAACATTTCGTGAATGAGACACGGGTAGATTTACTAAGATTGGCACAGTTTGCACTGTGTTTGTTATTGCGAGTTGGCAAACTGTGCTTCCTCATTTTGCATTGTATTTATCAAACCTGACAGCCACAGGGCAAACAGCGCATACTCCGCCCTCCAGCGTCATTAGCGCACCTCTAAAAGCATTGAATGGGCCCGCATGTATCTTAGGGTACAGACACACCAACTTCGGCAGCAACGGATGTCGACACAACAGACCGCCGAACGAACCGGCGAGTGGGCGGTTCTGTGTTCAAGTTGGATCAATTGAAATAGACATCCTGCGAAGTGGGCGGGACTTGAGTTTCCATCTGCCATTTCCAAAATGGTGACCGGGCCACAAACAATCTCATTTTACAGTTAAACAACACACTAAAGCATGTTTCTGATAACACTTGAGGCGGGAAATGTGTATTGCGATAACAGAATCTGGATTCATATTTGATCAACACTGCTTAGTTTGATAGTTTGAACAAAGTTTCTGGAGCCGGCGGCATTGCATAAAATTCAATCTATCGAACTTTATGCAAATTCACATACGGCGACGGGGCCGCCAACTTGACGTGCTGTATCCATCATGCGGAGCTCCTGCTCTACATAGACAATGAATGGGAACGTTGACTTTACGTCTGTTGCCGGAGTTGGTGTGTCTGTTCCATTAGTCTATGGGTCAATCCCCACCAGGTCCGCTGCGCTGCGTGTCTGCTGCGTCTCAGCTCCAGCAGTCCGCAGCTTTCCGCAACAAATACGGATTTCTGGCGGATGCCGGACCACGGCGCAGCAATTCAGTGAAACAGGAAGTTCGGTACATACTCAACAATAAAACATCCGGTTACTTTTCAAAATAAAACACTTGTGTTAATAAAACCTCTTGACGACGGATCATATTTCAGTTAACTACGTCACAAAAATGTCAGAATGGGCGGGGCCAGGTACAGAGTCAACAGGTCAGAGGTTTTCATAGTTCTTTAACTCCCCGGTCTCGCGACGTCACAGTCGTTCTACCGGACTGCGCCGTGGCGGACTCAAACGCATTCTGTGGGGATTGGCGGACCGAAGCTGGATCGGAGACGCACCGCAGCGGAGACGTATGCAGTGGAAATTGGGGGTAACACAGATCTTGAAACGACAAAAGGAAAGCGCTCAAAAGCACATAACGAACCAAGGAAAAGGTAGCGTACAACAGGGCAAAGGCGAGGAGAACCGGTTCAGGTCCACCAGAAATGACTAGTAATGTGCAGCAAAACTGCAGACCTGAGACATCCAGACCTGAGACATCCAGACCTGAGACATCCAGACCTGCACCATCCAGACCTGAGATATTCAGTCCAGAGACATGCAGACTTGAGACATCTAGACCGGAGACATCTAGACCTGTACCATCCAGACCTGAGATGTTCAGACCTGAGACATCCAAACCTGAGACATCCAGACCTCCAGTTCCTCATGTTTTTTAACCTGTCTGTAGGGGGCAGCACCCACCTATTACTGACCAATTGTGGGACCCACTGAGACTACAGACCTATTACAGGCCAGTGGTGGGACCCACTGAGGCTACAGACATATTACAGACCAGTGGTGGGACCCACCGCATCAGTGGGAGTGGCCTGCGTAGCTGTGCATTGTGGGAATTATTGTCTTCCATCCACATGCGCCAAAAAGTCACTGTCTGCATTTTCTCGGTCAAGAAGGCATTACATTTGAAATTAATTTTTCATTTTGACTACATATATGACCCACTTTTGATACAGATTCATGATTCCACAGGTGAATTCTGCCTTTAAGTCTGTTAGGTTATCATTACGCTAGCGGCTAATGGCTAATAAAAACCAGTAACACAGCTAGGCAGCTAACACTATCAGTCCTGTCCATCTAATTTTAAGAGACGTTAATTTAACAATGACGTGTCTGAAAAGTCAACCAGCTACCAGACAGAACCAGGAGCAGCCTTCTCTACCAACTCTATTTATTTATTTATTTATTTATTTATTTATTTATTTGTTTATTTCGGGCATGTCAGTTAAATCATCATCACACATCATATTCACATAGTAACAAAAAATACACATGGCCGAAAGGGAAAGCGGGAGAAGCCAAGGCTTATCCGGTCCCGCCCCCATTACACACAGGATAGAATCAGAATCCGAATCTTTTCTTTTCATTGCATCTTTCATTTGACATAACTTTTCCTTTTCCTAGTGACATTTGACATAACATGTTACAGCAGTAGGTGGTACAGAGAGCTGAAGTCCAGTGCATACAGATTACATTTGTTATTTGTTATGCTCCCATCCCGTCACAACACAAGTCTACTGATTCGTGTCTCAGACACTTATCAACTCTCATGCAGTAATCTATACCGGTCAACGGTTGAATATACATACTTCTTCTTAAAGCCACTTAGTGTTGATGTTTTTTTGACTTCTTCTTCTAACACATTCCATTGTCTAACCCCTGTGACCGATAAGGAAAAAGATTTTAACGTAGTTCGTACCTTCCTTTGCCTGAAAATCATGTTCCCTCTAAGATTGTGTCTCTCTCTGTGTATGAAGAGATTTTGTAGGTTTTGAGGGAGAGTTCTGTTATAAGCTTTGTACATCATTTGTGCTGTGCGATAGTTTATTAAATCATATAGTTTGAGTATTTTTGATTCGATAAATAAGTGGTTGGTGTGTGCCCTGTAGTTGGCATAATGTAAGATTCTCAAGGCTCTTTTTTGGAGAATTAACAAGGGCTGTGTGGAGCCTTTATATGTGTGTCCCCACACCTCTGCACAGTATTGCAGGTGCGGAGAGACTAGTGTGCAGTATAACAGATGAAGTGCCTTTTGATTTAGGACTTTTTGTACTTTCCAAAGTATAGACACACTCCTAGCCAGCTTCCTTTTTAATTGTGCTATGTGTGGCTTCCAACTTAACATGTCATCGATAATCACTCCCAGAACTTTATTTTCACGGACCCTCTCAATGTTAACTCCGTTTACATGAATGTTGGGATTGTCATTGCTGCCTCTCTTACCGTATAGCATGTATTTCGTTTTACCGAGATTTAGAGATAATTTATTTGTATTAAACCACACTTGAAGTTTGGCCATTTCCTGATTTACTGTTCCCACCAGTTGGTTCAAGTCACTTCCCGAGCAGAAAATATTTGTGTCGTCCGCGAATACTATTAATTTCAGAGTATCTGACACTTTACATATATCATTTATGTATAAGATAAACAGCTTTGGACCCAGAACTGAACCCTGAGGGACCCCACAGGCTATGTCCAAGTTCATTGATGTGTTATCTCCAATTTTAACATATTGGGATCTCTTGTGTAGATAACTCTTGACCCACTGTAATGTTACACCCCTAAGGCCATATCTCTCCAGTTTAGCCATTAAAATATCATGGTCAACAGTGTCAAATGCTTTTTTCAGGTCTATGAAAATTCCTATGGAATATTGTTTTTGGTCAATAGCGTCAGTGATGATTTCCACAGACTCTGCTAAAGCTTGAGCAGTCGAATGGTTCCTTCTGAAGCCGTATTGGCTGTCATATAACAGTTTATGTTTGTTGATGAAGTTATCGAGCCTATTGTTGAATAGCTTCTCTAGGATTTTTGACAATTGTGGCAGTATAGATATTGGTCTGTAATTTGTAAACTCGTGTGTGTCACCGTTCTTAAACAGTGGCACAACCTTGGCAACTTTCATTTTATCAGGAAAAGTCCCAGTTTGAAATGACAGATTGAAGATGTAGGTCAGGGGTGAAATGATTCCGTCTAATACCTCCTTGATTAATCTCATGTCTAAGTCGTCAGCGTCAGTAGAGGTTTTGGCAACGAATAATTTGACCAGGTGTCTTATCTCTGTGTCCTTCACTGATGTGAGCAACATTGAGCTAGGATTTCTGTCTCCATCCTTATCAAAATGACTCCAAGGCAAGGATGAATCAGGGATGTTATTCGCTAGTTCCGGCCCGATGTTTACAAAGAAATGGTTGAAACTATTTGCAATGACCTCCGGGTTATCCTCCTGTGTGCTGTTTATCTTGAAGTAGGGAGGGTAGTTTGGTTTTTTACTTTTATTATTAGTCACATTGTTTAAAATATCCCATAATTTTTTTGTGTACTCCATGTTTTCTGCAAGTAAATTGCTGTAATATTCTTTCTTGCGTTCATTTAGGATAGTGTTTAACTTGTATTTGACCAGCTACCAGACAGAACCAGGAGCAGCCTCCTCTACCAACTGTATTAGACCAGCTACCAGACAGAACCAGTAGCAGCCTGCTCTACCAACTCTATTTGACCAGCTACCCGACAGAACCAGCAGCAGCCTCCTCTACCAACTGTATTAGACCAGCTACCAGACAGAACCAGTAGCAGCCTGCTCTACCAACTCTATTAGACCAGCTATGGGACAGAACCAGTAGCAAGCAGCCTGCTCTACCAATCACTTGTGCTACTGAATTATATTCCTGAAGTTTAGCTGACAAAGTGTTATTCTGGGATGATTAAGTTTTCCCCTCATTTTTTATATATTCATACAATACAGGTCTCATGCTATCATCTCTCTTCTCTTTCCCTCTATACATACGAACATTTACACACGCAAACACACACACACACACACACACATATATACTTTATATATTTATGTATTTATATGTACATACACTTGTGTTTGTGTGTTGTGTGTGTGTGTTTGTTGACAGCCGGACTATGTGCAGCCGCTGGTCGCAGTTCAGTTGCTGTTGTCCAAAGAAGACTTTAACATCGATCACACGGTGGAGTGTAAAGTTGAGGGTTCCGACCTGCAGAACAATGATGACCGGGACAAGTTTCTGGGCCGTGTCATTTTTCGGGTTAAAGTGTCGGAGTAACTGGATCTGCCAGTTGCCATGGACACCACAGACTGGGTTTAAACTGGAATTAAATCTCCAGTTTCAGACCTGATCTAATCCTGGCCATCTGAATTTGATTCATCATGTTAAGAAGAGTTCAAATGAGTTGTCCCATTGTAACTCTAATTTTAATTTGTGTGAATTATGAATATTACTAATGTTATAAAATGTGTTAAAGTCAGAGCCATTTAGAGGATTAACATTAGACTGTGATGTAGGATGCTTCCTTGGTGCCCCCACCTCCATATTTTTAAACATAGTTTATGATTATGATATCTCCCAATGTCTTTCCCACTTGTTGTACAGTTTTGTAATGTGAATTTGAGTGTGATTTTACTGACTAATGTTGTGCTTATTGAAGATGACATCATCAGCAGAGATTGCATCAGACCTGTAAACCAGCTTCATGACATCTAAGTGTTCACATTATGTAAGTGTTTCTATCATGAATGAAAGAGACTTATCTCAAACAAACTGAATTATATTTTCATTATTTATTTTTCTGTCAGCTAAAGGATCACTGACAGAAAAAAAGTTGATGCTACATCTACATAATGCAAATATAAAGAAATCTCTATTTAAGAAGGCTGATCTCCATCAGGCTTTTTCATTTCTTTTTATCCAAACACCAAAGAAAACTCACAACATAACTGGCAGGGACTCTGGACACTGGCGTAGTTGATGAACTCAGGTTAATTTCTGTTAAAGCTGTTAGAGTTTATTAACTCTTAGAACATTGACACACACAACAAAGCACATTCCATAACAAAAAATATCTTCCAGCACAATTCCCCCAATACAATTTATTTAATGAACAGTAATAGGAGTACTGCACAAATACATCTGTTAGGGTTTAGAGAGAGCAACACATCAGCTGGCTCTTATTTTCACCACAACACACCTAACATGGAAAAAGAATAGCTTCATTGTGTATCTCGTGAAGATAAAATGGCGGATGCTAACTCATGCACACAGCCATACAAGTTACCGCCCCATGTACTGAGGCTCCCTGCAGTGGTCCGGGGTTTGAATCCGATTGAAACTCTCTCTCGCCCCTTTAACTCTCACGCTGTCCTGCAATAAAAAGCCAAAAAATATAACTTTAAACAAATTAATGTGTTGCAGAGATGTATTTTGATGTCAGGGTGTTTGACAATATCAGCCTAATTCTTTCAGCTGCAATCCCGGTGGTGTAAAAAATAAAATAAATATAAAAACATAATTTAAAGTGGTAAGTAGGCTGTACGCTGACACAGATAAGTCGTTCCCTCCGATGAGAATCTGTATTTCTCATAAAAAAACATCGCTCCTTGAACTCTAGTTCTCCCAAGAGACCCTCTCACGATCCACACACCGAGACTTTTTTTTTTATCCGCGCACAGAGCTCCACGGGATCTTTAAGAAATGCTGATGCCATTTTCCAAGAGAGCTGATTGGTCAGTAGGCACAGCTTTTCTCCACGTTGATCTCTTTATCAGGAACATAACCTGCTCCCCCCTCCCCATTTTCCTCCGGTGGTCCAATCCATGAATACCGAATGGTCCCTAAGACACTGCTGTACCTTACCAATACTGTGAATGACCAGCATCACAAGATAAGTTTTGCACTTACCAACCGTGCTGAAGCAAATACACGTAGTCAAGCTCAAAGCAGACCGACGAGAAAAAGGAAGTGGTACTCCACGTCCGCTAGCAGTCAGTAGAGGTCGCGGTTACACCAGCCAACACAGTAATCCCAACGTCAAGTGAGTGATTTTGGTGAAATTGAAACAGATTCCATATTTAAATTAAAACCAATAAAAAAGTAGACTACTACTTTCTTCTACCCGTATATATACAGTAATCCCAACAACATCCTAAAGCCATATCTTCCTAACGTGTGAAATAAATATGGCCATTCAATCCTGTCAAATGCTTTTTCAGTATCTAGCAATAACATGAAGTAAAGCAGCTATTATATGAAAAAGCCTTCTCATATTACTTGAGGCATGGCGGCCCTTTACAAATCCTACTTGGTCAAAATGGACCAATCAAGGAACAAGTCTTTCAAGACGCATTGCCAGTATTTTAGCAAATAACTTGTAATCATTATTAAGCAGACGGAGAGGTCTAAAATTATTCATTTGCATATGATCTTTGCCAGGCCTTGGTATTGTTGAGATTACAGCTGTTCACATGCCGACAGGCATTGATTGAGACATTATGATATCATTATAGAACATTATAAGAAAAGGAGTCAATACAAACTGAAAACATTTATAGAACTCCATACTGAATCCATCTTCTCCAGGTGTCTTACCGTTAGATAGACACCTTATAGCGGTTTTTACCTCTGCATCTGTAATATATTCCTCTAGATTATTTTTGTCTGCATCTTTAACCAAGGGTAGGCATATACCACCAAAAAAGTACGAGCTTCATTTAAATTAAAATGACTTTCTGATTCATATAATTTCTTTTCATAGTATTTTGAAAAGTAACTCTCCTCTCGTTTGAGGTCACTTGCCCTTCCTCATGTGTCACCAGTCTGAGGTCTCTCCTGATCCCTGATGGTTTTCATCTGTTTACCATTACCCTCATGTGTCTTATAGTCCACGTCTCCCTTTGTCCTGTGCCAGAGTATTTTGTTTGTTCGCGTACCTCCAGCCCTTTAGACCACAGCCCAGCCCAGTGTCCATACGTCCATATGGTCCGGATTTCTTGTTTTTCTCCAAAGAGTGATTTTTTGTCTTGTAGGTTTTTGGTCAGCTCTGTAGAAGCTAGTTTTTGGTTTACAGCCCTTGTGCTTATCTCCTTGAAGTGTTTTTTCTTTGTACATTTTTTCAGCTCTAGTGCAGCACAGCTTAAGTTTATAGCCTTGTTTTCTTTCCTCCATTGGAGTGATTTTCCTTTTTTGTAAATTTCCATAGTTAGTTCAATCATAGAGCAGTGTAGTTCCCAGCTTTTGCTTTGCTTCCCTTGGGAGTAATTTTCAGTGTTTTATTTGAGTGTTGTTTTCACGGTTCTTTTAGACTAGTGTAAGAATTTCATCGCCTGGTTATTTTTTTGACTCTGTCTTCAGGGAAGATAGGTGAATTTTCGAATAAAGGTCTGCCTGAACTGATCTCCCTCTGCATCTGCGTCCTCTTTTTAGTCCAGGCCTGACATCATTAATTTGCTCTTGATCTTGTATAGGTTGTCCATTTCAATCATATTCTTTGAAATTACATATTTGGATTCTATTTGTTTTAGCCATATTTCCAGCATTTTACCTGCATTATCACCTGATCCAAAGTTTTTTCATTTAAGTCTGAACAATGCAAATGCGGTTTCTTCATGCATTATTCCTTGCAATTGTGCTCTGCAGAGTCCCTTAGTATCAAGCGTAGCGTTAGTTCTGGCAGGCCACGACGTCAAGCTCTAAATCAGCAGCAACAGCGTAGCTGTCAAAACTGAGGAGATCAGCTGACGGCTTAGCTGACTCCCCGTACCCGTTTCCTATTGGGAAATTGCATTCAGAGTGCGCTATTTAAACCGCTCTAGCCTGACCTCCCTCGCTGCTTCCTCTGCCGGCGTTTTCAAGACGAGCTCCCGTTCGAAGAGAATTCCCTATTCACGTTTGTACTCACTAGTGATGGGCAAAGGGAAGCTTCGAAACAGTTCGAAGCGATGTTTCACTATGTGTTGAAGCCTTGAAACGAATATGAAACCTGACTCTACAGTGGCATCTAGTGGCCACTTCTGTGAACTATATGCTCTGGCCAAAGAAAACTCCTAATTATGTGCCACTATGAAATGAGCCGGTTTTAGGTTTCCTTAATTTAATATGCTGAATCTTTTCAAAGGAATTTGCATAAAGTTTGATGAATAAACTGTACAAACCTGCTCATAGAAGCACTACCTGTCCTCAGAATGAAGTCATCCTCCAATACACAAAGGGCCTTGATTTGCCTCGGAGTCCTGACCAGGTTTTGGAAATGGAGAAATGTCCCGGCAATATTTTCTCTTATTTCACTGTCGGCCTAACAAAGATATGAATTTAAACGTAGGCTTCATGTTACACAATTGTTAGCGATCGCATTCACTGTGAGGCGAAGTCCACATCTCCTATTTTTCTGAAATACCACCAAATAGCATCCTGCAGATGACCTGTCTAGACATACTATCATTTGATTGGCTGAAGGATCATCTTCTCTGCACGTGTAGGTATAACATGCGCATCTAGTCGCGCCACGCATGTTAATAGCTGCAGCCTAGCTGATGGTCAGTGAATAGGTCATACTTGGAGGCATAGTCAGCCTCAATAATACACTAGGAGGTCGTAAAAAATACCAGCATGCATTTTGTTTCAATATGCACAATTCTGCCCGTTTGTTTGCTTTGTATGTAGGAATTGGAAATTACATACAAGGAGAAGATCTTCCCACATTTGTTTTGCTGTCCACATGACTATGCAGACATAATCTATCAGAACAGCACAGAATCAAATCTGGGTCCTCTTACCATGCTTTATAATAGTCTCTGTAGATTTGTAACTACAGAACTCATCACTGTACTCTTTACCAATCTTTGAATTGGTTAACTCCAAAAGCATTGTTTATTTTTAAATGCATTCACTTTACAGTTTTTCTCAATTGTTTACACACATTTTCTGAACGCATGCCTCATACTCTCAGAACTCTACACACAAATAAAAAAAACACACACACAATGGGCAAAACCCCTCATTTCTCCTGCAAAATGAAACTTTACATTCAAAACAATGTTATTTCTTCTCAAAATGGTATTAAGTTTTCAAATGACACACACAAACCATCATATGAATAGAAATTTATAAGAACCAGTTGAACACTGATGTGCTCAATGTAAAACACGATGAACACTTCTTCTGCATTTACCATAATGACTTAGTCCTTGTTTTGTTCAGTGCTACACTCACTACAGACAATACATACATAAATGTGTTGTAAAATATTTTAGAATATTGTTTTTATATATTTTATTTTTCCCACAAGAATACTGTAATGTATACAGTGTTCATCCCAATCAACACGAAGTTGCATATACAGTGGTCTACATACAAAACCAGAAGAATTTACTGTATACAGTTACAAAAAAAACAAACAACAACTATCCCGCATCCTCTCTTCTGTTTCTGTCTGACCACAGCACCTCATCCACATCACAGGCAATGCAAGCGATGGCCAAGCAGCGGGGGAAATATCGCCTAGCATGGCAAATCCATGCTCGGCTCCTCCTCGTACTCTCACTCCTCTGGCTCTGCCTCTGTTGCCAATGTTGGCATCCATTGCTCCAAAACAGCACTTTTATGCTAATGCTCTGATTGCAAATTGTAAAACTGTGTTGCAGGTGTTTTCCCATGTGATGAGTCAGTGTGCATAGTAGGGAAATTAACTTTAGAATTTTGAATGGCAGTGTGTTCCTTGTGAAAACCAGAGATTTTCTTCATGAAAATTGTGCCAAATGCAGAGAATTGTGTGTAGTGTTTTGAAAGTGTGTTTTAAAACTGCAATTTGAGTGTAAAGCAGGAATTGTGCTTGTAGTTTAGCAGAGCTAGTTCAGGGTGTTGGTGCATGAGTTATATGTTGTGGTCATTGTGTCTCAAGTACCAGTATTGAGAAATTGAGAAAAACTGTAATTTGCCTTCATACTTAAAACAACTTCTCAATCCTTACAGTACACACTACAACCTAAGACATACTGATCACCTCTTTTTCCGCACTCCTTTGAATATTTAAAGAATCTGGTCGTCGTGCATTTCAATTCAAAGCTCCGTCTGATTTGAACAATCTCCCATGCCAGCTTAGGTCTGTTACTTGTCTTCATGGTTTCTTCATCACTTCTAATCCATTTGCAAACTCCTTGTTCTTGTTTCGGATTTCTTGTTTCTGATTTTTTTATATATTCATTTATTTATTTATTTTTTCTTCTAATTATTATTTTTTTTCTTTTATTCTTATTTCTCATTCATTTTCTCATTGAAATCATTGTTGTATCTTATATACATGTTGTATCATTTTATGAAAGGTCCCCCTCGAAAATGAGATGATTCATCTAAACTATCCTAACTAACTAAACTAACTATACTATAAATCAATTCTAAATTCTAATGATGCTTGTCTTACTGTTGTCAGTGTTAGTTTCCTTTTAGTTTTGGTTTAAGGGCAGAATTCAGATGTTGACTGAAATGATAACTTTTTTCATTCATGTCCTGTTTTCACAAAAATCTGATACCTTTCACAGTTGTAAGTATGAGTGTATACAGTGGCTACCAGTCTGAAGTTGACACTGAACCCCAAACTGCTCTCAATGTGCAGGTTGGCACCTTGCATGGCAGCCTCCGCCATCGGTGTGTGAGTGAGTGACTGAATGAATCTGTGAATATGAAGTATGTCATTGGAAAGCAATGTAGAATGTAATTCTCCCTTGTAAGTCACTTTGGATAAAGGCGTCTGCTAAATGACTAAATGTAAATGAAATGTAATGTAAAAGTGCAGCATTACAGGATATTTGCCATAGACTACACCACCCATACAAGTAGAGACATTATTAAAAAAAAAAAAAAAGACAAGAAAAAGCTCAGGGCTTAGGCTTGTTTCCAGGGAACATAGGAGAGGGATGGAACATCCAACCAAGTCAGAGTGCTCCACAAAGGACAAACCAAGCTGGGTGAATTAACAGTACAAGTCAAAAAGCATGACACAGCACAGCACATAGTAAACAAGTTCAGCATTTAGCTTAAGCACAGAACAGAAAAATAAATTCAATGCACTAAATGAAAATAACAAAGAATAAACACTGGCTGAACACGGACAAGTGGATGGTGGTCCATGCCTCCGTTGTACAGCTCCCACCTTCGGAATAGCAGGGCAAAACAGACAGAGACTGGAGCTGCCCAAGGATGTATTACTGTACAGGCCTCCCGGGCCCAGGCCCAGGGGCCCAAGGGGTGCCACAAGGCTTATTTTTCAGATTTCTCATTTTGCCAATTTTGCACAATTAAAATAAGTTAATAAACATATTATAAACATATTATTCTCCCTGACCTTTTGACCTCAAGTTGTCAAACCCACTCTGACATATACAGGTTGATGTCCCACATGTGCCACAAGGCTTATTTAGCTTTATCATTTTGTCAATTTTGCACAATTAAAATAAGTTAATAAACATGATGAATGGCATGCTCAATTCCTTTTGAGTTTGATTTGGGTGCTCTTCGGTCCAAGGTGGAACGTCTTAGAGGCAGTGAAGAGAAAGAAATCTCTGATAGCCGCGGCACTCCTTAATTAAAATGTCTTTATTTCAAAAATGACATGTCCTAAATGGACAACTTTAAAATGCCCACGCGTAGCGGCATGGGGCCTTCTTCAGGGCATAGTGAAGCAGATAGGAAACTGATCTTAAAAAGGCAAAGAGAAGCAGACACACAGGTGCTGAAGGTCTGCAGGTAATTACTAGGACACGGTTAACCCTTATTACGATGTTACAGAGCACAGGTAAGTAATAGTCAATGCTAAGAGATGGACCAGTAACAGAAGACTATAAGCTAGTGAGAGCCCTTGTTGTTGTGTAATCAAAAAACACAGGCAATGGTTTGAGTTTTTTGTGTGGCCACTTATTATTAAATAATAACACAATGAAAATACAACAGTTTGTTGCAAGGCATTGAATGAAAAATAACAAACTAAAATAATAAAGCCGGCAAAATAAGACCCTTTTTGTGTCCCAAAGTTACCGTTGGGTCCCTTGTTTCTTCGGATCCGTGTCAAGTGTATCAGTGTATCAATGTATGTTTGTTCTGTCCTACCACACAGTCCGTGAGGAAGGGGGAATGAAGGAATCCTTCACCACTCCCAGAGTTCAGAATCAGTAGTTTCAATGCGGCTCGCCACCCAGCTCACGCTGGGAATCTACAGATCTGGGATCTGGAAACAATCTCTGGAAACTTCACACGAACCAGCTGAAGCTCTCCACTAGATGGTGGGATGTGGCTGGGACCTCATCTAATGATGTCCCCGGAAAAAAAAACCTGGGCCCGGTTTCCCGAAGCCTTCTTAAAGCCTTCTTAATGCCTTCTTAACGCTACGTCATTCGTAACCCCTACTTAGAGTTCCTACTTAACATTTCACGTGTTTCCCGAAACGTTCTTTGCTACGAATCTCTGTCGTATGTCATACGTTGGTAAGAGTAGTCTGGAGCACTCTTATAGCCTTCTTAGCTCTACCGTAGTGATGTTTCAGCTCCTGACGCTAGTCGCCGCCACTGTACAGTAATCCAGAAATCCCCGCTGCGCATGGAACTGTATATTGCCAGTGTTGTGTTTCACCAATGGTGTGGTGTCCATTGACCGAAGTTTCTTGTGGCGATGAACAACGTAAAAACGGGAATGTATTGTTATGCACACTCTCGCTATAGAAAAAATATTTATTCGATCCTTTCCAGGAACAAAAAAGTAATCCAATGCGCTTGTAAATTAGGTAAAAAATGCCATCTTAACGAAGAAAATATCAAACAAATAATTTATATCAACAGTAGTGGTCAAAACAAAGTAGCCTATGTTACCAGGCTACGCTCATCCATCAGCCAACACAAAAATTCGTCAGCCCCCATGACGATGACAAACGTCAAATAACATACGAGCAACAAATAAGATAATAATACGAAATCATTTTGTCATACAAAAACTTTCCATACTCCAAAGCCACAAATAAATTATATTAAAAGTAAAAAACAGCAAAGTGGCTGTAACAAATGGTTTTAAGTCATTCATTAAGAAAATACAAATAAAATGCGAATGCATTTCATCAGAAGGCTAAGTTTTTACCTCAACCTCAGGAGTAGCCTGTCAGGAACTCAAAGGCGACACAATGCAGAGTCAGAGGGTTCGGGCTGAATCAGGGTTGTTTTATTCAAAAAAGTGTCAAAACCAGGTGGTCGATCAAACAGGCAACAGTACAAATCCGGCAGGCAGGCTCAAAGGTCAAAAATACGTAAACAGGTCACACGGTGAAAACTCTGGGGACATAATGCTGGAACGCTCAACTACACGACAAGACGATCTGGCACCGGAGGAATGGGAAGCACAGCTTAAGAGCCCCACGCTAACGAGACACAGGTGAAACACATAGGGGCGGGGTAGACCATCACACAAGCGGGAAACTTGACAGGAAGACAGGGGTAGGACGCTGGCTTCAAAATAAAACGGGAAATGAGACCAAGACCGAAAAAACTCAACTAAAAACCTAACAGAAGACAGTCTTATGTCTGGACCACATTATGTGGTCCTGACAGTACCCCCTCCCCTAGGGCCGACGCCTGGCGGCCCAGGACCACCGGGGCTATCCCTGTGGAAGGCTCAGATGAGCTGCGGGTCCATTATGTGGCGGGAGGGGATCCAAGACCGCTCCTCCGGGCCGTACCCTTCCCAATCCACCAAATACTGCAGACCACGCCCCCGTCGCCTCACCGCCAGCAGCTTCCTCACCGAGTAGACGGGGCCCCCCGCAACGATCCGGGGGGGTGGAGGGGGTCTGGAGGCAGGGACGAGTGGACTTTCCTTGACCGGCTTGATGCGGCTGACGTGGTAGGTAGGATGGATCCGGGATGACCTGGGGAGTCTGAGTCTCACAGCGGAGCTATTAATAACTTTTGAGATGGGGAATGGACCAATGAACCTGGGGGCCAACTTACGGGAAAAGCCTTTCAGTGAGAGATCCCGGGAGGAGAGCCAAACTCTCTGCCCCGGGGCGTATGCTGGGGCTGGTCGGCGGTCAGCAGACATCTTGTAAGACTGTGAGGACTTGAGGAGAGCCCTCCTGGCCCGGACCCACATTCCCCTGCATCTCCGGACCATGGTGGCTGCAGAGGGAACGGCAACGTCCTTCTCGAGAGTCTGGAAGAGAGGGGGCTGAAAACCAAACACCACCTGGAAGGGGGTTAAACTGGTGGATGCTGAAGGCAGGGTATCATGAGCATATTCAATCCACATGAGGGATTTAAACTAGGCAGAGGGATTTTGTGATGTCAAGCATCTGAGTCCTGTCTCGAGGTCCTGATTCAGTCTCTCGGCCTGTCCATTACTTTCTGGATGGTAGCCAGATGTGAGGTTGGGTTGGGCACCTATGAGTTGGCAGAAGGCTTGCCAGAACCGGGCCACGAATTGCGGCCCCCGGTCAGACAGAATCCTTTTTGGGAACCCAAAGTCTTTAAACACAGTGGACAGGAGAAGTTCAGCTGTCTCCTTAGCGGAGGGTAACTTGGGAAGGGCTAGGAACTTTACCATCTTAGAAAAACGGTCTACGACAGTGAGAATGGTGGTGTTACCTTGTGAAGTGGGGAGCCCGGTTACAAAGTCCATGGATATGTCTGACCAGGGGCGCTGTGGCACAGGAAGGGGCTGCAGGAGGCCGGCAGGAGGGGTGTGGGAGGACTTCTGCTGGGCACAGACAGAGCAGACCGAGATGAATTTGGTCACGTCTGTCCTCACCCCTGGCCACCAAAATCTCTCTGAGACTCGGAAGAGGGTCCGGCGGATTCCTGGGTGACATGAGATATTTGACGAATGCCCCCATTGGAGGACTTCACTTCGGAGCTCTGGGGGAACAAATAAACGGTTAGGTGGGTTTCCCGCGAACCTTGCCTGCAATCTGGTAGCTTCTGCTACTTTTGCCTCAATGCTCCAGAGGCACAACGGGGAAGTCCTTAGCCTCACTTTCCTCTGGTGAATGCAGTCTTGAAAGGGCATCAGGTTTCTTATTCTTTGACCCAGGTCTATAGGACAGGATATAGTCAAAACGAGAGAAGAAGAGGGCCCACCTAGCTTGACGAGAGTTGAGCCTCTTGGTGCCCTTAATGTACTCAAGGTTCTTGTGGTCTGTCCAAATCATCACGGGGTGAGCTGCCCCCTCTAGCCAGTGTCTCCACTCATCCAACGCCACCTTCACCGCCAACAGCCCCCGGTCCCCAATGGAATAATTCCTCTCTGCGGGGGATAACTTTCTGGACAAAAAGGCACAGGGATGAATTTTTTTATCCTCACCGGACCTCTGGGATAGGACGGCCCCAATTCCCGTGTCCGAGGCGTCGACCTCCACAATTAATTGCTCATCAGGACTGGGCAGGGACAGGACGGGAGCTGAGGCGAAGCAGTTCTTGAGGCGTCGGAAGGCAGCATCTGTGGGGGGAGACCACTGAAAAACAGTCTTAGCAGATGTGAGTGCATGGAGGGGGGCAGCCACTGAGCTAAACCCCTTAATGAACTTCCGATAGAAGTTCGCAAATCCAAGGAATCTCTGTAACTCCTTGCGGGAGGTGGGAGGCGGGCCAGTTGAGCATGGATCGGACCTTGGCAGGGTCCATCTCCATCCTTCCCTCAGAAATAATGTAACCTAGGAAACTTATCTGGGACTGGTGGAACTCACACTTTTCAGCTTTCACGAATAGTTGGTTGTTCAACAGCCGGGTCAGGACCTCTCTGACTGTCCTTACATGGTCCTCAAGGCTCGAGGAAAAAATAAGTATGTCGTCGAGATAAACATAAACATTTCTATTCAACAGGTCCCTGAGAACATCATTAACTAGGGCTTGGAAGACGGCAGGAGCATTTGTTAACCCAAATGGCATGACCAGGTACTCATAATGTCCTATCGGGGTGTTAAATGCTGTCTTCCACTCGTCGCCTGCTCTGATCCTGACCAAGTGGTAAGCGTTTCTGAGATCAAGCTTTGTGAAGATCTTAGCCCCCTGCAACAGGTCAAAGGCTGATGATATAAGTGGCAACGGGTACCTGTTTTTGACGAGGTTTGTTCAGGCGAGTATAGTTGTTGCAGGGTCTTAGGGATTTGTCTTTCTTTTCCACAAAGAAGAATCCAGCTCCAGCTGGAGATGAGGAGGGGCGAATAATGCCTGCTTGTAAGGAGGATTTGATGTATTCCTCCATCGTCAGGCGTTCAGAGGCGGACAGGGAGTATAGGCGGCCCTTCAGGATGGGGGCCCCTGGCATCAGGTCGATGGCGCAGTCATAATCCCTGTGTGGAGGAAGAGAGGTGGCCCGACACTTATTGAATGCCTCCTTTAAGTCATGGTAACACTTGGGGACCCCTACTAGGTCAGGATCAGAACCTTGTTCGGAGAGCGTTGGAGTTCTAGGAGCTGTGAGGTCAGGTGAGATGGGAAAACAGTTCGTCGCACAATCTTTCCCCCACCCCTGGATAGATCCCATGGACCAGTCTATATGGGGATTATGTTTTTTTAGCCAGGGGTAGCCCAAAATCAGTGGGTGTGTCGTGGAGTGGTAAAGATGAAAGTGTAGTTCTTCTGAGTGGCCGTCTGGAAACTTGAGAGTTACGGGGGAGGATTGATGTGTGATTCTACATAACAGCTTGCCATCCAAAGCAGTGGCAGATAGGGGTTCAGGTAACAGTTTAGCTTTAAGTCCCAATTTGTTAGCCAGCTCAAAATCCATGAGGCTCGTGTCTGCCCCAGAATCTACTAGAGTCCTGAGTTGCATAATGGTTAGGGGTGTGACTAACGAAATCCAGGGTGACCGTCTCGGAGGAAATGTGCTGCAGAGGGTGGAACTCACCATGAACTTGGATGGCTGTGTGGATTGGGTACCTCTTACTGGGCAGTTGGCGATGAGGTGCCCAATTTGTCCGCAGTAGATACACCGGCCCTCCACGAAACGTCTCTGTCTCTCTGCGGGAGTGAGGCGGGTGTGACCGATTTGCATGGGCTCCGGGGCGTTCTCTCGGGGTCCTAACTCAGAGGGTGCCGCACGTGGAGATGAGGGAGGAGCCGATCTGAAGCCCGGTGAAGCTCTCATGGGGGATGGCAGCGTGGAACGCCCCCGTTGACGCTCGATTAGACGCTGGTCGATGCGGGAAGCCAAAGAAACCAAAGCATCAAGTTCTGATGGCATATCCAACGGGGCGAGGTGGTCCTTTAGTTGCTCTGACACCTGAACCTAACAGAAGACAGTCTTATGTCTGGACCACATTATGTGGTCCTGACATAGCCTAGGTATATTACACTGTCATTTAATAAGCCCATTAGGCCTAGTCAATGTCAAGGCATGCACAATCCTGCAAGCAATTTGGGAAATTGGCACATCGTCAAACAATTAGGGTCTGAGTGGCTGAAATGTCATAAATAGACGCCGGTGACGGTTGTGAACGGTGGCAAACTATGGCAGCGATACAACACATCCTCATGCTGAACCAAAGACGTTGCCGTCCTCGGAGCCATTTAGTTGGAATACATAATTTCATAAGGATCAACTTCAATCCCATGGATATATCTGACGCCGCGGGTATATTGCATAAGTTTCGACTACAACGGCAACAAATATGCATGTGTAACCCACGTAGGACCCTCTCTGCCGGTACTCTGCGATGTGTTGTGCAACAAGAAACCAGAGAAACGGGCTGGTGGGCTCTGACACTCGTTTTATTCGGCCTGTCACAAAATAAACATAAACAGGAGAGACTTGAGCAGCACCTCAAAACTCCCCGTCATAGCCCCTCCCCTACGTACACACACACAGAGCTCCCCAAAACAGACAGGCAGAGGAGAAAAACCTTAACATTGTGAAAAATAAAACAATAACTGAATATTTTGGTGGAATTATATTAAAGTAAATATCCAACTGTTACACATGTGATTAAGGATGTAATTGGCTCAATCTCCTCCGCTGTTTCTATATTTATTAAATCTTTTTTTAAATCAGTATAGGCTATGGTAGTATGTTCGACCATGGTTAAATAAATATTTGGCCTCAAGGATTTCCAGCAATGTTTTATTCGCAAACACTGCAATAGTCTACATTTTATAATATAGTGCTGTCATGCACCTGCGCATGAAATGGAAAATCGAACTCTGAGCAATCGATTTCAGCACTTTCTTTATGGACAGCGCCGTGTACGTACCACGTAAGGAGTGTTTCTTGAGAAGACTCCTAAGAGAAAGAGACCGTTCGGGAACCACGACTATAGAGGTAAACAACTTTGGTAAGTCATAACGTAGGAGTCTTCGTAGCGTGCTAAGAGTGGACGTTATCGGGAAACCGGGCCCTGACCTACAAAGAGGTCAAAGGAGATCCAAATAGCATGTTGATGATCACCAATCAATAATACTACTTCACTTTAACTGGATTAAATCATGCTCTCAAAAGGTTCAGTTGTACAACAAAAATCTTCAGTTCAAATATTAATCTACAGTTGTGAAACTATAGATACATTCAAAGTGCATTTTATAATTATATTCAAGTATTGTAACCACCTCAAACAGTCGTAGTTACATTAGTAACACAGAAAATATCATTTTACAAAACAAAAAAATATTGCATAGTACCCCTTTAATTTTGTAGAAAACTGCATTAAATTCAGAGAAACTCATGGTAATTTAGAGGCATTAAGGCCTTCTGTGCTTATATGTCTCCCCTTGCACCGGTAACAGTGAGAAACTGCACCAAACATTTACCTCTGCATTTACCACAAGCACACACACATATCAACAGTCTCAACATCATCTTATTCTCTCAACATATGTAGTGAACAACAGCTTGGAAAAATATTCAGACGTAAACAACTATAAAACACAATAAAACAATAATTTACATATGACACCAAATGAGCTAAGTGGCTATACACAAGTCAATGGTCCATTAGCATCACAACACACAGTCTATGGTGGCTATAGCACCGTTAGCACCGTTAACTTTTTTTCATGGCTATCTGCGCAGATTAATGCTTTACACACCACCAAACAGGTTACACATGAATATAAGATACATTCCAAGTTAACCAAACAGGTTAAGGGGTATTTTCACTCACCTAGTGATCAAGCTAGGAGCATTGTTTCAGTATTTACCCTCGCCAGGTCGGCGGAAACCATCCGGTCTCATGGAGCTCTACAAAGTTTAAATGTTGACAGTATACCGGTCAACCAGTGCTTTAATACAACTCGGTTTGGAACATTATTTTTACGTCTTACCCCGTGGATGGCAACGGGTTTACTCTCGGTTTGGATCAGATAGCACATGAGGCAGCGGAGGCAAACATGACCGAAGAGAACCGGAAGAGAAGACCGAACGTGACCCTACGGGATTGATCACCTGAGCTCACCGGGATTCACTGATTGGCTCGTTCTACGTAGCCATCTGTAGCAACTCTTTTTTTCCTATTTCTCCCTTTCTCCATTTTAACAATTTTTTTAACAGTTGTTGGTGCATATAAATCAACTTCAATGAATCAATATATTTCAAAATGAAATGAACTGCTTTAAGAATTTTAATGAATTTTTTTACATAAATTGTTTTTTCACAAATAAAAAGGAATTATTTTAAAGGAATAGTTTCAACAAAATAATGTCACTTTATAGCCTGGGCTAGACACGCCTCTCACATGGTTCTCAGCACTCAAGCTGTTGGTCACAATAATAATCAGAAACACAGGCAACAGATAGCATGCATATGCATACACATATACATACACTCTTAGAAATAAGAGTTCCAATAGGGTTCTTCTACAAGGGCTGAGGTTCTACCTGGAACCATTTGCTTCTGAAAAACTCTTTCCTGAAGAAAGGGTTTTCAAGGGTTCTTGGTGACACTAATGGTTCCAGTAAGAACCATTTTGATCCAGAGCACCCTTTAAAATCCCATTCCTGAATAAAGGGTATTAAAGGGATTCTTGGTAACACTATTGGTTCCAGTAAGAACTATTTTGATCCAGAGAACCATTTTTGGAAGAAAGAGTTCTTCAGGGATTGTTGAAAGCATGGATCCTGTGTCATTAGGAACATACTTCCTGATAACACTTACCAATAATGGTGCAAAATACAATTCCTTCTGACTAGTGAAACAAATAATTTTCAAATCCATTTTTTCCGTTTATTTCTTCTTCTCCAGATCCTGTTGATCAAACTGTAACATAATTGCCCATCTTGGGATTTGAACACCTGTCACCCTGTCTAAAGTCACTGGCAGTAGTGACTGAGCTAACCAGCTAGCGGCATTGAGGCAACTTGGCAAGGCAACTTTATTTGTATAGCACATTTCATACACAAGGCAGACTCAAAGTGCTTCACATCATACAACAAAGTAAAAAAAAAAAAAATAGAAGAATTAAAAGAAGGCAAATTTAAAAATGCATTACAGAAAGAAAGGAGAATAAAAACATATTTGCAATAATTAAAAACAGTGCAGACATTAAAAGATTTAGCAGAAAGCTATGGTGAACATAAAAGTTTTCAGTCGAGTTTTAAAAGTGGTCAGAGTTGGGGCAAGTCTTACATCTTCAGGAAGTTTATTCCAGCCATTTGTTGCATAGTGACTAAATGATGCTCTCCCGTGATTGTTGTTTACTCTGGGAATCACTAACAGATTGGTCTCAGAAGATCTTAGTGGTCTAGAAGGCTTATGTAGTGGGAGCATATCAGTGATATACTTCGGTCCTAGACCATGTAGTGATTTATATGTGAGCAGGAGGATTTTGAAATCAATCCTCTGACATACAGGGAGCCAATGTAAGGATTTAAGAATTGGTGTAATGTGCTCACATTTTTTGGTCTTTGTAAGAACTCTAGCAGCAGCGTTCTGAACAAGCTGTAGCTGTCTGACAGCTTTTTTCAGAAGACCTGCAAGGAGACCATTACAGTAGTCTAGCCTACTAGTAATAAAGGCATGTACAAGTTTTTCTAAGTCTTGAGCTGACATAAGCCCTCTAAGTCTTGCTACATTTTTTAGGTGATAGTAGGCTGATTTTCTTACTGATTAATCGTGACTGTCGAAATGTAAATCAGAATCCATAATAACCCCAAGATTTCTGGCTTTGTTTGAGGTTTTCAGGGACAGAGAGTGAAGGTGTTGAATTACTTTAAACCTTTCTTTTTTAGCACCAAAAACAATTATCTCAGTTTTGTCCTCATTTAGTTGTAGGAAGTTTTGGCACATCCAGTCTTTGACTTGCTCAATGCACTGGCACAGAAGATCTATGGGGCGATAGTTGTTTGGTGATAGTGCTACATAGTTTTGGGTGTCATCGGCATAGCAATGGTGGTCAATGTTATTATTTTGCATGATTTGTCCTAGTGGGAGCATGTAGATGTTGAATAAAGTCGGCCCCAAGATTGAACCTTGGGGGACTCCACACGTTACATTGGTAGTTTCTGATACAAAGTTGCCAATGGAAACAAAATAGTTCCTATCTTGTAGATATGACTTGAACCAGCTTAACACTGTGCCTGAGAGCTCCACCCAGTTTTCCAACCTGTCCAAGAGTATTGAGTGGTTGACAGTGTCAAATGCAGCACTGAGGTCTAATAGCATTAATATTGAAGTTTTGCCAGAGTCTGTGTTAAGACGGATGTCATTTACAACTTTAATAAGGGCCGTATCGGTGCCATGAAAAGGTCGAAATCCTGACTGGAAGTTGTTGTGGCAGCCAATTGATGCCAGGAAGTGACTTAGTTGTTGGAGGACAACTTTCTCAATTATTTTACTTATGAAGGGTAGATTTGAAATTGGTCTGTAGTTGTTGATAATAGAGGCATCTCGGCTCCGCTTTTTTAGAAGAGGTTTAATGACTGCAGTTTTGAAGGCCTTTGGGAAATTGCCTGATTGAATGGAGTTATTAACTATTTGCAATACGTCTATTGATAGGCAGTCAAAAACATTCTTAAAAAAGTTGGTAGGTAAAGCATCAAGGCAGCAGGTGGATGATTTTAGATTTGTCACCGTTTCCACTAGAGTTTTAGAGTCTATGGCATTAAAGCTTGCCATCATTGCTGTGTTACTTTTGCCTGAACAGGGTGGTGATCCAACTTTTTTGTTTGAGATATTGATGTCGCGTCTGATGCCTTCAATTTTATTGGTATAAAAGAATGCAAACTCATTGCATTTCTGCGTGGAATGGAGTTTAGCTGGTATTAGTGTTGGGGGGTTGGTCAGTCTGGCAACAGTTGCAAATAGGGTTTTCGCTTTATTAGTGTTGTTGTTTCTCTCGCACTTTTTAAGACTAAATTGTAGGCCCGGAGGCTCTCTTTGTAGATGTCATGGTGAATATGAAGTTTAGTACTCCGCCAGATTCGTTCAGCCTTCCTGCACTCTCTTCTCTGGGCTGTCACAACAGCAGCTTTTCTCCAGGGTGCCTTTTGCTTAACAGAAATTGTTTTAACCGTAGCAGGTGCAATGACATCTATGACATTCAGAATTTTGGAATTAAAGATGTTTACAAGATCATCAGCATGACATGGGTTTAGAGGTGGTAAAGAGGATATGGCATTTTTAAAGAGTACATTGGCATGTTCATTGATGTACCGCTTTTTGAGTTTGTGTGTCAGGAATGAAAGAAATATTAAAGAAAACACAGAAGTGGTCAGACATTGAATCATCAGGTCCACCATACTAGTCTATTACCTTACACCAGGTGTGTCAAACTGATCCAGTAAAGGGCCGCTGTGGCTGCAGGTTTTCATTCCAACCAAACAAGAACACACCAACTCGACTTATTCACCTACCTGATTTGATTTCACACCTTGATTGGTTGGATCAGGTGTGTTCTTGCTTGGTTGGAATGAAAACCTGCAGCCACAGTGGCCCTTTACTGGATCAGTTTGACACACCTGCCTTACACCTTCTGATCAGACATACAAATAATGGCAGTCCTATCACTGAAATATTCTGTTACCAATATATTTCACAACCATTAATTAAAAGAAAGCAAGACCTTCATCAGCAAATCTTGTTGACCCAGGCAAAGATTAGCTCTGACTGGGATTTTAACCCCCACCCTCCTAATCTAAAGTCTGTACCCACTGAGCTATCCAGCAGAATGTGCAGATCAGGGACTCCTCTGACTTACCACACTCACTCACAAAGCCAGGTTAACAGCTCCTTCATGTCAGTGGTCAGACAGAGAAAGCTGATCATGTGTCTGTTTAGCTCTGTCAGTACAATGTGTGACTTCTGCTTTTAGGTCACAGTTCAATTCTCATGTTGACAGATATCATATGTTACTGGGTGCACTTCCAGACAATTAGCTCAGTTGGCGAGGAGCTGGTGCTTGGTGCCATATGATGTGGGTTCAAGCCCAAGCAAGGGTGATAATTGTAATACATCAAAATACCTGATGGTTTTTGTGAAACAAATGTACAAAATTTTAGAGTTGTGGTAGATGATGTTGGTTTCAAATCTGCCTGCGCGACAGTGAATGGCTTACTCAATTTGTGAAGCCACAGTTGAGTTGCCACTTGCCAATTATATCAGATCGATAGACAATGGTCTTTGGTTCCAGAAATTGTGGATTTCAGCCTCAACTGGTACAAAATGAACATTATAATGTCAGCTGTCTTGCCTTCTTATTCTCCGGTTTGTTGCTCAGAATTGCCTTTATTTGCCAAAAATAGCCCGGACCCGACCCATCGCTGCGCAGCAGTTAAAGTTTAGTTACAGTACTCCCTTCTTCAGGAGGAAATGACACACAGCAAATAAGTAGCCTGGGGAATTTAACCCAGGGTCCCTGCAGCAAGGATATAACCCCTCTTTCGGGGGCATCTAAGTGAGCTATACTACTCACTGGACAAAGGCTTTTGAAAGTTTGTTACAAGTCACGTGATCTAGAGATACAGTTTGAGGTTATGAGTTCAAGGCCTGGTTGATGCAGAGTGACCATATTAATGCCTACTGAGGTGATGTGTGGATTAGTGACAGACAATTTGAAACATATTTAACACTTATTTTACAGACAATTTCACTCATGTATTTGTCTCCTCCTCATACTCTTCCATGATCGGCCTCATCCCATGGCTGCTGTACCCTGCTGACTGGCTTAGTCAAGTTGTGAAGCTGTACATAAGTTCAGTGATAAAGGAAGGTCTTTGATGTCAGAGGCCAAGCCTTAACTGATGAAAAAATCATATTGTAACACGGACTTTGGGGCTACTACATCAGGGTTTCTTGATGTCGGGAATTGAACCTTAATCTCCCAGGGGAAAGGGCGAGGTTTGGTGTGTTGGGCCTGGGAGCTGGCCCAATGGTGGCTGTCATGTGTGAGTTAAGAGCTGGTTGCCCCATGGATTGCACCATATAGGCTGGTCTTCACCCTCTACAAACCAGGTGTGACATACCAATAGTGATTACTGTGAACAGAACAAAGAAGAACAGAAGAGAGAGAGAACAGAAGAAACTTCAGAGAATCAAGGTGAGCTAAATATTATATCTTATTTCAGCATGCTTGACCCTAGCTGAGGACTTTTATGGTGAAAGTTGGGCTAAGCATTTGTTTCTTGTTATGTTTTGATTGTTTGTTTGTTTTCTTGTAGAAATGACTTTCACAGCTTGGACGAAAGCCGAAATGTGCCATTGGCTTGAAAAAGAGGGTTTTGCTGAGATTTCCATTATTGTTATAATACGTAACATTTTGAGTACTTGTTACATAACACTGAAAAGTATTTTAACATTATTTAAATCAATGTGAAAACTTTGTGGGGTTCCCTCACTTTCTCATTTTTCTGTTCCACTGTCAAATTTACTATGTACAGTGTGTACTCTGATTCCTTTCATTGGACCATGCATTATTTTATTGTTTGTAGATAGCTTACAATAAGGCGCAGTAAATGCAGTAAGTGCACCTTGGATTGAAGGAACTAACACTTTTTTGTCTCCCCTTTCTGCCATGTCACCGTTGCTGGAGATTACACAAATTCATCTACTGAGGACAGCATGATGTGTCTGGCCTGTCATGTTGCTGATTCCACTGGACCAGGGGTGCCCAACTCCGGTCCTGCAGAGCCACTGTCCTGCATGTTTTAGGTTTCTCCCTGCTCTTACACACCTGATTCTAATGATGTGCTCATTATCAAGCAACTGAAGCTTGTCACAGGTTTGAAAATCATTTGAATCAGGTGCAGGGAGAAACCTGGACCTATGCTGACTTTTGACCTGTTCTCCCCTGGGACCTACACAGCCTGTTCTGTTGGACTATCTTTAAATAAATGTTTTTCTCATTAAAATGTTTTGAATGTTTGTTTAATGTCAACATGATAAATGACCACAATATAATATGAACTAAACTGATCTGTAGAATACAATATGGTTCTTCATAGAACCCTCAGAAGATATATTTATTTATTTGTTTATTTGTTTATTTCGGGCATGTCGATTAAATCATAATCACACATCTTTGTTCACATAGTAAAATACACATGGCCGAAAGGGAAAGCGGGAGAAGCCAAGGCTTATCTAGTCCTGCCCCCATTACCCACAGGAAGAAAAAAAATCTACATCATAATCTTTTCTTATCTTTTGCATTTTTCACTTGGCATAACATTTTCTTTCACTTGTGACATTTGACATAATGGGCCCTAGTTTCGTGGCGCAGCGCAGGGCGGCGCAGGGTGGCGGAGCCGGCGCAATGCAAGTTTCAACCCGGCAGCCTTGCGCACTGTCAGTTTGGCAGTTTGGTGGATCGCCTGCGCCAAGATGGGTGTGGCGGCGCAGCATGGGGAGGCGTCACAGATTCAGCTTGGCGTAGCGGAAGATTTGTGGCAAAAAGCCTCGCCGAGACTGCGCTGAAAGCTCGCCAGCTCCAACCTGGTCTACTTTCGGTGCAAGGCGTAAATGAAGTCCATTCATTCAAGGCGAATCACAGCTGGCGGAGTGGAAGTTTGGCTGATGGCGCTCAGTGCGCACACGTCACCAAGACCTCACAGGCAGGTTTCCACAGTTCCAGGCACAATAAATAAATGCAATAAATAATCACAACAAACACTATTTAATGCAACTAATTGAATCAACACGTGAATTTATATCTATATAGATTGTCCCGTCACATCTGATGTCAGATCAAAGGCGGATGGCACGCGTAACGGAAACTCAGCCTCTCGGACCAATACATCCCCCTCTCTCTCCTGTTTTTTATAATATCGGCATTGTTATTATTATGATACGCGCGCACAGCGCGTGATGCACGTGGTGGGAGCGGCGGCGCTGCTTCTGTCATCGGGTTGTCAAGTGACGGATCTTGCACTGAACCTCCCCTAACGCATTAAAGGAGAGGAGAGGAGCTCATTTGATTGGTGAAGATCTGAATCGGCTGAATTAATCCCAGTCCACGCCTCGTCTCCTCCTCGTCTCCCACTCACGCCTTCTTCTCCTCCCTCTTTCCCACTTGCGCGGGTGGGCGAGACGGGAGGTGTGCCTGCACGTGCCTGCGCGGTGCACGAAACTTGCAAAGTCCAGGCGGACACACGCCGTTGGCGTGGCGCAGGTGCGCTGAAAGCTGACTGCGCCCGGTCTACGAAACTAGGGCCCAATATGTTTACAGCAGTAGGTGGTACAGAGAGCTGAAGTCCAGTGCATACAGATTACGTGTGTCTGTTCATCACAAGTGAGCAGCACTCTCATCATGTAACAAAGTCTGAAGGAAAAAAAAAGTGTAGCTATTTTTTTGTTGGGATGGTGTGGGAGTCCTTTTTTTTTTCTGCCATTTTTATTTTATTCATCACTCTCCTCTGCAGCTTTCGCCGTCCTTAACTTCGCCATTTCCTCCCGGTTAGCTGCCACTTAAGCTCGCATCCGTGCTGGGAACTCGCGAACTGCGGAGATGTCCGAGCGCATCCCGACCACAGCAGACCGGCGTTGTCCGCCCTCACACTGGTCAGCTCAGTGGCAATCTTTCTCATTTTCCGATATAGCATGACGATTCCACATCCCAAGGCGGTCATTCCAGTTATCATGAACGCGAACACGTACACGTCCTCGACGTCTTCCACATCCAGAGTGGCAAGGCAGATGACTCTCCACTTTCCCCAACAATCCATGATGTAGCCGGACATGAAGGTCCCATCCGGACACGCAGGTTCACCAGAACGCCGTCTTGAGAACACTCTGTCGATAGCATTCAGTGACCAGTTCAGCAACTCCACTGTAGGAGTAACAGTTGTGCTTGGTATTCATACCTAATTTATCTCCACATTGTTGATACTCCCTGCCACGTACAACTGACATCATACCATACAAGCTTCTCAGGTCCAACTTATTGTTTGGGTACAGAATGTTCATTTGTTATGCTCCCATCCCGTCACAACACCATGCCTGCTGATTCATGCTTCAGACCTTTATCAACTCACATGCAATAATCTATACCGGTCAACGGTTGAATTTACATACTTCTTCTTAAAGCCACTTAGTGTTGTTGTTTTTTTTTACTTCTTCTTCTAACACATTCCATTGTCTAACACCTGTGACTGATAAGGAAAAGGATTTTAACGTAGTTCGTACCTTCCTTTGCCTGAAAATCATGTCCCCTCTAAGATTGTGTCTCTCTCTGTCTAGGAAAAGATTTTGCAGGTTCTGGGGGAGAGTCCTGTTTGATGCTTTGTACATCATTTGTGCTGTGCGATAGTTTATTAAGTCATATAGTTTGAGTATTCTTGATTCGATAAATAAGTGATTGGTGTGTGCCCTGTAGTTGGCATAATGTAAGATTCTCAAAGCTCTTTTTTGGAGTATTAACAAGGGCTGCCTGGAGCCTTTATATGTGTGTCCCCACACCTCTGCACAGTATTGCAGGTGCGGAGAGACTAGTGCGCAGTATAACAGATGAAGTGCTTTTTGATTTAGTATTTTTTGTACTTTCCAAAGTATGGACACACTCCTGGCCAACTTCCTTTTTAATTGTGTTATGTGTGGCTTCCAACTTAACATGTCATCGATAATCACTCCCAGAACCTTATTCTCACGGACCCTCTCAATATTAGTTGTTGCAGCCTCTTTTCCCATATATCAAAGATGGCTGCCGTGGGGTGAAGTGTGTCCCAGAGCTCTGGTCTGCTGGCTTAGTTATTTGTCCGTGGAGCCCATGTGTGCATGAAAAAGCCACTTCATCTCAATAGAGTCTGCCGTTTTCCAATCTATTGCTGATGGGATGCAGCAAATTCAAGCTGAACTAAAGGGGATGGGGACAATCAAAACTGAACTGATCACACATTTTGATGCCAAAATTGAACGCATTGAAGGGAGTCTTAACAAGATACACGTCTCATTATCCACACTCGGAGACCAAGTCTCCGAGCTGGAGCGGAGGGTTGGCACAAACAAGGATGACTTACAGGACCTCACTCAGCGTGTCAAAATGCTTGAAAAAGACAACGCATACCTGAAACAACGAGCCAAAGATGCCGAAAACCGAAGTCGGGCCTCCAATCTCCGTTTCATCCATGTCCCTGAGACCGCGGAGGGCAATGACATCCTTGGATTTATTAAACACCTGATTGTCCAGCTTTTTGGTCAGCCCAACTTCCCCTCTCCACCGAGCATTGAACGGACACATCGCTCCCCAACTTTCACCAAACAAAGCTTCAATGCCGGTCCGAGGCCGATCCTGGTTAAATTCTCCCACTTCCAGGATAAGCTGAAGATCCTGAGGCTCTCCAGAGAAGAGAGGGAGCTTCTGTTCAATGGATCTCGAGTCCACATCTTTCCGGACTTCAGCGCCAGCCTCGTTCAGAAGCGTCGGGAATTTGATCCACACAAGAAGAAACTATGTGATATGGACCTTAAATACTCTCTGCTTTTCCCCTGCACGCTTAAAGTGATCCACGAGGGTAAGACGAGACTTTTTCGCACTCCTGATGAAGTTGATGCTTTCCTTAAAGACTTCTCTGCTCCTTCTCCGTAACATTAAACTTATAAAGTGACAGTCCACTTGTTGTGATGACACGTATCTTTCTTTGAACTAAACATATTACTTACTGGTTGTTGTAACTTACTTTCAGCAGGCTTGTTGCCGTTATGAATATATATTTTGATTTTGGCCTCAACCAGCATGAATACATGTATACCCGGCTTAATGGCCCCCTTATTTGCCGCAAATAGAGACGGCTCCGGTGACGTAAGCAGGGGAGTGAAAGCGACACATGTCGTAAAACTCATGGGAAATGAGGAAAGAAGGTAATGAACTAAATGAAATGGAAGAAAAATTAAATAAATATCAGAATGAAATTAATTGTTTTGTTTTGTTTTTTGTTGTTGATTTTTTTTTTAAACTATTGCTATGGTTCATAAGCAAAATAATAAGCAGCTATTTACTTTCCAACGATGACAGTACAGTAATTAATTTTATTAATTTATTTATTCTTAACATTCTAAGACTGCTTACAATTTTCTTTGCTTGTCTGTTTATTCGTTCGTTTTTTTTGTTTGTTTTTTCTTCTTCTTTTTTCTTCTCTCTTTCTCCCCCTCTTCTCTTCTTTTTTTTTTTTTCTTCTCACCAATTATTTCCCCATACCTCATCCTTTTGTTTCAATGTTGGATATATGTGGATATATGTATATATTGAATTATTGTATTATTTCTATTTTTCTCATGAGCCATGCAGACCAGGCAGTGAGTTTTGAGGAGTAACACGGCCTGTGAACGTGCCGCATGTTCCTCCTGCTTTTTATTTTATATGTGTACGTTTGTATGGGTGATTGTATGTGTTCTTTGTTGTTTTGTTTGTGTTTCACTAGGCTCTCTCTCCTCCTGCCCCCACCACTCACCGGCCGCTACCTTCACCATATGCCCTTTTGAACCATGATTGAAACTGTCAAAGGACTTAAAGTTATCCATTTAAATATAAGAAGTCTTCTCCCCAAAATTGATCTTCTTAGAGTCTGGGTTGTACAGCATCATCCTGATGTGCTCACCTTCTCAGAAACTTGGCTACATAGCAATATTAGTGACTCTGAGATCAAATTGGACAATTATACACTGTACAGAGCTGATAGAGGAACTAGAGGAGGAAAAGTGGTAATATATATATCCTCACGCTTTGTTTCAGAGCTCATCTCACCCAAACTAACTCCTCAGTTCTTTGAAGGTATATTTGTTAAATTAATATTTCATGTAAACAAACACTTGATCATTGGTAGCATTTATAGCCCCCCACCTGTCCACCCTGAATCAACTGAATGTATACTATCTACTATTAACTCCTTTGAACATCCTAGTGAATTAATTATCCTTGGAGATTTCAATATCAATTGGCTGGATCGTTCTTCCACAGATGACAAAAATCTTTTCAAAAGTATTAATTTAACTCAAGTGATAAGTGAGCCCACCAGAGAAAACCCCAGATCAAAGACACTTATTGATTGGATTCTTGTTACGCATCCTGAAAGGATAGTTAAATCTGGGGTTCTCTCTGATTGCTTTAGCGACCACTCAGCTATCTTTTGTGTATGGAAGATCTATTTTCCCAGATCCCCACCAAAATGTATTAGAATAAGACAATGTAAGAATATTAATATTGACAGGTTCATATATGATGTAATTAATATCAACTGGGAACGATTTCAACTTATACCTAACATCGAAGATGCCTGGAATTTTTTCTTTTCAAAATTTGCAAAAATTATTGACATACATGCCCCATGGAGAGAGGTCAAGGTTAAAGGCAGACATCTACCTTGGATCAGCTCAGAGCTGATAACTCTTTTTAAGCAAATATAGCGAAAATATAGAACAACTAAAGATCTTGCTGATCGGGAAAAATATAAAACCTTAAGAAATCAATGTCAAACAAAAACACGGAATGCAAAATCAAATTATTACAAGAATCGTCTCTCTGAGGACTTTCCCAACCCCAAAGAGTTCTGGAATAAAATAAACACGATTCTCAATAAATCTGATAAAAACTTGAACACCCACATCCGAGTCAATAATAATATTATTCAAGATCCTTGTCTTGTGTCTGATGCCTTTAACAAGCACTTCTCCTCCGTGGGCAGTTCCTTTAAGTTTGATCAATATAAAATGTCTAATACCTATAACAATCTAGCTCCTAGTGGTTCCTTTTCATTCAGAACAATTTCACCTGTTGAGGTCCAAATGGTCCTTGATACATTAAAGAAAGACTGTGGCCCTGGAGACTAAGTTTACTAAATTAGCCTCTCATGTGCTAATCTATCCACTAGCAGACTTATTTAACCTGTCATTATCTACTAGTGCACTCCCATTATCATGGAAACGTGCCAAGGTCACCCCAATTTTTCAAGGGGGTGACCCACTTGATCTTAACAACTATCGCCCAATTAGTATTATTAGTTCTGTTGTTAAGATTTTTGAAAAATTAGTTTTCAATCAACTATCTCAACATATCTTTGACTATAACATCTTGTCTCCATGCCAATCAGGCTTTAGGCCCAACCACTCCACAACCACAGCTTTGCTTAAATTCACTAGTGACGTGCTATCAATGTTAGACAGTGACAAATTCACTGGTGCAGTCTTTTTAGATTTGAGCAAAGCTTTTGACATTGTAGATCATTACCTGCTGCTGGACAAACTATATACAATAGGACTGTCTCGTCATGCCTTACTGTGGTTCAACTCCTACTTACATAATAGACGTCAATGTGTAAATTGTGGAGGAAGTCAATCTGATTATTTAATTATAGAATGGGGTGTTCCGCAAGGGTCATCTTTAGGGCCACTTCTATTCTCTATATTTATTAATGATCTTCCTCTATCCTCCTCTGGCTGCCATACCCAATTGTATGCCGATGATACAGTTATTTACACATCCAGCACCAATATATTAGAAGTGGAAACATGCTTGCAATCTGAATTTATTAATGTACAGGACTGGCTCAGCCACAACAGATTATTATTAAACAAAAAGAAGTCATGTCTTATGTGGTTTGGTACCATTCATAAATTGGCGCATCACTCTGCTGAACTGTCTGTCTGCTTTAATGATGGTACTCCCTTAGAAAAAGTGGACACACCTGGGTCTTTGGATCGACAGTACATTAACATTCAAGCCACACATTGAATCTGTTGTAAATAGAATAAATCGTAATCTTAGCATACTTTATCGCTCCATAAATTGTTTCACTCTTCAAGTAAGGAAAAGAATCTCCACCCAATTGCTACTACCAATAATGGACTATGCTGACACTATATACAAAAACACAGCAGAGAAATACCTTCACTCTCTTGATGTTGCATTTAACAGTATTTGTAGATTTGTCTTAAGATGTCCTTATAGGACCCATCATTGTATTATGTATCAAACCCTTGACTGGCTTCCTCTTAACAGTAGGCGACAATTTCATTGGCTTCAGTTTATTTATAAATGTGTCCACCTTAATTATCCACTTTACCTAAAACAATATCTAGTTCCCTACCGACCATCTTACTCTGTCAGACACTCACATCAGCTGTTTTTTTCTGTCTCAAGAACCTCAAAAGAAATTGGCAGACGTGCTTTCAAACACAAAGCCCCCTCTGACTGGAATAATTTACCACTATCTATTAGATCTGTCACTTCTATCCATCTGTTCAAGACTTCACTAATGTCCTTGTTTCAGACCCCCTGCTGTTGCTATTTCTTTTTTTTGTTTTTTTCCCCTTGTGATGGGGTTATGGGCTGATGGGTATGGTGGGGTGGGCGGGAGGGATTTGGGAGCTGTTGTGTACACTTTAAGTGTATGTTTTGTGTTGTGTATATGTGACTGTATTGTATTGTATTGTATTGTCTGATTGTTTTGATGTATAGGACCCCCTGGAAGACGAGATGATGCATCTCAAGGGGTTATCCCTTAATAAATTTGATGGAAATTTGATATAGCATGTGTAGAAGAAATTGTGTTACCTTAGAATTCTTATTTGGTTTTGGTATAATGTTCCTTTCTCTCTAAACATCAAATGTCCTGCTGAGCTGCATTCATTGTATGTAAGCCTTGTCATGTTGATGAAAAGAACCTCTGGTCTGTCCCCCTTCCTGGACCGTCCCCGAAACACCTTCACCTCACATACTTGATCAAGGCCTTCATGAATGGCCCCTGTTGTGACACTATGTAGAAAGAACCCAGCTGTTCCGAGGGAAGTCACACCTTTATGTTGTCTCAGGAAGTCTCTTCCCCTCGGTGAGACGCGTATTGAATCTATGTAAATCCACTGTTTAGACCTGCCCCTTTGGTTCTGTATAAGTTGTCTCTTGCCTCACATCAGGGCAGATTGGGCTGTGTGGCAACCGCGACATTGTCTTTTCTCCACTGTCAGTGATTAAACCTCATTTGAACCAGCCACTGAATTGGACCTGAAGAGTTTTCTTCCACACATGTATTTAGTTTTTCCAAGGTCTAGTGATAATTTATTTATGTTAAACCACACTTGAAGTTTGGCCATTTCCTGATTTACTGTTTCCACAAGTTGGTTCAAGTCACTCCCCGAGCAGAAAATATTTGTGTCATCCGCAAATACTATTAATTTCAGAGTATCTGACACTTTACATATATCATTTATGTATAATATAAACAGCTTTGGACCCAGAACTGACCCCTGCGGGACCCCACAGACTATGTCCAAGCTAGTCAATGTGCTATCATTTATTTTGACATATTGGGATCTGTTGTGTAGATAGCTCTTGATCCACTGCAGTGCTACACCTCTAAGGCCATATCTCTCCAGCTTAGCCATTAAAATATCATGATTATCGGTGTCAAATGCTTTTTTCAGGTCTATGAAAATTCCTATGGAATATTGTTTTTGGTCAATAGCGTCGGTAATGATTTCCACAGACTCTGCTAATGCTTGAGCAGTCGAATGGTTCCTTCTGATATAACAATTTATGCTTGTTGATGAAGTTGTCTAGCCTATTGTTGAATAGCCTTTTTAGGATTTTTGACAGTTGTGGCAGTATTGAAATTGGTCTGTGGTTGGTAAACTCGTGTGTGTCACCATTCTGGAACAGTGGCACAACCTTGGCAACTTAATTTTGGTGGGAAACGTCCCGGTTTGAAATGACAGATTGAAAATGTATGTCAGGGGTGAAATAATTCCATCTTGATTAGCCTCATGTCCAGATAAGACGGTTATTTGTGAAAACCTTTGAAAAGGGATGTTTTTAGAACCCTGTGTGAGGTCTAGATGAAACCCTTGAAACATGAAAGGGTTTTTGGTGGAACTCCTTTTGTAGGTTCTAGATGAAACCCTTGAAATATGAAAGGGTTCTTAGTGGAACTCCTTGTGTGGGTTCTAGCTGAAACCCTTGAAATACGAGAGGGTTCTTAGTGGAACCCCCAGTATGGGTTCTTTGTAGAACCTCTCATGGGGGTTCTGGGTGGAACCCTACACACACAGTTCTAGGTATAACCCTTTATGTGGGGTTCTCGGTAGAACCCTCCAAAAAGGGTTCCAGGTGGAACCTTTATAAAAGGTTCTTCCTGGAGCCAAAAAGGGTTCTCCTACGAGGACAAGCCGAAGAACCTTATATGGTTCTACTTAGCACTTTTATTTCTAAGAGTGTGTACAGTACATACACATTTACATATAAAGAGTGAGTAATCACAGTAAAACTATAACCAGTGTTGCAAAATCACAGAAAAGGTCTATAATCTATCTCCTCATTTAGTCCTGGATAGTCCATTGCTTTAAAGCTCCAAATCCAAAAGGTTTCACGTTGCAATAACTGTTTTAAAATGTCACCTCCATGTATTGATTTTTTAATAATTTCAATATCCTGTATTCTCAAAGATGCAGGTCACTATGGTGTGTTTCTTTATAATGTTTGGCCATAGGGTAATCTTCGTTGTTGACTCGGATTGCATATTTGTGTTCATAAAACCATTCTTTTAGTTTTCTTTTAGTACTGCCCACATAGAAACACCCACATGGGCATTGTAGGTGGTAGACCACACACTTCTTGAACACAGTCATAGGTGGCTCAGGACAAACATCTTTCAGAATAGGATCACTATGTTGGGACCTCACCATTAGGACTACACAATGTGGTCTACAAAAGCCTACACATGCGGTCAGGACAAAGGAACAAAGGAGATAAAAAACTACAACCACCATTTTAGGGTCCCCTAAAATGGCAACGTCACACAACTGGTACCTATTGGCTGACAAACCTCAGGTAACCACAGGGGGTGCTCGCTTTTTTCATTGCCAAATAGGGCAATCGAGTCGCGCGAAGACGCAGCTGAATCACTTGATTCGCGCACCTCGATTGATGTGGCGAATGGCCAATCATAGATCAGCAGCACACTGGTGTGCCTTCGGGACTGGCTGACAGTTTTTGTCCCACCCCCAGTTAGCACTTGATTGGTTTTGCTCAGCCCCCCCCCCCCAAAAAAAAACTCTTCGGATCTGGACGAATCACACAAGTGACCTATTTGGCAATGAAAAAAGCGAGTTTCGCTTTTTCGGCGCTGTTTGCATCCCTGCCTGAAGCAGCCGTAAGCTATATATATTCCGGCGCCGCCTGAGGAACTTCCTCTCTCTCCACCGTGACTCACGTTACAACAGGAGGTGAACATTGTAGCGGGTTTGACTAGATTTAATGTTGGGCTGCCAGTCAGAGTCAAGACTGACAAAGTAAAATAAAACAGAACAAAAATAGTTAACCCACACAAAATAATAATCAGGCAGGTCAAACACAGCAATCAACCACAAAAGCCATCAACCAACCCAGCAAAGCGATTTCCCAAAATATGCATTTTCACAATTATTGTCCACAGTTCAAAAAGGAAGAAGAATGGATGCAGCGTGAGTACGCCTCAGTCTGTCTGTTAATCCCAGTTCAGCCCATTTGGGAAAAAAAACATTCCAGTATTCCACAAGACCACAGTTCATTCCATTTGGGGAAAAATCCGTTCCAATATTCCACATTACCAGAGTTCATTCCATTTGGGGAAAACTCCGTTCCAATATTCCATATTACCACAGTTCAGTCCAGCACATGCGCCACCACAAAACAACAACTCAAAACTCCGCTCCAGGTTTTACCGCGGGCTCCAACACAAAATAAGGAAATAAACTCAAAATAACCAGCGTCTCTTGTCGCGGTGTAGCAAAACAATATAGACTACACAGAACAATAATACCACCGGGTCCCTGGTACCGAAGTTTTATTTTTTTAAGTTAGTCAGTCAGTCAGAGTCGGACTTTGCACCACGGGAACCGCATCTCCTGACTCCTGAGACAGGGAAATAACATCCACCAGGCAATCGCAATCGCGCCGACGGAACTCCCGCGACGAGGATTTCAGACACAAGACGGCTATATCGCGGACTTCAAAACGTGCTTAATGCCGCTGTCACACTTCTTCTTCACGGACTCTCCTTGTCACTCTTCTTCTTTCACCGGTGACTTGCACTCATTTTAAATTAATTCAAAACTGCGCGGGGATCTGTGGATTATTTCCATTGGAGTAGGAGATGAATGTGGGTGGATGACGGAGAAAGCCATGAATGGAGGTGTGTTTTAATGGATTGGTGTGTAGCAATAGGGGGCGGGTGCTACAACATTACGTCTGCAGCGTTTTCCTTTGTCCTAGGCCGCAGTCTTTCCCCCAAACTCGCTGGACGAGCAACAGACTGTTTTACCCCTCTTTTTCTCTGCACGTTTTATTTTTCTTTTGTTTATCATTTTGGATCCTGAGGAGATTGCCGCGACAGCGCGACTCTCCTGTTCACCCGCGGAAGGAAGAAAAAAAACTTTCTTCGTCCCAGCTACCAGCAGAACGGATAACTCGACCTGTCTTTGTCTGAAATCAGCTGACTAAATCGCCAAGCCCCGCGATTGTTTATCGTTGCCTGCAGAAGGAAGAAATACAAACGGTTTTCTTCAACTAATTGGATCCGGCGCTGAGCGCCCGCGAAATATCGTCCGTTGCCGGCGTCAAGAAACGCCATCAACGCACGGGACGGAAACCTCACATCGACGCATCTCACATCGACAAAAGTAAGAGGCTATTTGTCTGGGCAGAAGCAGAGATTTGATAGTATAGGACATGCTTGTAATTCTTGTTAATGTGTTTTAAGTTCTGATCGCTGACCGGCGAGTCCGTTTGTTCATGTGCTGCTGTATTTGAATGCTGAACGTGTACCCACGCCACTGGGTTGATTTCTGTAACAGTGTTTTCGATTAACCTCAGCCATATTCGCGAGCTCAGAAAGCCTCTACTATCAGTTAAAAGACCGGTCTCGCGGAATAAACGCCAGTTCATTCACGCGCGCCCGTGTGATAGCGGCACACCTTCTGAGCCTCAGAATATCGCGCGTGCATTCTCTCTCTCTTTGTTTGTGTCCCGCTAACACACACACACACACACACATACGCCGCACACGTGTCCTAAGCCAGCTGTTTCCAGCGGACGCTAAGGACATAGCTACATCCGGTGGCTGCACTCGGCCATCTCTCTCTCTCTCTCTCGCTACGCCATCTGACGTCAGTGGCTCCGCCCCTGAACGCTGTGAGGAATAGCTCCATCTGGTGGTCGCGCCCGGCCATATCCCTCTCTCTCTCGATCCTATGGGACGTCAGTGGCTCCGTCCCTGAACGCTGTGAGGAATAGCTCCATCTGGTGGTCGCGCCCGGCCATATCCCCCTCTCTCTCTCTCTCTCTCTCTCTCTCTCTCTCTCTCTCTCTCTCTCTCTCTCTCTCTCTCTCTCTCTCTCTCTCTCGATCCTATCGGACATCAGTGGCTCCGTCCCTGAACGCTGTGAGGAATAGCTCCATCTGGTGGCCGCATCCGGCCATCTCTCTCTCTCTCGCTCTCTCTCTCTACACACACTCACACGCACTCCACGTGTGTCTCTCCTTCTGTTTAGCTTAGTTTTGTGTGTTAGGTAGTTGGGTAGGTAACAAGGCTTTGTTAATTGCAGTGTTATTGATTGTGATCATTATTACTGATTTTAATAAACCTTATTATATTGTAACTAGCGGTCTCTTGTGCTTGTTGTGTATACGTCACTGGATAACAGCAGGTTATGAAGGCTAGTGCTCGAATTTCACACCTTTTTAATTGTTAGATTGTTTTTATGCTTCTATGCCAATGATCACGATGATTGGCATTTGAGTATCAAACCTTTATATTGAGACTGAATACAGTTTTAGGTTATCTTTTCCCTGATCCCAGGGTGGTGCCCCGTTTATTCATGATTATATTATGATAATATATTAAATATAATTATTAATATTGATAATCATATTGATAATTAATAATTAACTGTTGATAACCAAATCTGCTCCTGCTACAACCCCAACAACTATGAATTAACCCCCAATTGGACTCGATTATTTGTTTCATTTCAGAGGCACTACTGCTATATTGGGTAACAAAAACAGGTCTGGAGTTGTTTTTAACCATGTCTTTCCTCCTCTTTTTCTTCTTTAGTAGGTCAGAGCGTGTTATAGAGCGTGCTTATATTCGTCAAAATCCAAGAAATTAATAGATGTTTTTGAATGTGCAATTGACAGTTTTATATTTGGATTAGTTGTATTGATGTACTCATGAAACTGCAAAAGTTCTTCCTCAGTCCCAGACCAAACAAAGAGGATGTCATTGATAAAGCGTCCCCAAAATACTATCTTGTCACAGAATTTGCTACTAGATCGATTGTATATATATTGCTCTTCCCAGTGACCTAAAAATAAATTGGCATAATTAGGAGCAAAACATGCACCCATCGCTGTGCCCTTGAGCTGTCTAAAGAAATCGTCTTGGAAGAGGAACACATTATGTAAGTCCATTCTGTGAGAGAAAGTAAAAAATGCTTGGGTGGTGACGTATCAGACCTATGTGACAAATAATGTTGTAGGGCTAATAGGCCTTCCTGGTGGTCAATATTGGTATATAAGGAGGCTACATCTACACTGCAAAAATGAACTATCTAAATATAAGAAATAAATACTTGATTTGAGAAGGTACAGACTACAAACAAGTGGATTTATCTGCCAGTGCAGTAAGATAATTACACTTGTTAAGATTTCTTGAAATAAGAAAAAATATCTAGGCTTTAAAAAAAGGGAGAAATCTCTTGAAATAAGTGGTAAAACACTCATTCCAAGCACTGTATTAAGTCAAATAAACTCAAAACTAGCTTGTCAATTCTTATTGCACCATTTGTTTCTTTCTTAATTTGAGTGAAAAGATCTTTATAGTAGAGCTTCTAAACAAGATGAATCTTCTTAAATCAAGAGTCGTCATCATTAGCTTTTTTTGTCTTAAAATAAGAAAGCATTCACACTAAATGAAATCAAGCACACAGAATTGACGTCAGCAATCATTAATTCGAATTGCTTTCTGAAAGATTGCCTTCTAAAACAGTGTAGGGGTACTTAGAAAAACAAAAAGATTACTTGTTGCTTCTCAAAATAGTGACAGTTACTTAAAACTTCACTGAAGCATGGCAACATAAAACATCCATAGAGATATTAATGCAAGTAATGTGGTTACATTATTCACTGTGTCATCATTATTGAACATCGAGTAAGATTCCCTGACACTCAGTTACAGGGTACAGTAGTGCATTACTTTTGTGTTCCTCCCACAACTGGTAACATGTTTCTTAACTGAATTAACTGTCTTAACATTTAAAACTACTGAAACCCATTTAATAGGGCAGAACATTTGTGGCACAGAAGATGCTTTTATGGTTGAGAAAAAAAGCTATCATGAACACTTTGTATTGGGTAAACTAAAAAGGAAGAATTTAAACTTACAATTCAATATTCCTTTTTAACAATACTTCTAACCTGGTACCCCTGAACAGCTCTACTTCCCAATAAAGCCTTTCCAGTCTGCCATGGCTCTTTTGTATGAGGCTGTGGTGTCTCGCTCATGGATAGCGTCCTGTAATATTTCTGTCTGAATGACGGAGAGCAGGGTTGCCACACACTTTGGATATGTAAGATGCAGGGTGTAGTAGTAAGCCAGGAGATAAAGCAGACCTTCACTGAGGTCTTCCTTGGCAAATGTGGTGATGGGAGTGGTTCCAGTTGCGACAAGACAGCGGGACCCATCAAAGAGCAAAACAGGGCTGGAGAAAGATCTCTTCTGGAGGTAGAGGGTGGAATCTTCTGTTGGCTAAAGAAAAGATGAAAGAAGAAAAAAAAATGCACATTTCTTTAGGGTACAACAGAATAACTACCAGAGCAGTCCTACTACTGAAATTGTAAGACACCATTATGTACATGCATCTATCCATGATTAGACTATACTAGCATGCATGTGGTATATTAAAGACAGGACCACTGATAAAAACATGCCATGAGATCATGCACCCAAAAAAAGCTTTATTAATTCTTATCAATTTGTATCTGTGAATTTTATTCATCACTTAATGATTTTGTTGAGTACTTGTGATTTTTTATCTCAATGAGTTATTTTTATTTACCATTATTTTCATTAATGTTTCCTGGGGAAATGACCTTGCGGCACATCACCTCCTCTGTACCTCCTAAGTTTCTGTAGCCCCCATTACAGTGTCGTTTTGCATTGCTGAGACTAAATTGTGTGGAAAAGTGCCACTTGTGTTACGGCAGACCAACCTGAGTCATGTGACCAACGTAGCACTTTACAGACTTTAGCATCCATTTCCTCGTGTAAATTCTGTTATTTTGCATGTTGAGGAGCAGGGGTGCAGAAAAAGACCAGATGGCAATTAATGGGTTATATTGTCTTCTGCAGGAGCAGATAAATGCTGGAAAACAATCCCTTGAGTCGTCCCTTTCCATGCCCTACCCACATCCGTTACACACCATTATAGACTAGAGATAAAGTACAAAGTATTAGCCCTTGCAGACAAAATAGCAGACAAACATTAAGGGCCCTAGTTTCGTAGACCAGGCGCAGTCAGCTTTCAGCGCACCTGCGCCGCGCCAACGGGGCGTGTCCGCCTGGACTTTGCAAGTTTCGTGCACCGCGCAGGCTCGCGCAGGCACACCTCCGGTCTCGCCCACCGGCGCAAGTGGGAAAGAGGGAGGAGAAGAAGGCGTGAGTGGGAGACGAGGAGGAGACGAGACGTGGACTGGGATTAATACTGCCGATTCCGATCTTCACCAATCAAATGAGCTCCTCTCCTCTCCTTTAATGCGTTAGGGGAGGTTCAGTGGAAGTTCCGTCACTTGACAACCCGATGACAGAAGCAGCGCCGCCGCTCCCACCACGCGCATCACGCGCTGTGCGCGCGTATCATAATAATATCAATGCCGATATTATAAAAAACAGGAGAAAGAGAGGGAGATGTTTTGGTCCAAGAGGCCGAGTTTCCGTTACGCGTGCCATCCACCTTTGTTCTGACGTCAGATGTGACGGGACAATCTATATAGATATAAATTCACGTGTTGATTCATTGTTTGCATTAAATAGTGTTTGTTGTGATTATGTATTGCATTTAAATGTGGCTGGAACTGTGGAAACCTGCCTGTGAGGTCTCGGTGACGTGTGCGCACTGTGCGCCGGTCCGCCAAACTTCCGATCCGCCAGCTGTGATTCGCATTGAATCAATGGACTTTATTTACGCCTTGCGCCTTGCGCTGAAAGTAGACCAGGTTGGAGCTGGCGAGCTTTCAGCGCAGTCTCGGCGAGGCTTTTTGTCACGAAACTTCCGCTACGCCAAGCTGAATCTGTGACGCCTCCCCCTGCTGCGCCGCCACACCCATCTTGGCGCAGGCGATCCACCAAACTGCCAAACTGACGGTGCGCAAGGCTGCGCGGGTCGAAACTTGCACTGCGCCGGCTGCGCCACCCTGCGCCGGTCTACGAAACTAGGGCCCTAAGTGTTGACAAAATGTGAACAAACTCTCACCTGAAGGACATGAAGCAATGCCTCACTGGCATGTCCCAGCTTATTAGGCGGTGCACTTGGTGAGGGAAAGAGTGTGGGGAGTGCCCTGAACAGCGCCATGGTGAATTCCACTAGAACACAACAAATCAAATTTTAGTTCAAAATTACCCTGCCTAAACATGACTATTACCAGTTCCTTGTTGAGGTCACAGAAAATTCTTACTTTGTAACCATGACGAGTACTATTATCCTGGGTTTATTTAATCAGTGTTACATATTGGCAACATACACAATCCTATTCACACCCATGTCTGTGGAAACAGCTACACAGTATATTAAAGAGATAGCAAAATGACTTACCTCCATCCAGGGTCATGGGTGGCTTCATCACTTTCTTCCAAACACCTTAAAACTGCAACTTGGCGCAAAAGTCGTCCCATCCCTTCTTTACTTCATCTATGAATTTGCGGTTGCCCATATCCAGGATCTGCTGCAGCTCACCCATCACCTATAATGCAAGTAAGTGTTAAAACCTGCAACAATGCTTGCTTTGTGGATACGCCAAAATAACAAGTAAATTGCTTACATTATGAAGCTCCTTGAAACATGGATATGCATCCAGGATCTTTGTTGCCCTGTCCTCTTCTTTCAGGGCATTACTGTCGATGAAAGCTCTTCTTGCTTGAAACTCGAGGTCAAGGATTTGGGAGATGGCAGCTTGGTTGTGTTTTGGTTTCTTGTACATCTCCTGCAGAGTCTTGTAATGTCTGGCCTGTGTCGTCAGACTATCCTTGTCTACTAAAATGGAGAACACAAATCAGTAATGGGTATGATACATGTCAATCTGAATGATACTAGCAACCAAATTTGACAGTCTTAGAAAACTGTCTGCTATGGCTAATGACTGTAAAAATAATCTGACAATTAAAAGTGCAAAATATATGTATATGAACCTCCTCCACACACAGAGTAATGTTATGTATGTTATAGATTCAGCAACATGTGCTCTTTATGTTCTTTAGAAAGCCAAATGAATGAAAACAAATGGAGATATCACCAGTCACATCACAATATATCAAGACCCAATCAGAATTGAAATGTAAAATATCAATGTCTGTAATTTATCATGATATCCAAAACTACCACCACTTGAGTCTGCATCATAATCTTCTCCCTGGTCACTTGTTGAGAAGTCAATGCGATGCCTTTTGTTTGGGTGGCCCCTCTCTGGTGTGGGCCCCTGCCTCTTTTGTGGGGTCTTCACATTCTGAAGCCTCTTCTGAAGATAATTGTAAATGCTCATCTGTGGTAAATAATATGTCACTCATTGAGAGAACAATTAAAAATGTTATTTTTTTTATGTCACAGATAAACAATGTCAGTCAAAAATAAATACATACATACTTCATAATGCCAGTGCAAGAAGATACTATACCACAAATTGTAATCACTTGTTTCATAGTTTCGTCTTTATCCTGTAGGATAATACTCCATTACTCTCCCAGCCATTGCAGTGACTTCATGCTTGGAAGGGTACCGGACCTCCTCTCCTTGCTGACTTGCTCTTAAGATGGAAATCATGCTGGTGACAGTGTTCCTCACCAGCCTGCATCTCAGCTCTTTGGACATGACACAATCCCCCTCTCTACGAGTGCGGGCCATCTCAAAGTAGTGCTTACAAGCTTGCTCCAACTCACTGTCTGTATAGACCACATATTCTGGAGGACTGGGAAGCTGTAGGGTCTTCTTTGGGGTTTTCTTCACCAAAGGAGTGGATGTCTTGGGGCAGATTGGAGGCGTTCCTCTAGGTGAAGACAAAGTTTCTGTTTCACCAGGGCCAGCTTTGTCTGGTAAGGCGGTTGTCACGCAAGACGGAGTCTCGGAAAAAGGGGAGGTGAGGACCAAAATGCAGTTTTAAAAAGAAAGATTTATTTAAATAATAAACTAAATACAAAACAAGAACTAAGACAAGAATAAAGTATCAACCCAAAAAACCACAAAGGCAAAAACGACAATCAAAGAAACAATTATGAAAAAAGAACCAAAACACGAAGGGACAGGGGAGGCAGGAACGAATAAATCCATGGACATGACATGACGTGGTGCAGCAGACAGGGAGTGACAAACAGCGACAGCAACATCGACAATGAACCAACACTGAGACAGGGGAAACAGACTATATACACAGGGAGGCAGGGAGCTGACGAGGAACAGGTGAAACACATCAGGGCAGGCATGGTAATCAACACGAGAGGGTGGGGGAGTCAAGACAGCGGAAACAACAAGGACCAGGAAGTACAAGACAGGAAATCACACTGAGGACAAAATAAAACAGGGAATCAAAACCAAGGAAACAGAACATGATAAAAACACAGATCATGATATTACCCCCCCCTCAAGGGACGGATCCCAGACGTCCCCAAGGTTCATGATACGTAGGGTGGGTGGAGGGGGCCAGGAGGAGGGGTTCAGGATACGTAGGGTGGGTGGAGGGCGTCTGGGGGCAGGGCTCAGGAGGCCGGGCATGAGGGCGCCTCAGCGGGCGGGGCCGCTCAGAAGGCCGGGCATGAGGGCGCCTCAGCGGGCGGGGCCGCTCAGGAGGCCGGGCATGAGGGCGCCTCAGCGGGCGGGGCCGCTCAGGAGGCCGGGCATGAGGGCGACCTAGCGGGCGGGGCCGCTCAGGAGGCCGGGCATGAGGGTGCCTCAGTGGGCGGGGCTGCTCAGAAAGGCGACGTGGAGCAGGCGTAGGACGGCCCCCCGTTGGAACAGGAACGGGTTACGAGCGGACCTCCCGAAGGCGGCGTGGAGCAGGCGTCGGACGGACCCCCATCGGAACAGGAACGGGTGACGAGCGGACCTACCGAAGACTGCGTGGAGCAGGCGTAGGACGGCCCCCCGTCGGAACAGGAACGGGTGACGAGCGGACCTCCCGAAGGCGGCGTGGAGCAGGCGTCGGACGGACCCCCGTCGGAACAGGAAGGGGCAAAGAGCGGACTCCCGGACGGCTGCGGGGAGCAGGCGTCGGACGGACCCTGTCTGGGCTGGTGCCGGACGATCCTCCACCGGGACCGGTGACGGACGGGCTGCCGACTGAAGACCACTGGAGAGTGTCGACCGGGCCGCCGACTGAAGGCCACTGGCAGGTGTCGACCGGGCCGCTGACTGAAGGCCACTGGCAGGTGTCGACCGGGCTGCCGACTGAAGGCCACTGGCAGGTGTCGACCGGGCTGCCGACTGAAGGCCACTGGCAGGTGTCGACCGGTCCGCCGACTGAAGGCCACTGGCCGAGACATGGGCTAGGACGCCTGGGCTGGTAGCATGGCTGGACCTGCGGCCTGGGCTGGTAGCATGGCTGTGGCTGAGGCCTGGGCTGGATGCTTGGCTGTGGCCGAGGCCTGGTAGCTTGGCTGTAGCTGAGGCCTGGGCTGGTAGCTTGGCTGTGGCCGAGGCCTGGTAGCTTGGCTGTAGCTGAGGCCTGGGCTGGTAGCTTGGCTGTAGCTGAGGCCTGGGCTGGTAGCTTGGCTGGAACTGCGGCATGGGCTGGTAGCTTGGCTGTGGCTAACGCCTGGTTCACACTGGACGCGGAAGCGGCGCGAATAGACGCGTAGTGGAGCCCGCTTCCATTCGGCGCCCCTGTTAAACTATGGTGTCGTTCACACTGGACGTGGAGCGCCGCGGATACGCGCGGCCCTCCCGCGCTGTGAAGCGATCGTTTCGGCGTCTGCTCTATTTTTTGCGCGTGCTGCGAGCGAACACGTCAATTCTGGCAGGAAATCACACAGAAAAACACGAGACAATCGGACAACGGTCAATTTTCAAAATAAAAGCAATTTTCAAAATAAAATACCGCGATTGACAAATGCGATCATATTTGTGTATCTTAACTCGCACTGGGAAACAGGAAGAGACAATACATGTAATAAATGTGAAGAGTAGATAAACAAATATGTGTATTTCAACGGTATATCTGCACTACTACTAATAAAGTCCCCATACCACTGTATGATTCGAAGCCAATTGACTGCTGGGTCCTCTTTTGGTTGGTTCATTCTGTCACGCAAGACGGAGACTCAGAAAAAGGGGAGGTGAGGACCAAAATGCAGTTTAAAAAGAAAGATGTATTTAAATAATAAACTAAATACAAAACAAGAACTAAGACAAGAAACAAGAAAGTATCAACCCAAAAAACCACAAAGGCAAAAACGACCATCAAAGAAACACTTACGAAAAAAGAACCAAAACACGAAGGGACACGGGAGGCAGGAACGAATAAATCCATGGACATGACATGACGTGGTGCAGCAGACAGGGAGTGACAAACAGCGACAGCAACATCGACAATGAACCAACACTGAGACAGGGGAAATGCACAGACTATATACACAGGGAGGCAGGGAGCTGACGAGGAACAGGTGAAACACATCAGGGCAGGCATGGTAATCAACACGAGAGGGTGGGGGAGTCAAGACAGCGGAAACAACAAGGACCAGGAAGTACAAGACAGGAAATCACACTGAGGACAAAATAAAACAGGAAATCAAAACCAAGGAAACAGAACATGACAAAAACACAGATCATGACAGTGGTATTTTCATCCTAAAGAAGCAGATCAAAAAATAATTTACAAGAGTTAAACAACAGACCCAATCAGAAATAAAGTCTTGTGCTAGGTGTTTTCAGAGCAAAGTAAGTAACCAGTTACCTCTTGGCTAATAAGAGCCCACACTCGTTTCCTCCTGAGAAAGTGTTCCGGCCCAGGAAAAAGGTCTCTCAGATCATGAGTGTGTGGAGCAAGGCCTCATCAATGTTGGCAGCTATGAAGACCATGAACAAACCTTCTACAATTAAAAAAGTTTCAAATTATACATTTAACAGTATTTAACTTGACAGTATTTAATCTTCTCCTCATTTTATCTTTTGTGTAAATAGAATACAATTTAGAATACAATTTAGACGTTTGGTGTCTTGAAATTGTGAAATAGTTTAAATCAAATTTTGTTTTTGAGATCAGTGTCAGCTGCAGCAACTCAAAGTGCAGCTGCAGACCCGCGGGGGTACCCCTCCGGGACGAAAAGGTCCATAAAACTACACAAACACTTTGGAATATTCCTCCATACTGCTCGTCCGCTGCAATCCAAGTGTCCTGAAGTGGCGACATCCAGAGTTTACTCGAAACAACGTCATTTAGTACATTTTTACAGCCTAAACAGTCACTATACTATATTTGCCCAGAGGCGCACTCACGCGAAATCTCCCTTGCACCCGCTTGCACTATGGAAGCCGCGCCAGACAAGATAAACGAGAACTCGCGATCCCATTTTTCTTTTTTCTTTCAAAGTTTCTAATCACTAGTGCAGGCAGATCCCTCTTGTGTTTGTGTGTCGCTCAGTCGCTCACAGCAGGATGTAAATAACGGTGTGTATCTATCGCGAGTTCTCGTTAATCTTGTCTGGCGTTGCTTCCGTAGTGCGAGTGGGTGTGAGCGCACCTCCAGGCAAATACAGTCTAGTGACTGAATTTCAGTTTAGAGTGAACTATTCCTTTAAGACACGGTGTAACGTTTCCCCCCTTAACTGGTGCAATATACTGTATGTTCTTTGTGTGTGTAGCATGAAGTGGATAAGCTTTCATTCCGTTGTCCAACCCTGTGTTGTAAAATTACAAATAAATGAACCTTGAACCCGCTTGAACCTTGACTCTTGCGTCCGGGTTAGCTAACGTTAGCTGAGTGAATTCAACATTAGCTTAGCTGTCTGTGGTCATCCCTTTTCACAGTCAATGGCAGCTAGCTTTTCTCATGTTATATTGCAAATGCCTGTTATATTGCAAAAAGAGGTGACGGAAGCGAAAACTTCTCACTGCACTGTGCAGCAGCAAAACCGCAAAGTCAGCTAACGTTAGGTATGTGCTGGCCTATCGGCTAAAGAGGCCAAATTATTGCTGGACCAGACCGCAGCTTTCGCATTGACTATAACTGCAGTAATATATATATATATATATATATATATATATATATATATATGTATATGTATATATATATATATATATATATATATATATATAATTTTGGCGTGGGTGAGGGAAAAACGAGGGATCAAATCAATTTCCATTGCTTCTATTACTCTTTGAGTGGTACCTAATGTATGCCGAAATAGAGATATGCAATCCCCTGGGGTCACACACTTCAGTAAATAAATTACTGATGGTTTATTATACTTTAGGAAACATAGACCCCAAGTTTAGGTCAAAGCTTACTGCTATCAGACTCCTTGCTAAAGCGAAAGCTAAGGATATTGACGAGTGTGGTTTGATGTTGTATTACAAAGAATTGATGAAGACTTACAGTTGCTATATAATGGTGTTAAAATCCAAACACAGAATGGTGAAATGCATTTATTTGGTGCTGTAGTTTCAGTCTGTGGGGATACGCTTGCACAACATGAGCTTGCTGGTTTCAACGAAGGAGTTGGTTTTGCTTACAGTAAGTGTAGGTATTGTGAATGTACCTTTGAGGAAATGCAAAGTAATTTTGAAGAACAAAGTTTTACTAAAAGGACAATGGACAAACACAGGTCAGCTAAATTGAACTTCAAAAATGTCTGTAAGTCACTTGTGAACCATAATCAGCTTTTTGAATGTTGTCAAAATGAAATGGGCACTGAGCATCCCATTTTTGTACATGAGAAGGAATTGGGTCCTGTCTCAGAAGTGACAAATATGGAGTACATTACAGCAAAGATGAGAGATTTTTGGGGGATTGACGGCATGCAACATGCAGTCACAGTAAAGTGGCTTGTTCTCAATGGTAACAAGTACGTCAGTGAAAGGTCTCTGATAATCACCAATGCAAATGAGACGGTACCTGTCTTTGGACTTATAAAAAAACATTAATGTGGTAGACAGTTCATTGTATTATTTGGAATATCAGCTTTATGAGACTCTGGGTTTGAATGGAGATCTTTTGGCATATGAAGTTGCTGTACCTAATCTTGCCCAGGCAACAGAGTTGATAGATGCTGAAAAGCTAGTTGATCATACATCATATTATCCAGTCAGTTTCAAAAACAGGGTGTATGTTTTGACAAAATATAACCTTGATGATGCCATTGCACTTAAAAATGGAAATTAATAACCACATTGGATCAATGTGGTGAGTTGATACTGCTGATATCTGTGGTTTGTTATTGCCTATTTTGTAGTGATTGTAGGAATGATTTGTTACTACCTATGATTACTCACTTTGTTACTGCTTTGTAAATAAATGTGTTGATGTTGACACAACACCAGTATTTGGAATAATTAAAATAATGTGAATTAACCCTAAATGTGATTATTAAGCAGTTACTGGGCAGTCTTGAAACAAGTTCTCACAGCTAAAAACATGTGGCCTCAAACAATGTCTCTGACAGTAATTTAGCTTAATATGCATGTAAAATAACTAACTAAGATTTACTAACTAAGGAAGAAAAAAAAAGACATATTCTTAAAACAATATTGATAATCATACACAATCTGCTCTTGCATAGTATATTACTCTCATAACAAGATCAATAAGATATAACAGCTAGATATAAGATTGCAAGTCTTGGTTAAATCAGGAGTTTTTGCAGTGTGACCAAATAACAATTTGTGACGTTCGTCATACTCATAAGTTTACATAGCACATCAGTAGTATCTTCAATGATGGAAGGGAGATCCCGCACAAGAGGGATCTCTTTTTTTATAAAAAAAAAAAGTCCACAAATTGGGAGCAGGGCTCAGTCAAAGATCCATTACCTGAGATAATGGGTCTACCCTCAGGTTGTTCTAAATTCTTATGAATCTTAGGCAACATGTAAAAACATGGCATTTGGGGATTGTCATTCATCAAAAAAGCAAATTCATTGTCTGAGATCCAGTTTTGGTCTCTACCAAAGGATAAAAATGTCCCTTAGTTCATTTTTCATTTTTACAATTGGATTTCTCTGCAATTGTTCATAATAGATATTATTTCCCAGTTGTCTTTGAGCTTCAATAACATATGAACTTCTATCCATTACTACCACTGCACCCCCTTTGTCAGCAGGCTTATTATTATCTGCTCATTTTTTGTTAGAGAATTCAGTGCATCTCTTTCGCATTTTGAGAGATTGTTTTTGACTCTGTTCTGTCTTTTGTCAAACATGTTGTCTTTGTCACGAGAAACCTTTTTGGTAAAAGCAATCAAGGTGGGATTAGAGCTCATAGGCATAAAGTTAGATTTAGGCTTAAATATGTCTCTTGGCTCATGACTGGAATCAGAGTTCAATTCAGATGTGCTATTCAAAAGTTTATTCGGCTGATGATATCATGCCTTCAAATGAAGGTTTCTATAGAACCTAAAGAGGTCTACCTTAGTTTTAAATGCATTTGCTTCAATTGTAGGGGCAAAAGTCAATCCTTTCGATAGCACATTCACAGAGTCTTGAATAAATGTGCTTTTAGAGATGTTAATTACCGTGGATTCTTCTTTTGGTTCCGAAAATTCCATCGTGTTTTTTGAAGATCTTGACCGACATCTCCCCCTTCTGGTTTTTTTCTTCTTCCTCTCTTCCAAGTCGGTTGTCGACCTTGAGCTGTTGAGTGTGGTTGGTCCTCCAAAAAATCCTCAGACATGTGTGTTGCATCAGATTCCTCTCAACTTGTGCTTAGGTTGAAGGAAATGACTCGTTGACGGCGTTGTGGTCTTGTAGTTTCTTTCCATTGGTAGACATTGCCATCTTTGTAGTCTCTCTCATCCCTCTTGAATTTTTTCAGCCTGTACTGTTTTAACTCCATCGTGAATTTTTCCAAACTTTCTTTCAGTTTATCTTCAAATGGGGTTGCTTGTATGTCATCTTTTGCTTTTGATATTTCTTCCCTCAGTTCACGTATTCTCTCCTGCTCTTGTTCTCTTTCTTTTTTTGTTTGCTTGTCTTATACGCATCTGCAACAATGACTCTGATTTTTAAATACAGGCTCAAGACATGAAATCAAGGCTTAGGGCTAGGGGCTACTCACCTATGATAATAGAAAATGCAATAATAACAGCACGCTCTATAACACGCTCTGACCTACTAAAGAAGGAAAAAGAGGAGGAAAGACGTGGCTAAAAACAACTCCAGACCTGTTTTTGTTACCCAATATAGCAGTAGTGCCTCTGAAATGAAACAAATAATCAAGTCCAATTGGGGGTTAATTCATAGTGATCCTATTCTGAAAGATGTTTTTCCTGAGCCACCTGTGACTGTGTTCAAGAAGGCACCATCAATAAGAAACAAACTTGTAAGAAGTTACCTTCCAGGTCCTAAACAAAAAACATGGCTAGAAAAAGGGTTGTGGGGGACTTATAGGTGTGGTTCTTGCAATCATTGTGAGGGTGTCATTCAAAGCAAGACATTTTGTGATCTGAGAACACAGAGAGAATTCAAAACTAATGGTTTTATTAACTGCAACTCTGAATATGTGGTCTACCGCCTACAATGCCCATGTGGGTGTTTCTATGTGGGCAGGACTAAAAGAAAACTAAAAGAACGGTTTTATGAACACAAATACGCAGCAACGAAGTCAACAGTCAACAACTAAGATTACCCTATAGCCAAACATTATAAAGAAACACACCATAGTGACCCGTCATCTTTGAGAATACAGGGTATTGAAATTATTAAAAAATCAATACATGGAGGTGACATTTTAAAACAGTTATTGCAATGTGAAACCTTTTGGATTTGGAGCTTTAAAGCAATGGACTATCCAGGACTAAATGAGGAGATAGATTATAGACCTTTTCTGTGATTTTGCAACACTGGTTATAGTTTTACTGTGATTACTCACTCTTTATATTGAAATGTTTATGTACTGTATATGTATATGTGTATGCATATGCATGCTATCTGTTGCCTGTGTTTCTGATTATTATTGTGACCAACAGCTTGAGTGCTGAGAACCGTGTGAGGCGTGTCCTAGTAATTACCTGCAGACCTTCAGCACTGATTGTCAGCACCTGTGTGTCTGCTTCTCTTTGCCTTTATAAGATCAGTTTCCTATCTGCTTCAATATGCCCTGAAGAAGGCTCCATGCCGCTACGCGTGGGCATTTTAAAGTTGTCCCTTTAGGACATGTCATTTTTGAAATAAAGACATTTTAATTAGGGAGTGCCTTGGCTATCAGAGATTTCTTTCTCTACACTGCCTCTAAGTTAATAAACATATTATAAACGTATTATTCTCCTTGACTTTTTGACCTCAAGTTTTCTGAAACATACAAGTGTGTCTCCCTCATGTGCCACAAGGCTTATTTTTCAGATATATGACCTTTGAATTTTGAATGTTAAATGAATGTCCAATATAAAACCAACTTAATGCCCCGTCTCTGCACGTGGCAGACGGAGGCAGCAGCTGCAGCTAGCAGGAGCTACAGCCAGCCAGCTTGTGAAAGGGGTTACATTTCTTGATTTGTGTATCCACTAGTGTTGCTTTCGTTAACAAAAATGAAGACGAAATATCGTCATCAACGAACGTTTATCACGTGAGGAAAACGAGACGAGACGCAACGAAAATGCTGGTCATGTGACGATAACGATAATTAAAGATATAATGCAATATTGTAGATGAATAAAAACGAGACTAAATGTGGTTTACAAAATAAAAACTATGCTAAAATGTCTCTTCATTTTTGTTGACCAAAACGAGGCGAGACGAAATGTTATAACGTTTTTAACTAACTGTTATAACTCGCCTGGAAAGCAGACGAGACGGAGCAGTAGGAGGCGGAGCCCAAACGCTGCGCTCCAGTCGGACAGTTTCCATCGGCCTTCAAAGATTTGACAGGATGTCATAGAAAGAGTTACATCCTGTTATACGCGATCTGTAGGTTATCTGTAGTTTGTGACCTCATACGCATTTGTTTATAAATATCTGTGGAAATCAGAATCAGAATACTTTAGTAACCCCTCGGGAAGTTACAGCTGCAGTTGCTACATAAGAAAGAGAGTAAAATAAGTATAAAAATATAAAATAATGCCAATAAATATTACTGATATATATATATATATATAAAACAAGATAACCTTGTTTGAATTGTGAAATGGGTTTTGCTAAATACAATCTTTGACTAAAACTAAACTAGAATGTCATCAGTTTTCGTTGACCAAAACTAGACTAAAATAATCATGGCCAACGTTCGCTAGACTGTAGGACACCATGCAAGTTAATTTACATGGTTATAAGTTGACCTTCTTTCTCTCATGCCAGGTAGAGCAAGTTGTACACCAAGAAGTCCAGGACGTGGAGGTTCTACGCACTGGACAAGGACTACAGTCATATATCAGTTTGCAGAGTGCAATCCTGCAGTGAAGTATGAGGCCAAAATATCTGTGTTATTTTGGTTCTTTTTTTGGAAGCCCAAGGATAAACTGGAAAACTCTTCAGTTCACAGATAGTATTTATTCAGGTCACAGGTCACAGGTATCTCAGTCAGAATGAGCCCCGTTTCCAGGTGCTGGTCACATTTTATCTTCTTGAGCTGGGACTGCCCCGTAGAAAGGTTGGACTTTCACGCAACTGAGTCTTACTGGTCAGTTATCTCTGACGTGAACTTACAGAAATGTAATATGAAACATGTATGGGTGTTGTCCTTCAGGCGTGTATCTATTCTAGTGTGGCAGCACGAGGTGCGTGCTCTGGGCAGCACTTGGAATAAACTCTTACCCCATACAACGCCACCCTGGGGGTTTCACCCTGAGACCTTTTTATGTTTTAACAACCTAATTAAATGAGGAACTCAGGTACATTTTGCGATGGAGGCAGAGACATATGAGTGCATTGGATACAAAAATATTTATTTATTTATTTTGTAATCTTAAAATGCCAATGTTTAAGAAATCACTCACTGGGGCAAAAAGGGGGAACCAATCAGGGCTGAGACTTACTGGGGCAGATGGGTCCAAAACAAAGGACCCATCTGAAAAAAAAAAAAAAAAAATCAACCTAAAAGTGCAAAACACAAAAGGGACAATGCCACCGGGCAACCAATCCACCACCCTAGGCTCAGCACCTGAATGGGGGAAATCGGAAGACAGCTGGTGAAAACACAAACCAAATTAAATTATAAACTAATCACAAACACCAGAAATCAGAACTTTCATCCATCCATCCATTTTTTACCACTTATCCTGTATTCAGGGTCACGGGGGGGCTGGAGCCGATCCCAGCTGTCATTGGGCGAAGGCAGGGTACACCCTGGACAGGTATCCAGTCTATCACAGGGCCGACATGTAGAGACAGACAACCATTCCCACTCACATTCACACCTACGGGCAATTTAGAGTAATCAATTAACCTATCCCCATCCTGCATGTCTTTGGACTGTGGGAGGAAGCCGGAGAACCCGGAGAGAACCCACGCTTACACGGGGAGAACATGCAAACTCCACACAGAAGGAACCCGGGCCGACCCGGGGATCAAACCTCTCAGGACTCTCTTGCTGTGAGGCGAGAGTGCTAACCACTACACCATCGTGCAGCCCGAAATCAGGACTTAATTAATCAAATTTCTAACTATTTCCAGCTATCCAAAATCAAATAGAATTAACAAAATGTACATCAAATGAAATTAACCTGAAACGTTCATAGACCAAACTAACCATAAAGCTAACATAAAAATACAGGTTGCAGTGAAACCAATTGCTACAAAAGAAAAGAAATAATATACCATAAAGAGGAACTAATCACAACGAATATGAAATAAACTTAATGAATGAATAAACTTTCCCACTGTTCTCTCTCTTTCTCTCTCTCACACACACACGCACACACACATTAAGATGTGACAGGTTAACAGCACACAGCTCACTATGGCGTCGCCGAGCAACTATTCGCCCACAGCAACGCTACAATCAGGCCTGGAAGAAGGCTAACGCTTAGCTATCTGTAGCGAACAGCCGGAAGCCAGGCAGGCGGCGTTCGAGCACCGCGACCGCAGGTGCATATAAGCGTCTCAACGCAGCGGGGAAGTAAACAGCGGAACCGCTAGGCAAAACAGACAAGACAGTGAAGAAAAATTGCGAAGCAAAGCAGCAGTGATCCCTTGCAGATTAGTGGTTGCTATGCCGCTACACAGGTGTCTATCCTACAATAAACAAAAACAGATATTAGCAACGTACAAGTGGCTGAATAAAACAAAGTATCAACTCAAAAAGACCACTATGGTAAAAACAACAGTTGAAAAGAAACACTTATGAAATTAATCAAAACACAAAGGGACACGGGAGGCTGGACGCAGGAACACGAGTAATCCAAAGGACACGGGGTGGTGCAGCATGCAGGGAGCGACATACAATAATGACCTGACAGCAAGACAGGGGAAACGCACAGACTATATATACAGGGAGGGACAGGTGAAACACATTAGGCCAGGCAGGAGGGTGACCAAGCGGGCGGGGCCGCTCGGGAGGCCGGGCAGGAGGGCGAGACCGGGCACGAGGGCGAGACCAGGCATGAGGGCGACCAAGCCGAGCAGGCTACTTGGGAGATTGGGCAGGTACAGCCAGCTGCTGAGGCACTGCCGGCGCAGGGACAGTAGACGGATCTGGCTCCACCGGTGCGGCTGAGGCGCCACCAAGGCCGGCACTGGAGACAGCGCAGCAGGCGTCAGACGGTCCCCCGTCGGGACAGGAACTGGCGACGAGCGAACCCGTGGCAGGATGCGTGGTGCAGGCTTCGGACCGTGCCCCCGTCGGGAGAGGAACGGGCAATGGAAGGCTGCGTGGAGCAGGCGTCGGACGGTCCACCGTCGGGACAGGAACGGGCGACGAGCGGACCCCAGGAAGGCTGCGCTGAGCAGGTGAAAGACGGAAGGCTGCGTGGAGCAGGCGTCAGACGGTCCACCGTCGGGACAGGAACGGGCAACGAGCAGACCCCAGGAAGGCTGCGCGGAGCAGGCGTCAGACAGTCCTCCGTTGGGACAGGAACGGGCGACGAGCGGACCCCGGGAAGGCTGAGTGGAGCAGGCGTCGGACGGTCTCCCGTCGGAACAGGCGGACGGGCCTGGACCGGTGCGAGCTGGGCACCTGTGAGCAGCATCAGGGAGGCTCACTTCCTAAAGCTGCCCCTTCTCCTCGAGGCCGGCGGCCAACTAGCCAACTGCCGGTTAGCCATCTGGACACTCCTTGGCCCTCCCAGGGCCAGGCGAGTACCCTGAAACGGGTTAGGGCAGGAGCTGGGAAGTTGTGCTGTGGCTGAGGCTGGAGCTGAGGCATGGGCTGTAGCTTGGCCGTGGCTAAGACATGGGCTGGTAGCTTGGCTGTGACTGAGGCATGGACTGATAGCTTAGCTGTGGAGGATGGCCGGGGATCAGGGCCGGAAACGAAGACTGTAACGCAGGCAGGCAGGGAGCCCCTGAGCCACGGCCTGGAGAAAACCAGCTCCTTAGCCTCTTTCAGGGCCGACTCCTTCTCCTCCTTGGTGTCCGCATATTGGTGCTTGATAAAATAAGACAATATATGCACTCATAAGTCGTAGTGTTTTACAGTATCTGTAGCTATTAAAATGTGATGCTCTTCATTTTCCAGCCATATTTTCCTGGCCCCTCATTTTGGATCATTTCCATCAACTGGCACCTTAATAAGTCACTCTCTCCTTGTGATCTTGAATACACTCTGCCTTTCTGCCTATGTCCTTGGCCAATCACAACACTTATTAGAATCCAAAAACACTACCTGCCTAAGACATCTCTTTGACTTAGGCAGTTTTGATACAAACAAAATGGCAGAAAGCATGAGAAAGAGGGCTCGGCTGTCCACAAGTGAAGCATTAGCTCTTCTCTTTGATTCATTTTCATCTGGTAAGAGTTCATATTTCTTCAATTTTTTTACACTAAATGTAATTGTAAATGTAAATTCAGTCAATCAAAGGGATTATGAACTGTATTTAAACTCGAAATTTAAACTTGAAATCACATTTTTGCCACAAGATAATGAAGTAGCTAGCTAACACTAGCAAAATACTACCTAATTTTCTGGTTAGAACAAATCTTTACACTTCAGAAACATCACCATAAAAAGACATTTAGGCAGTTTTAGACATTTTGAAGCAAAATTTCAAGTGAAGTCATTTTTCAAGGGTTTGCTTTTTATTTTAAATGCAAATAGATTTGTTTTAGATAAGAGAAATTTTGACTAAACATAAGAAGTACACTGCTCAAAAAAATAAAGGGAACACTAAAACACCATAATGTAACTGCAAGTCAATTATATTTCTGAGATATCAGCCTGTCCAATTAGGAAGCAGCACTGATTGGGAATCAATTTCACCTGCTGTTGTGCAAATGGGAGAGACCACAGGTGGAAACGAGTGGCAATTAGCAAGACATCCCTATAAAGGAATGGTTCTGCAGGTGGTGACCGCGGACCATTTCTCTGTTCTCGGCCTTTCTGGCAGATTTTTTTCTGTTTTGAATTTTGGCAGTGTTTGCACCACGAGAGGTAGCATGAGGTGGTTTCTCCAACCCACAGAAGTTGCCCAGTTAGTGCAACTCATCCAGGATGGCACATCAATGCGCACTGTGGCAAGGTTTGCTGTGTCCCCCAGCACAGTGTCAAGAGCATGGAGGCGATTCCAGGAGACATGCCAGTACACCAGGAGACGTGGAAGAAGAAAGACAACAACCCAACAGCAGGACCGATATCTGCTCCTTTGTGCATGGAGGAACAGAAGGAGCTCTGCCAGAGTCCTACAAAATGACCTCCAGCAGGCCACTGATGTTCAAGTTTCAACTGAAATGGTCCAGGTCTGGAGAAAATTCTGCTGCCTGCAACATTCTCCAGCATGAGCGGTTTGGCGGTGGGTCAGTGATGGTCTGGGGAGGCGTTTCTTTGGCAGGTCGCACAGCCCTCCATGTACTTGCAGGAGGTACCCTGACTGCCATTAGGTGCTGGGATGAAATCCTCAGACCCATTGTGAGACCATATGCTGGTGCAGTGGGCCCTAGGTTCCTTCTAATGCATGACAATGCTAGGCCTCATGTGGCTGGAGTGTGTCAGCAGTTCCTGCATGATGAAGGCATTGATGTTATGGACTCGCCTGCCCGTTCCACAGACCTGAATCCTATTGAGCACATCGGGGACATCATGTCTCATTCCATCCATCAACGCCAGGAGTTGACTGCTGCTCTGGTCCAGGTCTGGGAGGAGATCCGTCGGGAGACCATCCATCGTCTCATCATGAGCATGCCCAGGCATTGTAGAGAGTGCATACAGGCACGTGGAGGCCACACGCACTACACTCTTAGAAATAAAAATGCTAAGTAGAACCATATAAGGTTCTTCGGCTTGTCCTCATAGGAGAACCCATTTTGGCTCCAGGTAGAACCTTTTATAAAGGTTCCACCTGGAACCCTTTTGGAGGGTTCTACGAGAACCCCACATAAAGGGTTATACCTAGAACTGTTTGTGTAAGGTTCCACCCAGAACCCCCCATGAGGGGTTCTACAAAAAAAACCATACTGGGGGTTCAACCAAGAACCCTTTCATTTTCCAAGGGTTTCATCTAGAACCTGCACAGGGAGTTCCACCCAGAACCCCTCATTAGAGGTTCTACAAAGAACTCACGCAGGGAGTTCCATTAAGAACCCTTTCATATTTCAAGGGTTTCATCTAGAACCCGCACAGAGAGTTCCACTAAGAACCCTTTTGTTTTTCAAGGGTTCTATCTAGAACCCACACAGGGAGTTCCACTAAGAACCCTCTCGTATTTCAAGGGTTTCAGCTAGAACCCACACAAGGAGTTCCACTAAGAACCCTTTCATATTTCAAGGGTTTCATCTAGAACCTACAAAAGGAGTTCCACCAAGAACCCTTTCATGTTTCAAGGGTTTCATCTACACCTCACACGGGGTTCTAAAAACATCCCTTTTCAAAGGTTTTCACAAATAACCGTCTTGTCTTCTGAGGGTTCTATGAAGAACCATGTTGTATTCTACAGATCAGTTCAGTTCATATTATATTGTGGTCATTTATCATTTTGACATTAAACAAACATTCAAAACATTTTAATGAGAAAAACATTTTTTTAAAGATAGTCCAACAGAATAGGCTGTGTAGGTCCCAGGGGAGAACAGGTCAAAAGTCAGCATCGGTCCAGTGCAGGGGTGCCCAACTCCGGTCCTGGAGAGCCACATGTTTTAGGTTTCTCCCTGCACCTGATTCAAATGATTTTCAAACCTGTGACAAGCTTCAGTTGCTTGATAATGAGCACATCATTAGAATCAGGTGTGTAAGAGCAGGGAGAAACCTAAAACATGCAGGACAGTGGCTCTGCAGGACCGGAGTTGGGCACCCCTGGTCCAGTGGAATCAGCAACATGACAGGCCAGGCACATCATGCTGTCCTCAGTAGGTGAATTTGTGTAATCTCCAGCAACGGTGACATGGCAGAAAGGGGAGACGAAAAAGTGTTAGTTCCTTCAATCCAAGGTGCACTTACTGCATTTACTGCGCCTTATTGTAAGCTATCTACAAACAATAAAATAATGCATGGTCCAATGAAAGGAATCAGAGTACACACTGTACATAGTAAATTTGACAGTGGAACAGAATCATGAGAAAGTGAGGGAACCCCACAAAGTTTTCACATTGATTTAAATAATGTTAAAATACTTTTCAGTGTTATGTAACAAGTACTCAAAATGTTACGTATTATAACAATAATGGAAATCTCGGCAAAACCCTCTTTTTCAAGCCAATGGCACACTTTGGCTTTGGTCCAAGCTGTGAAAGTCATTTCTACAAGAAAACAAACAAACAATCAAAACATAACAAGAAACAAATGCTTAGCCCAACTTTCACCATAAAAGTCCTCAGCTAGGGTCAAGCATGCTGAAATAAGATATAATATTTAGCTCACCTTGATTCTTTAAAGTTTCTTCTGTTCTCTCTCTCTTCTGTTCTTCTTTGTTCTGTTCTGTTCACAGTAATCACTATTGGTATGTCACACCTGGTTTGTAGAGGGTGAAGACCAGACTATATGGTGCAATCCATGGGGCAACCAGCTCTTAACTCACACATGACAGCCACCATTGGGCCAGCTCCCAGGCCAACACACCAAACCTCTCCCTTTCCCCTGAAATCCACAATTTCCGGACTCAAAGACAATTGTCTATCGATCTGAGGTAATTGGCAAGTGGCAACTCAACTGTGGTTTCACAAATTGAGTAAGCCATTCACTGTCGCGCAGGCAGATTAGAAACCACTGTAAAAAAAAAAATCTGTTTTTGAGGTAAAATTCTGATATGTTTTTGTCAAACATCATCTACCACAACTCTAAAATGTTGTGCATTTGTTTCACAAAAACGATCAGGCATTTTGATGTATTACAATTATCACCCTTGCTTGGGCTTGAACCCACATTATATGGCCCCAAGAACCAGCTCCTAGCCAACTGAGCTAATTGTCTGGAAGTGCACCCAGTAACATATGATATCTGTCAACATGGGAATTGAACCTGTGACCTAAAAGCAGAAGTCACACATTGTACTGACAGAGCTAAACAGACACATGATCAGCTTACTGCCTGACCACTGACATGAAGGAGCTGTCAACCTGACTGTGTGAGTGTGTGTGGATTCACGTTCTGCTGGATAGCTCAGTGGGTAATGGTACAGACTTTAGAATAGGAGGGTGGGGGTTAAAATCCCAGGCACAGCTAATCTTTGCCTGGGTCAACAAGATTTGCTGATGAAGGTCTTGCTTTCTTATAATTAATGGTTGTGAAAATAAATTGGTAACAGAACATTTCAGTTACAGGCCATTATTTGTATGTCTGATCAGAATGTGTAAGGTGACAGACTAGTATGGTGGACCCGATGACTCCTCCCAGCTAGCTGGTTAGCTCAGTCACTACTGCCAGTGACTTTAGACTGGGTGGCAGGTGTTCAAATCCCAAGATAGACAACTGCGTTACAGTTTGATCAACAGGATCTGGAGAAGAAGAAAAAAACAAATAAACAAACAAAAACTGCATATGAAAAGTATTTGTATCAGTAGTCACAAGGAATTGTATTTTGCACCATTATTGGTAAGTGTTATCAGGAAGTATGTCCCTGGTGACACAGGATCCATGCTTTCAACAATCCCTGAAGAACTCTTTCTTCGAAAAACGGTTCTCTGGATCAAAATAGTTCTTACTGGAACCCTTAGCATTACCAAGAACCCTTTTAAAACCCTTTATTCAGGAAAGGGGTTTTAAAGGGTTCTCTGGATCAAAATGATTCTTACTGGAACCATTAGTGTTACCAAGAACCCTTGAAAAACCCCTTCTTCGGGAAAGGGTTTTCAGAAGCAAATGGTTCCAGATAGAACCTCAGCCCTTGTAGAATAACCCTATTGGAACCCTTATTTCTAAGAGTGTACTGAGGATCATATTGACATGTCTTGAAAAATCTCCACAAAAGTTGGATCAGCCTGCTATCTGATTTTCCAATTTGATTTTCAGTACGATTCTGAATCGAGACCGCCATAAGATGAGGATTTTGATTTCATTAATCATCCTTATGTTGTTTTGTTGTCAACACATTGAACTTTGTAATGAATAAAGATTTCCAACTGGAATATGTTATTCATTGAGAACTAGCATGTGGTGTTCCCTTTATTTTTATTACTTTTTAGTTAGGTTTGCAGAGCACCCGAGTGGAACTTCGATTAAGGGTGGAAAAGGAAAACAGTGGTTAAGGTTAGACATAAGAAACAACTTGGTTAAGGTTGACAAATTACACATCTTGGTTATATTTAATAAAGTAAAACAACTTTGGTTATGTTATGTTTGCCTTTATATGTAAGAGAAGAAATGTTAGGCAATTGATGATGGGTCTTTTTCTTTTTGCATACTTGTTCACACATCTGGTTGAATTTACTGTTACAATTTCAATACAAAATACCAATGTGATTTCTAATAATTGTGTTTTTTCTTGTTTTCCAAAAACATTGAAATATGACTTAGGCAATTATGCTATGAGGCTGTGTGTCAGCCAGAGGTCCAACAGCTAATGTGACTGCTTCAAGCTCAGTCCTGGAATTGTGTCCTGTAAACTACACTTTGTCTGAAGAAAGGATGGAAGCTGCATTTTATCTTGTTGGTAAGTCAGAAAATAATTGTAGGTACTGGGTTGAGCACCCCCCCCCCCCCCCCCCTTAAGGTATGTTTGCTGAACAGCTACTAGAGTTGTGACATTCATGAAAGAACCGAATCTATTGAACGGCTCTTTAACATGAACGATGGGAACCGAGTCGCAGTGGTGAGCCTTTCGTTTTTTTTGTTGTCGTTTTTTTTATCGCTGTCATGCTCACAGCATGCGCACACAAGCTCCTCCTCCTACTCCACTGAGACAGAGCATGCAGAGTGCATTCGTGGTGGAGTGTTGATATGCAAATTTCACATGTCAGTCAGAAGGGGAACACCGTTTGTTTGTTTCACGTGAGTGCGGCGAGGCAGAGTACTCTCTCCCTGTCAAAGCAGAGGGATATAGCACCACCTTGTGGAATGTTTACAATGAATGCAGATCAGACATTAAAATCTAGTCCACACGTTAAATTAAATCCTAATCAGTATTTAAAATATATCAAACTCAGATGTCCGATGTCTAAGTCTGAATAATTCAGATCCAAATCTTACCCTATCATTCCTCCCAGTGATTATTTTTACAGATAAAATGGGTTACCACTAGGCTAGCTTCTTAAAAATAAATTAATATAAATGAGCCAGTCTTTTGAACAGCTCTTTGAAAAGAACGGCTCCTCAAGATACGGCTCCCTTCAAAGAGCCATAAATCCCATCTCTAACAGCTACTACTTTACTCAGATGAGGACCTAACACCGCTCTTACTTTATCGGCAATGATATGTTTCTTTTGACAAATGTACTTATTGTAAGTAACTTTGTACAAAATCGTCTGCTAAATGCCCTAAATATAAATGTAAAGTAAAAGACTGGATTAGACGTTTTTATTGAACAGAGCTTTATTGTCCTCAAAGAGGCCTTTTATCCACTGTACATGTCAGGTGGACTACACAGAGAACCACTGACCAGCATATCAGCAGAAAGCCTGGAGGGTTCTGCAGCTGTTACAGACGATATGGCTGAAAAGCACTGAAGTTTATAAATATAACTAAAAACAAATGTTAGCTGTGTAGTAACCTTATTGCTATTTTAGCATTGCCTGATTAAGCGGTTAGCTTCACCAGCTGTTGCTAACTAGCCAGCAATACGTTGCTACATCATAACTCCCTTTTCAATGACATTTCCTAATACACATGTTAACATGTTAGCTGGGCATATATGCCTAGCAACAACAGCCATGTTAGTTGTTTGCATTTATTATGATAATTTCAGGTGTTTTCTCACTTGTGAATGTCAGTTAACGATGTGCTCTTCGTCCGAACGATCTTTCATGTTGTGGTAAGGGCAGTGTGCATTCAGACGTTCTGGGGGGCGCAGCTTTCAACAGAGGTCTCAATGAAGCGGACAGGATCTTTCTGGTACGCCAATGCGATCAAAGTCAAAAATCGCTGTGGTTTTTTTCACATTTTTAGAATGACCTATAAGGCCTTTAACACAATGGAGACGCAGACATTTGACTTGTAGTGGAGCTGCTGACTACGATGGCATATAAGGGCTGAGAGAGGGGGGCAATATTCAGAGAATATAGTGCAGAACACAAAATAAAGTGACATGATGTCTGGTTAAAGAGGGAACAGGATCTGGATCCACGTTTACACTAGTTAATCTGCAGGATGTCTTTATTGTTTTAATTTTATTGTTTTAAATAGTAACATGTAACCTGGTCTAAAATAATTTATTTTGACTGATACCTTCTACGGGTAACTGTAAAATATTTACTGTATGTATAATTGAGGTTAATTGGATCCTCCATCAGAAGTAGTTGGTTCAGGACCCTCCCAGCTGTATCTGGTCTCAGTTGTGCTCATCGGGTTTATGGGGGTTCTGAGAAACGCCATGTTGCAGGTATCTGGATGGAGCAGGTAGCCAGAGAAGGTGCTGCTGGTCTCAGGACCGGCAAACATGCCATTAGTGATAAGATCCTTAACCTGGATCCACACCCTGTCCCCGCGGCCCAGGTGCAGGATCACAGAGTGAGAGGTGGTCCCTAACACTTTGGTGTCTGTAGTTTTGACGACCGGCAGGAAATTATGAAAGAGGCCGACCTTGAGAATGCGTTCATGGACGGTGAGGTGGTAGCTAAAGACATAGGTGCCGTTGACAGGGGCGGTGTAGAGGCCGGTGGTGGGGTCGTAGCTCCCCTGGCTATTGTAGAGGACCTGTGAGAAAACCACAGGGGCGTTGGGGGGCGGGTAACTTGTCTTCAGTCTTGCAGAGAATGCTGACTGGATGCTGGGCATGCAGGGACCAGGAGGACCCATCATACCCATCTGACCCATCTCTCCCTTGTCCCCCTGTGGCCCTTGCTGCCCTGCAGGGCCCAACTTCCCAGGGTCCCCAATGTCTCCCTTGTCCCCCATTGGCCCTGGAATGCCATTTTCTCCATCTGTACAGTTACAGTCCCCCTGGGGCCCTAGTTCTCCTTTTCTGCCCTCAGATCCAGGACGACCAGGCATACCCATATCCCCCAAGTCACCCTTCTGGCCTTTGGGCCCAGACAGTCCTGGGGGACCCGCTAGACCTCTGTACCCTGCAGGGCCAGGAAGACCAGTTGGACCTGGGGGCCCCTGGCTGGACTCACAGGCATCTGGACAGACTCCATCATCTCCTTTAGGACCCTGATCTCCCAGGCGTCCTTCTTGGCCCCGATCACCTTTGTCCCCTGCGGGACAACAAAAACCACAAAGATCAGGTCCAAGTTGGAACTGAAACCTGTTGGCCATCAATGTTAAAGTTTAACTGAGGGTGTTTGTTTGCTCACCTTTAAAGCCTCTGCCCCCTTTGGGTCCCATAAAACCACCGGGTCCTTGGTCCCCCTTCTCACCGTCGTCCCCTTTCTGTCCTGAGGGTCAACAGTCACAATATTAGTAGTACAGCTAAAAGTAGCAGCATTACGAGTAAAATGAAGTATTAGTTGTGTTCAGAGAGCAAAGCATCATGGGAAGTTGTTTACCTTTGATCCCTTGTCTTCCCTGAAAGCCTGGAGGACCTCCGAACCCTGTCATCCCTCTTTTACCAGGACTACCTGGACGACCTGAGGGACAGAGAGACAGAAGTACAGAGGGATGGAAGGTCAAAGGGACAGAGAGTCAGAGAGACAGATGGACACAGGGACAGAGAGACAGAAGCACACAGGGACAGAGAGAGACAGAAGCACACAGGGACAGAGACAGAAGGACACGGGGACAGAGAGACAGAAGCACAGAAGGGCAGAGGGAGTTGTGTTTTCTTCAAGTTCAAATGGTTAATTATTCCTGTAAATAAATATTAATTTAGACCAACATGATCCTGGAGCATGACAGTCCTGAATCCTGAATGCATTCCATCCATTGTCTACCGCTTATCCTGTATGTATATACTATTTAGAGTCATCAATGAACCTATCCCCATCCTGCATGTCTTTGGACTGTGGGAGGAAGCTAGAGAACCTGGAGAGAACCCACACTTACACGGGGAGAACATGCAAACTCCACACAGAAGGAACCCTGGCCGACCGGAATCGAACGCAGGACCCTCTTGCTGTGAGGCGAGAGTGCTACCCACTACACCACCGTGCAGCCCCCCCCTGAATGCATTTATTATTTTTATTTAAATAACATTTATGTACCCTGCCTTCGCCCAATGACAGCTGGGATTGGCTCCAGCCCCCCCGCGACCCTGAATACTGGATAAGCGGTAGACGGTGGATGGATGGAACATTTATGTTGTTATAATAGTGGAATGATAACAATTAATTAACAGCAGGGTTATATCTTATTATTGTTGATTATTGATCACTGAATATTGATAATTGGTCATTGATTATTGATAATTGATTACTGTAGACTATATGTGAAGTCATTATAGATTCCTGTTTGTTTATCTGTGTCAGAATCAGAACGAGAAAGAAGTTAAACAATAAAGCAAAGTACTGCAGTCAAGAGCATAAATAGAAATAATTACCACAATGATAAAGACACTATATATATATATATATATATATATATATATACACACACACACACACAGTGTATATCATTATCTCACCTGGCAGTCCCCGGTCTCCTTGGTCTCCTTTGGGGCCCTGGGAGCTCTGGCAGTGTGTGCAGAGACAGAACCAGGGGATCTGGTCTGAGGGAACGGGGACCGGAGCCTGCAGCAGCATTTGACAGTATGCCTCCAGGGCCCCAGCCGGCGGCTTCGTCATGTTGTCTCCTGCAGGGTAAAACAGGCGTCCAGGGCCGTCGATGGGGGGATAGGGGGCCAAAGGAGGAGAACTGGGGGTGGACACCCAGCTGTCCTCAGACAGGGGCTCAGGCAATGCCATGACGACGACGAGGGACACTGCCAGCAACAGGAAGGGAAGAGAAAGGTTCGGCATGGTCTGCAGAGAGACATTAGCATGTTAAAGACAGAAGACCAAAAAACTGATTGAAAGAATCATCAATATATCAATAACAACTCGATCTCCAGCTGTTATAAAAGGGCCAATTCTATTTCATTGATAGTGTCATATCACAACAGAACACACACACACATTGAGCAGGACTAGAACACGCTAGTGTTGTTTAAACGTTATTAGTATAATAATACTTTTTATTTCAGCATTTCAATTAGAATAAGAAACTGTTCCATTTCAATAGGGCTTCGCAGCTCGGGCTGCGATTCAGTCTTCGTATATGTCAAAATGTCAACATTGTTTTGTAATGTTATCATTATAAGTTTGTTGTAATTTATTGTAAAACAGATTTTGAATGATCTCAGGAGTGTCACTCACCAAATCTCTGAAGTCTCCAGTCACCTGCAGCTGATCTCACCTGTCTCACTCACAGCTGATAATAACAACTAAATGGACTCCGCCCACCTGCTGCCCCGCCCACACACTGTCAGAAGGTGTGTGTGCTGGGTGTCAACCTGTGTTTTGTGTTTTCTCTTTAGTACATAATGTGACCTCATTAATACATTACACCCAGGTGTCCCATCACAATGTACACAAAGAAACACACATACGTGTATCATGTATACTGTTAAAATTAATGGTGTTTTTGATCAGACATGTAACAGTTTACACACATGAACACATCTAAATACAAGTCCTCTAATTTATTTTTTTACACTCTTTATTAGATTTTCAAACGTCTACCGCTTATCCTGTATTCAGGATCGCGGGGGGGCTGGAGCGATCCCAGCTGCCATTGGGCGAAGGCAGGGTACACCCTGGACAGGACGCCAGTCTATCACAGGGCCAACATGTAGAGACAGACAAACATTCACAGTCACATTCACACCTACGGTCAATTTAGAGTCACCAATGAACCTATCCCCATCCTGCATGTCTTTGGACTGTGGGAGGAAGCCAGAGAACCCGGAGAGAACCCACGCTTACACGGGGAGAACATGCAAACTCCACACAGAAGGAGCCGAGCTGTGAGGCGACTGTGCTACCCAGTACACCCCTGTGCAGCCATATTTTCAACATGAGACAAGAAACTTAATTTCCTTACTTAGCCCATCATATAATAATAATAATAATAATAATAATAATAATAATGTCATTATTCAACACAATCTAATGGTAGTTCAGGAAACAGTCACAAAATGTAAATTTTCCATTATTTTCGTGTCGATTAGCAAGAATTTCAAACTTAATTTTTTTTTAGTTGGATGTATCATTGGTGCCTGCACCACATTTTTTCCCTGTCAGTCAGGATATTAACAACACTAACGTTATGTTTAGACAACAAAACCAACGTTAGCTTTAGACAACAAAACCAACCAAAGTCTCACAGCATATGGTGAAATAGTCATGAAATTGAAATCCAGTAATTTGTGCACATGGGCATGAGTGTTTTTTAAAAACTTTTGGGACGACATTACCCAACAAAACCAACGGATGAGTAAATACGACAAATGATGCTGATTTAATTCAAAGGAAACAGCTGACCCTGTTGACTCACTTTCATGTGAAAGTGATTTGGTTCAGCTGGGTTTGGTTCCCACTGCAGAGCCTCTTTCATGTGTAAGGTGACCTGATTACGATTCAGAGGCTGAGCTGATAATGCGGAGGTGTAACTGTAATCCCTCTGTGTATGGGCTGAATGAAGGCTGTCACCAGATCCTCCACAGACAAACATTCTATAGGTGTGACTATTTGTCCAGAGTCCTGGGAATTAGGATGGGAGGTTTCATGTAGGTCAGCGGTGGGCTAGTGCGGTCATGTAGGGCACCTGAGCCAGGTGATAACACCTCCATGATGAGAGCCACGTTCAGCTCCCATTTAACACTCCCAGCCTGCTATAGTTTCTGAACTGAAGTCATGCTTGCCGATATAGTTAGTCATAGTTAGGCTACGCCGTTATAGTGAGGCCGCAGCGTTATGGGGCTGTAGTCTTATAATAGGGCTGTAGTGTCACAATTGGCTGTAACTTACACACACACACAGCACCAGAGTTTGAAGATAAAGGAGGTTTGCGTTCAGCCTGAGGGAAACCTTTGTTGGGTAATTGACCTAAAAGAGAGACAAGGAAACACAACATCTATATAATAATAATAATAATAATAATAATAATAATAATAATAATAATAATAATAATAATAATGAATTTAAGCGATTTTCCGAACACAAAGATGCTTTACAAAAAAAAACAAATTAACAAACAACCCAAAAAAAAACAAATAATACAAAGACAAGACAGAGCAACAAGCAGATGAAATGAATGTTACAGTTTGTTTATCTTCAACAACTTCACTGAATCAGATATGTGTCTCACTAACTATCTGAATCAGAATTATTTTTTCAAGTATGTATTTCAAGAAATATGACTCCAGATTTAGCATCTCTCACAATGTATTTACACAGAAAGACAAGAAAAAGTAATAAAAGGATGATATATTATATAAAAGGATTATATAAATAAAATAAGACATGTACAATAATATGATATAATGCTATATTTTTCCATTAATATACAAAATGTCACTTCACCACAAGAATGAATGAACTTCATTTATAGTCTATAATATGTTTTTTTTTTTTATTGATAAAGCATCTTTCATGTAGCACAAAGTGTTGCAATTAGTTACAATGCAGTAACAAATATGCACGTTAAAAAAACCAACCACATGGAGGAAGACAGAAAAGTATGTATGTTGGGCCTATTATTAGATTGATATTAAATATCAATCTAATAATAGGTCTAATTGTTCAATATGTAATGGCAGCATGTTCCATACTTTTGGGGCATTGTGGTTTAAAGTAGCATCCACAAAGTTTTTCAGAGCGTCAGTTAAAGCATAGGAAACAGTTTAGTTTTGTGCTTTAAGAATGCAGAGAAACACTTTTTTTCTGGTTTTGTTGATTGTTAGTGAGCATATAATTTTGTCTAATTAGTTAAAGGTAACTTCAACATTGAGCAAAGAATCTCAAATTAAATAAAGACAGTGGTGAGTTAAACATTAAAACATAATAAAATATTATTTTTTTAGTTGATGATGACTGTTGTTGTATCAGGCTGCTAGTTTTAACTAATAAAGTGGTCACTGACTGAAAATAAATACAGTAGAGTCATAGAATATATATATATATATATATATATATATATATATATATATATATATATATATATATATATATATATATATATATATATATATAATCCCGGCGGTGTAAAACCAATTTGGGAGCAAATAAAATAAATATAAAAACATAATTCAATGGTTGTCTGTCTCTACATGTCTCCCTGTGATAGACTGGCGACCTGTCCAGGGTGTACCCTGCCTTCGCCCGATGACAGCTGGGATCGGCTCCAGCCCCCCCGTGACCCTAAATACAGGATAAGCGGTAGAAAATGGATGGATGGATGGATAAAAACATAATTCAAAGTGGTAAGTAGGCTGAACACTGACACAGAAAAGTCTTTCCCTCCGATGAGAATCTGTATCTCTCATATAAAACACCGTCAGGGACAGACAAAAGCGTCTCTGAACACTCTAGTTCTCCTTAGAGACCCTCTCACTATCCACCAAGCTTCTTTTTTTTCATCCACGCACCAAGAGAGCTGATTGATCAGTAGGCGGTGTTTTTCATGTTGATCTCTTATCAGGAACATAACCTGCTCCGGAGCAGGTTAGCACCACAGCGTAAGTTACCATGGCGATCTACCCCAGTAAGAAGTGAACCAGTGTCGTAGGACGGAAAACCCAGAGTTAACGCTTAAGTTACCTCGCTAAGCACAAATCCTGCTTCGTAGTACTGGCCCCAGGAAGTACAAGACAGGAAACCACACGGTACAAAAACTACAAAGGAAAACATGAAATGGAACAACTAAAACCCACAGCCATGAGATTCATGAGATTCATCAGATTGTGTGTTTCAGTGAGTCTGTTTTGCAGGTGGTGTGAACTGTTCAGCTCAAGTGACTGCTGGTGATGAAGACTGTTAGAGTTTTACACATGTAGCTGCAGTTGTGCCTGCTGTCGTTTAGCAACCTGAAAAAAACTAAAGTTACTGTAACCAAGTAAGTAACCTACAGGAGCTTCAATAACAGTCAGTGAGGGTCATGCCATCTACAGCCATTTAACAAATACTATTTATAAAAACTATTTACAGGAATGAGAGGGAAGAAGGCAGACAGTCATACCACGACAGGGAGGCCAATCAACTGCTGATATAATGAATATATAAACACTTCAAATGAAAACCACACTTATATACGGAGCCCCGGAGAGGCCATCCGGAGAAGAAAATGTATTGAGGCCACGTTTTAATGAATCCGTTCACACGTTTAATTCATTTGTGGCCACGAGATAAGTTAAAGCGCACTCAGGGTGCACAATTGCCCCCCCCCACAGGCCGAGTGTTGACTGGAAATATGTGCAGATGTGACTTGTCAGTAAAGTTTTAGTCATGTTCTCTGTGTTGTTCACTTTTGTGATGACTGTGAGATGGCACTTCTGGAAAACAACATCAAGTCTTGCGTGTGTCGTATTACAACGTGATGAATATGTACAAGAGGCAAGCGTGAGTGCAAGCCGGCTGGTGGGAACGAGTTGTATCTCGTGCGCTCAATGTAGTAAAATGTGGCTTCAATATAAATATATATTTTCCAGGTGGCCTCTCCGGGGCTCTGTACTTATACATACAACCCTGTAAACAATAGCACAACCTAAGTGAGAACTCCCAGCATCCCGATCCACCGTTGACCGGAGGACTGCCCCAGATAAGCACTAGAAAACACAAGGCGACAGAATTAAAACTATACACTAAAATAAGAACCATACACATAAAACGAATTCAATCAATTAAACTCAAATCACTAAAATAATAGTAAAATAATGCTAAAATAATACTAAAATAAACGGCAGTCAGTGCTTTGCCTGAAAACAGAGTACTGTTAAATACCTCCAAGGACATCCAGTCCTAGTATTTGCTCCTGTAAACACCCATTGTAGGAGCCAGATAGTTATTGCAAAAACCCTTTGTTAGTCATTTACGGTAATTTATGATCACGTGGTGCGGGGTTGTAGGAAGTAAGGGTTGCCAGCTGTTCACTGGGGTTGGGTTTGGATGAATGGAAGGAGAGGGGTGTTGGGAGGAACCCTACTTTTTGCTGACCACTATCGCACACTTTTTGCTATTGAGCCATTGCACTATTTTGACAGTTTTTTTTTTTTTTCGTGTACCTTTGAAGACCTGGAACAATAAAATACGAAACTCATGCAAGGATTAAGTTCATAATTGACAGCCAGTGCGTCAAGCAACTTTCCTCCGTTCAGCCTCTTGGTGACTAACTAACTTTTGGATCGTCACCATTATACCCATTTTGGCAGACCCAATATTATACAACAATTATAAAATACAATTGCCTGCACAGTGCATGCACCCCTACCATAAAATATCACTAAAATGAATATTAACAAACAAAACCAAAAGGTTCACCTCACCAACATCCAAGCATTTCAGCCAGGGCTGTAATGAGGCCTGGCTCACCTGCCGCCAAGCGTTTGCATGGTCCTAGTGCCCCCTCTACAATACCTTTACAGGGGTGATTGTTGGCAGCAGTAGGTGTTTTCCACCACAGAATATCACATCTTGATCTGAGAAACACATTCAATCTTCATCTAGGAATATTTTAATTAGGGCCGGGACTCGATTAAAAAAATGAATCTAATTAATTAGAGGCTTTGTAATTAATTAATCGCATTTCAATCGCATATAAGTATTTGACCTAAGAACAGTGAGAAGTAATTTTTTTTCACATGGATTTTTAGTATACCACTGAATAATGACTGAATACATAAGCTTAAGCAACAAAAAATTGTTTATTTTTGTTCAACAAAGTCCAACAGACCAGTGAAATTTTTGCCATTAAGTGTAGCAATAGCATATTTAGAAATAAAGTAAATTTCAGAAATTCAGGTACCCTATAGGTAGGTAGACCTTCTGTAAACTATAACATTTTGTTTTTTTAAAAACACAATACTTTCAAGTACATTCAGAACACTGGAAACCCTGACTATTAGAAAACATCTCTCTGTTGGTGAGGGTTAACCCTCTGAGGCTAGCTACCAGGCTAGCGTCCATGGTAGCTGCTATATGTTTTGCATTAAGGTGATACTTGAGGCTCAATGTGCTGCGGTGATATGCGAATTCCTTGTTGCATAGCTGACACACAACCATGCTCTTATCGACGCTTAAATCCGTTCGTTTATTTAAAGTTAAAAGTTAAAATTTAGTCATTTTAGTATTAGTTCCTAATACGTTTTGGGTTTTGTTATTTGATGCCTTTAACACAGTCTGACCAACCTAACTTTCATTTTGGTACTTCCGCTGACCAGCATCTGAAATTGCAATTTAGATTTAGCATTTAGATTCAACATTTAGATTTAGCAGCTAGATTTAACATTTAGATTTAATATTTAGAATTGGCAGTTTTCAAATAGAGGCATCCCCTTCTGGGGATCCTCCGTGATCTGGACTGTCCAGCCTTGGGTTAACCACTCTGTGTGGGTTCATTTCTTTAGTCAGTAGGTGCGGACCAGGACCTGGTGCTGTCCAGTTCTTCATTCAGAGCAGCTGACACCCTTTCTGGATGTCTGGCATCGTGATGGTTACTGGGTCTTGTTCTCAAAGGTTGCTATGGTCTGCTATCAGATCCACTAGCCACTGAGACCTTTATGTAGGCCTGCTATGCGATGTCATATTTTGACCACCAGAGGTCAGACGCCCCTCTGATCTCCTCTTGTGTGTTGCCCAGTCTCTGCCGCAGGGAGGCGCTGCCTCTCATGGTCCTCCCCGGGGGTCTGATGGCAGGATGGCGGAGTCAGGGGGACCGGAGTCTGCCGCGGCCCGGTGCCTGGACGAGTCGTCGGACAGCGACCCGGAGCAGGAGCCCGGAACCCCGAAGAAACTCATCCGAAAAGTGTCGACGTCCGGTCAGATCCGCAGCAAGGTACAGGATGTTTAAACGCTGGTGTTCATTAGCGGACGTTATCGCCGGTCAACGTCTATTTTCATTCAGCGAGGCTGGCCCACACAGTTTCGGAGGTGCGCCGCTCTCATCCACGAGAGGACGGTACACGGAACTCTATCATAAAATGCAACAGTTAAATATTTGCTAGCTTAGGAGAATAATTTAATATACCGGTTAATACCAATTAAAACCTCTTCTGACTGTACGGGGATCATTATCTAATACGGCATACACCAGACATACTATGCGTCAATTGTGTTTATAATACTTTGCCTTTTAGAACCGGATTGACACTTCCCCCCCCCCCCAACACCTCCTTCATCCGCCCCTCAGTGTGGGCGACAAGCGCGAGCAACGTATATCATTCAGAAAATGGACATTTAATCGTAATCTGTGCTGCTTGATGGATTTGGATTATGCCGATTTAAAGAGCGGGTATGCTTGATACTTGAAATAATTGAATCCTTACTTTCTTCTCGCGCATATTTTCTAATGAGCAATGCCACTTTAAAATTGACGGATTTTAAGCAGAGTCAGGATGCAGTACTTCTGCCTGCGAGAGCAAACGGTACTGTGCAGTTTTTGAGGTAAGGGCCGCTACACTAACGCCCCCGGTAAATAAAATTACGTGAAGTCAACACTTGAACTCAGTAATATCGAGATAACAACTGCACATTTTTCCTTATAAGGTCCGTTTTAAATAGCGTTGCTTTAGTTGTAATGTGTAGCTCCTTTCCGACGTTAATTTAACAAACTAGAACCAGGATCAAGGCTGGGTCTAAAACTCAGCCTCGGAGATGGCCTGGGACTATATATGACCCAGACACATTTGGTAAATATGCATACAACACACTGTCAGGGGAAATGTTTATTATTAATGTTTATCAGACAGGAACTGCTAGTGTTAGTTTAAGGCTAACGAGGCTAAATCCGGCTAGCGGAAGGGTCTCAGGCCTGCTGGGAAGCCCCACAGTTTCCCACTGCTGGTCGCCGAGAGAGGTGTGAGGGACCCCGGGCTTGACGATAGTTTTTTTGGCGGGGGGGCTCTCTGTGTAAAAACGCCTGTTATGACACGTAACGGTCCTCGGTGGCCATCCAGGGTTCTTATGGTGGATGATAACGGTCACTTATATGGTAACCTCAGCAAGAATGTCGGTAATTAGTGAGCCGATTCCTCCGTCAGACAGCACGATCCACAGTTAAAGCAAGCTCCTTAAGACAACAGTTGTTACTCTATTACGGGTTTCTTTTAGTTTTTTATTATATTTCTTTATACGATGTATGCTGCCTTCAGTTGCACATCAAAAGCTCGTAAACACTAGCACTCACTTTCCTTTTGTTATGTGATAACAACAAAATAAACGGTGACAGAGACGTTTTGTCTGGTTAAAGGCTGTTTATTGTTTACAATACTTTGAGATGAAGTTTAGAGGAGTTTGATTTTTATCCTACAAAAGTAATGAGTATTGTGTGCAGTCCACATTCATATGTCGACTTTGTGGAATGAAATGCTTTGTTGCCCCCAGCAGTACTGTGATTTAAATAAAATTACAATAACACAATACATGATTGACAGTTACATCAGAGTAGTAATGGTAGTCTTGCAGGATCCTTGTCAGGCTCCTCCATCAGGACTCTGATGGACTGAGAGAAGTCTCTCCTCTGATCCAGCTGCAGTAGCTTCTTTACACGTGTTTTGACAGGATTTTCTAATCTGTGTTAATTTGTTGTGCAGAATACAAACTTTATGTACATTTATTTTAGTCCAGATGAGAGATGTAGGACATTACATAAATGAAGTAAGACGGATGTTGTCCAAAAGGGATCTTTGAGGCATTGGTCAACAACTAGCTGGATCCCTCAACCTATCAGAGATAGGTTGAGGGATCGGTGGTTTGCTGTGCATGCAGAGCCTGAATGTTAAATAGCAACAAACTCTGTGCATCCAAGAACGCTTAGATGGGAGTAATGTTCTCTTGTAGTTTAATAATGAAGCGTGAGAGCTGTGTGTATTTTCCTTTTGTATTAAAGTGATGGTTCGGAGTAGAATGCAGTAAAAAGCCCTATCTTGACAAACTTTCAAATGCCTCCTTTAGTGACCCTATGTGTACTACTGCAGAAGTTTGGTAACATTCCATGCATTATTAGTGGGGTAATTTACGAGATATACAAAATGTACCATCGTGCCAGTACTAAGCCATTCGGCTGATAGCCTTATCTTGACCAATGTGGACCATCTAGGGCTGGGCGATAAAACGATAAAGATACATATCGCGAAATAACTTTTCCTCGATAGAAATATGAGACACGCTCGATACAATTTCGATAGAATTCATTCGTCCATGTTTTGACGGACATAACGCCTGGTCCACACTGGACGCGGAAGCGCCGCGGCGCGGTGCGCTGCCGAAAATCGCGAGCGATCCGCGCACCCCTGTTCAGACCAGACGCGTATTTCTCCGCGGCGGTCGACAAGCGCTTCTGTTCAGCTGTTGTTCATTCAGAGCTATTTTTTCCCATTAAACCCCATAAAATTAATACGCCATGTTTCTGTAACCAAGAAGTTTGTAAACTTCTTGTATTTATCCGTTCTCTCTCTCTCTCTCTCTCTCTCTCTCTCTGAACGGATAAATAGAAGAAGTGTACAAACATTTTGGTTACAGAAACATGGCATATTTATTTTATGAGGTTATGATAAAAAAAATAGCTCTGAATGAACAACAGATGAGCAGAAGCGCTTGTCGACCGTCGCGGAGAATTACCGTCTGGTCTGAACAGGGGGGCAGGGGGGGTCCATTTGTGTGTATGTGTCTGTGGGGGGGTGTATGTTGGGGGGGGGCGCTGGAGGTGAGGTTCGCCCAGAGCGTCATGAAACCTAGGACCACCACTGACAGTAGTAGTGCAGATATACCGTTGAAATACACATATTTGTTTATCTAGTCTTCACATTTATTAAATGTATTGTCTCTTCCTGTTTCCGACAGTGCGAGTTTAGATACACAACTATGATCGCGTTTGTCAATCGCGATATTTTATTTTGAAAATTGCTTTATTTTGAAAATTGACCGGATTGTCTCGTGTTCCTCTGTGTGATTTCCTGCCAGAATTGACGCGTTCACTCGCAGCACGCGCAAAAAATAGAGCAGACGCCGAAACGATCGCTTCACGGCGCGGGAGGGCCGCGCGTATTCGCGGCGCTCCGCGTCCAGTGTGAACGACACCATAGCTTAACAGGGGCGCCGAATGGAAGCGGGCTCCGCTACGCGTCTATTCGCGGCGCTTCCGCGTCCAGTGTGAACCAGGCGTAAGAATAGCCAGTCATAATTAAGTAGCGCTGCACCGAACCAATCATGCTGGAATAGAGCCACGTCAAGTTAGGTTGACACACACAGCACACGTAATAGTAATTTGAATTATATATCGTGATATAAATCGATATCGACTGATATGAAAAAAAATATCGTATCAGGATTTTTTCCCATATCGCCAGGACCAAAAATGCTTCCAAGGGGGTATTTTGCTGGATGTCATGGTGGAAATGACCTAGGAGGCATTTTACTCCGAACCATCACTTTAAGCAGCAAACAAGTTGTAGCATGATGTGTGTTTGACTTTGCCTTCCCAAGTCCTGCAATGTGACTATTGCACACGTGCACGGATGCTGAAACAATGAACTATATGGTCTGTCAGCAGCTGGTGAGAATGAAAGTTGAGGGGTTAAGACTGATGTTGATTATTCTGAGGGATTTCTTTACAACAACATTAGTAGAAGACAGATAGGTGGACATTAGGACTTATTGTTCTTATTGAGCCATGAAGCTGACATTTCCTACTGCCCCAGAATGCAGCAGCAGGTCAGTTAAATCTGCCCGGATGTTTGAGTCACAATAAGTGAGTTTCTATTTAAAACTGATGTTTTGGGATATTTCGCAGTTAGATGAGTCCTGTGGGAAATCATGAGGCGTTTGTGGTCCTCAGGAAATGAGAAATGATGCGGTTTAAAGACCAATTGCTGTTTTCAAAATTCAGCTCGATGGATGGATGGATTTTAAACTAATGAAGTTATTTTTCGATCAGCTGTTCAATGTTCAAAATGTTTTAAATTCAGTGAATCATAATAGAACATAAAATAAGAAATGCTCCTCAAATTAATTCATTAATTGATTAATTACTAAATTAATTTCTAATTGTCACACAACCAGCAACAGAGAGCTTTATAATAGTTTATATCAGGCATTATTATATCATTAATATCATAATCATTAATAGCAGTTATGTGACCTCACAGCAGTAATAATCTTTTGTATTGGTATCCATGAAGGCCCTTTTTTATTCTGCCTTTGCGTTGCAGAATTATCACTCCTTTTTTCAGCATCGTTAGAGAAAAACAGAGACAGAATTGGGTGTCAGAGTCGTTCATTTGAGCTGGCAATGAAAATCGTCACAGAGGCGAAACGAGGTGAGATGACCTCAGTAGGTGTTTTTTCACAGAGATTGGTGTCTCCTTTTAGGGGCGGTCCAAGTCTTTCGCGTTTGGGCCGGCTGTCCACACGGATCCGATCCGATGTTTTTGGTGCCTGAAAACACACTTTTTTGAAACCAGATCCCAGGGTGAAAAAGAAATAAAACACTACCCCTCCGTTTCGTGTTCATGTAGACGTCAAATATGCATAAGATGATGTCATCGCCCCGCCTCTCGACCCTCTACTCTCACTTCTTCCCCCGCGACGTCTCATGACAACAACAACAACAACAACGGTGGCCTACGTGCTTGTGAACGTGCTGCAGCAGATATTCTGCTCCTCTGTACGATGGCGTATCAGGGCCACTGTATGAAAAAAATTTGAGCTGAGAGAGGGGGGCAGTAATCAGAGAAAAACATCACAGATTTGCTACTTTTTTATGATGCTAAGAAACTACTGGCACTCCCATGAATGTACGCGTTTATTTTTCTAATTAATCCATCAAAAGGTGTGACGATGCCTTGTAGGGTTGGGCGGTATGAGCAAAATCTTATATCACGGTATGAATAATTTCATATCACGGTAACGGTATATATCACGGTATGGTTTCCCCCCTGTAAATTCAATTAATGGCTTAAAAATAACCATACTGTCGCATTAAATCATTTTCCTCTTTTATTTTAATTTTCTCACAGCAGCATAACATTATTTTAAAGAAAATATAATAATATAATAAACAATAAGCCACAAATAATGTGCAAATGTCTGGTTAACATTTGAACTCCAGCTTTAACTTAAGCTATAGTGTGTGTGCAAATGTAAACACAGAGCTCCATCTTAATAAGAAATAAAAATAACAAATGAGAAAAAGTATGCATCGTGATGGCCTCCGTTATCTCCCTCCATCGATGTGATTTATTGTCATACGGGTGCCTTTGGCGAAAGACTCATAATACTGCTTCGCGTGTTTTATCTTTAAGTGGTGGAAGAGGTTACCGGTGTTTCCACCTGCAGCAGGAACAGTCGCGCGACACTCTTTGCAGAGTATCGCTTTTTGTTCGTTGTCGGATTTTCTAAATCCGAAAAAGTTCCAACAGACGTAGCGCTCTTTTACGGAACGAGTTGGGTGGGTCGCGCTGCCTCCGTTTCCTCGCGACGTTCACTCTCCGCCTCGCCTCCGCCATGATTGTTATTACTCAGGTAAAGCTGTTTCTTCTTCGTCGTGCTCATGCAACCACGCAAGCAGTCTGCTGCATGCCTGCAGTGCCCCGTGTGTCGAGGCGGTGTAATTACAGTGACTCAGAGCGATGCTGCAGACATATGCGCTTTCTCCGGTATAAACGGTATTGCAAAATCTCTACCGGTGGACACTTTTATACCGTCACACGGTATAATACCGTCATACCGCCCAGCCCTAATGCCTTGTTAAGGTCCTTATGGTGACGGCTGTTGATGCCTATTGTTTATACGGGCCAAATTGTCATCTTATGGGTGTTTATTGATAGGGCGAGGGATAGTAGTAGCTTACGCTTGTTGCCATAGCAACGGCAAACATCTGGTTTACTTCCTCATGCTCTGTCTCTACTTCTCTGTTTTGGTGTATTTTTGTAGCAGAAACAGCGCCACATAAGGGCTTGGAATTTGTACTACAGCGTGCTGAGTCGTTGACAGTGGATTTTGGAAAAATGGAGAAAAAAAGATTGTTTTGGCATGTGTGGACGGCCTCTTTGCAGCAGCAAAGATACAGGCAATGTATTTTCCTGGCTGGAAAATGTAGTTTTGTGGCTGGTCTGATTGCGAGTGTTCTGCCTCCGGGTGTTCTGTATCCAAGTGTTCTGAATCCGATTGTTGTCCTGCATCGACATCTGTAAATATTGTATCCTTTGATATTCTTTTCATCCGTATCTTATTTTTGAAAATTGATATAAAGCAATGATGTGATCGTGTACCACTGATCGTTTTAGCCGAGTCGTAACATCTCTCCGGTTTTTAATGCCATGCTAGCTAGAACGTTTGACTGGCGCTAGCCATAGCATAAGCGAACTCGGCAACTAGAAGAACTGAATGAAATTTCTTGAAAACGTCTCCAGATGTCTCGAACACACCGGCTCACTTGGAAAATAGGTCTTATGTCCCAAATTCTGAACTATCCCTTTAAAGTGGAGCAATGGAGCGGTTTAATTTGTTCAGTTATTTGTCACAAGTACTTGCCAATTAAAATATACAGTGGAGCACCTAATATACTGTAGTTTTATTTAATAATCCCCCCCCAGGGAGGCTACTGCCACAAATAGAATCTCATTCTGTGGGAAACACGAGGCAATCGGGCCGAGGCCCATTTAGACTTGAAGCAGTGTGAGTGCAAACCGGCAGAGGACTGGGGAAGGGTACGGAATGAATGGCCCAATGTGAGTGTGCCCTCAAAGGAGACACTGTTGAGGCGTTATGCCGCAAACGGTGCGATCGTGGCATATTGACGGCTCTTCTTTCTGTGAATCGGCAGAATCTCCATGTAAAAATGCCTAAATAACTATCACTAAAAGTAATTCCTGTTATAGTTTGTTGTCAATAAGATCATTTGAGATAAGCCAGGTCTGCTCCAAATCAATCATTGCACAATTGCATGCTTGTTATATTTTTGTGATCCCAACTTGCTCTGACGTCATAACCCCCGAAGGCCAAGGCGACCGCAGGTTTTAGAGCCAGGCGCCGCATCTCCACCGTCTGCAAGACCCGGAGAATCATGGGAAATGCTTGGCTGTAGCCTGATCAAAGAGCTGATTGGCTCTAGTTTTGAAAAAAAAACACCACGTTGAGTAGAAAATACAATCTTTCTGTGTTATTCTAATATTTAATAATCAGTCTCTTATTTTGCAATGAAGGTTTAATCTGTTAACAAACGTGTGATATAATAATAATAATTACGATTATTTATAAATCACTTCTTATTTCAAAACTGGCAATGACAATATTCTTTATGAGGCAAGAAAAAAAGGATAAAATGCAAAGCCTGATACAAAAACATTTCCACATATTTTTTACAAATATAAATAGATCCGGACCACAAACTACAGCTAGCCTAGCTCGCATCTGACAGGATGTAACTATTTCTGTGACTTCCTGTAAATTCTTTGAATGCGGGTGGCATGTCTTTAGTCTCCGCAGTTCATCTCCAACGAGCCTAATAATAGCAGTCAGGTGACACAGACCCCGCAGCAGTAAAAGTGCTTCCTGTTTCTCAGTGAAAGGCTGCTATTGTTTCACTCCATCACAAGATGTTTTCCTCTAAGTCTCTGGTGAACTCTGTTCAAGGTACAGCTTCAAGAGTCCAGAGAGACTCTGAATTAGGACTGCATGATATTGGAAAAAACTGACATTGTAATTAGGGCTTTGACTCCGAACTTCGTTATTTGAATATAATTTGAATATCAAAATATATATATATATATATTCGAACGAATGTTAGGCAGCCCTTAATATTCAAACCTGTTATGGGCATTATTTTTTGTAAATGTCTTTGCTTGAATGTTGTTTTCAATTCAGATTCCGAGGCTTTTTCATGCCTGGTTGTGTGAATTGCGAGCTCATTAGCAAGGCTATCATTGGTCATCTGGGCTCCGATAAGTGACGTTAAGTGAATCACCTGGTATTTTTGGCGAATAACTTAAAAAAGTCTGTAGCCAAATAACTGCAGCCAGCCAGATCTTTATGTGAGCGAAACAATTTGTTAATGGGCCGTTAATGGCTGGTAGGATGGGGTTTTGTTTTTAGGCCTACCTTTATTTTGTCTTTTTAGTTTAGCCTGACTGGCTTTATTTTTGATGGCTTATTTATCTTTATTTTGATGAAACCGAATGCATACACGGTTTGTGTCTGACCTTAAATAAATAAAGGTTCTGAAAACGTTGTTTCCTGCCTATTGACATTGACTGATACACTGCCCTCTGGTGGACAAAACATATACAACTTAAGTACCATACCATATAGGTCTTACTGAAGGCATTTAATGGTCAAAATATTATTAATAAATATTTGAATATATTCAAATATTAATATTAATAAACAAACAAACTTCGAATATGATTTTTGGGCAAAAGTCAAAGCCCTAATTGTAATATTTTTTTCTACAATAAATATTGCAAAATGAAAATACAGGAATTTTCACCAGATGACTTGAATAGCTCTATTTGGAAATAATTAAAGGTCCCATTTTATGAAAAACATGTTTTCTCTGGTGTCTACACCTATAAACTGGTCCTCCTTGAGCCTGTCAACTCCCAGAATGAGGAAAACAAGCGACTCCTGCATGGTCTCTGCAGCCCCCCCACTGGTACAACGGTGCTCCTACAGGCTGTTCAGATTCAGCTCCTGTTGTTACGTAACGAAGGGAGTCATTTGCATAGGCCAAACTCTCTGATGATAGGAGATATCCCAGAGGGGGCGTTCATCACCAAGGTGAAGTTCGGTGTGTCCTGATAGGCCGAACTCCTCTGACGATAGGAGATATCCGAGGGGGTGCGATCATCACCGAGGTGAAGTTCGGTGTGTCCTGATAGGCCGAACTCCTCTGATGATGGGAGATATCCGAGAGGTGGCGTTCATCACCGAGGTGAAGTTCGGTGTGTCCTGCGGTGAGACAACAGTGAGATAACTGTGTTTCACAATGTCGTCGCTCACAGCTAGACACGCAGATTGCTCTGTTGTTGGTTGTACATTCAAAGCCATCCGTCTCTCACGTGCGATCGCGGAGTGCCTGCGGTCACACGGCAGCGTTGCAGCCGCCTACCTGTGCTGGCCCACCTCTCCACCTCCACCTCCTCCATGTTCCATGTTGTACCTTGTTTATCACTCATACAAGCTAGCCAGCTACGGCGTTTCGAGGGCAGCTTCAGCTCTCGCGTTGTTTTAGAGATGCTGGTGTAATGCCGCCAACCGCTTCAAAGTCTCGCGATACCCGATCCATGACTCTATAACCGATTCATCTAGGAATTCATTGATAATTCGTAGCGATTGAGGAGGCTGCTACCGATGCAGCCGTATCGCTCACTTGTTGAACCGAATATCCAGTCGCATCGGTTTATCGTTTACAACCCTAGCTTGTATGTGTGTGCTAACCACTTCACATCGGACTGCTTCAGAAACGACAAGCTGCCTCGACACTGACCCTCGTCAGCCTGAGCCACGTAGGCGAGACATAGCAATACATCCACTGTAAACATTGGCGCATGCTGCCGCTAGCGTAAGCGGCATCCTCTCCGTGGCTCTCCAAGGGGAGTGCATCTGCATAGAAAAATAAAAATAATAAGAAAAGAAAAAGCTGAAAAATAATTTTTTAGTCTGAAGATTTTTTTTTTGACTGCTATCTATCCTTTCCTGAACTTTAATGCTGTACAACACATAGGGTTGCAAAGGGGCGGAAAATTCCCAGTAAATTTCTGGAAAGTTTACGGTAAATTTCCACGGGAATTTAAGCTTGGGAATTTTGGAAATATTCCATATTTGGAAACTTATGGGAATAATGGGAATTATGGGAATTAAGGCAAGGCAAGGCAAGGCAACTTTATTTGTATAGCACATTTCATACACAAGGCAGACTCAAAGTGCTTCACATCATAAAACAAAGTGAGAAGAAAAAAAGAAAAGAAAAATAGAAGAATTAAAAGAAAATAATAAAAATTTTAAAAATGCATTACAGAAAGAAAATAGAATAAAAACATATTTGCAATAATTAAAAACAGTGCAGACATTAAAAGATTTAGCAGAAAGCTATGGTGAACATAAAAGTTTTCAGTCTAGTTTTAAAAGTGGTCAGAGTTGGGGCAAGTCTTACATCTAATTAATGGGAATTTAGGGGAACTAACTGGGAATATATTATATCCGAGCATAAATATGAACAGAAGTCATAAGAAAACATCCATACAAAATGTTTTCAACAGATATTTCAACAGATTTATTTGAAAGTAGAACAGAACATGTTTATAGTAGTTGTTTCATGGGTGAAGTCAAAAACAGGAATGTTAGGTTCAATATACCATCTCCCAACCCCACTGATTCAAAAATGGAATGGAATGTTCCCATTCATTGTCTATGTAAGAAACTGTGCAATGCCGTCGCGGAGCTGCAAATTTCGAGAGACGGAGGGCTGCCGCACGCAAGCTCTCGAAAATCTTTTAAACTGACCGTCAATGCCTTCAATAGTCTTTGTGCTTCAGGCTCAAAAGTGTGGTCCAGTCTTCTAGAGATCTTCTGTACATGTGATGGAGGCATGCTCTGTGCATGTGGTTGAGGAATGGACGCTCCGTGTCCGGTGTGAACGACACTATCGCTTAACAAGGGCGCCGAAAGGAAGCGGGCTCCGCTACGCGCTTATTCGCGGCGCTTCCACGGCCGGTGTGTACTCACTCCGGTCGCCATATTGTAAGTTTGGTATAGTGCGGCCCCCGTCCGTACAGCGCGAATCACACGAGGGTGTCGGTCACAGCGCCCCCACTGGCCAGGGGCTTGAATCGATTCAGAAGATTGCTGAATCGATATTGAATTGCGGGGAAAAGAATCGCAATGCATTGCTGAATCGATATTTTTACCCACCCCTAATAAATTCCCATGGAAAGTTTAAATAAATAATATATAAATATAATTTGTTATAAAACAAAGCTAAATTGAACTTGTAATAAATGACAATATAAACGTGTAATATAAAACAAATATCAACACAGAACCATTTGTTTCCCAAACTTTTTTTTTAAATCAACTTTTCTTAGCAACAGTGCCAAAGTAAAACAAAGTGTTTGTCATGATGGTTAAACAAAAAAAGATGAAACGAAATTTTATTGTATACAATCTGGTTTCTTTCTTAACAGAGTACATAGCAGATAAATAAATCCTAACATTTCTTTCTCACAGCAACTGTTGCAGGATTTTGTCAAATTTACTTTTTAAAGCATCTGTATGCATTGCTCAGGGTCATTCCGTGTCATTTCATCAAATTTCTGAAAATCTTCCCACCTGACCATCTCAGAATGTATTGAAAAAATTCAAGTACAAAGACACTCTTGTTAATAGGAGAAATCCAAAATAATAGGTCTCTACTGTCAACAGTTTTCTTATGAAATATCAATTAATGAATGTGACGAAGGAATTGGACATAAAAGATGAAAAATGTGTGATCCCTCATAGTGAGCATAGAGACAAACTGTTATACTTTTCTACTGTAATGTAAAATCTTTATGCTCAAATTAATATTATGATTTGATTTGTTTGTGTAATTTATATACTTAAAGTATGAAAAAATGTACAGTCTTCAATATTATGCTGTTTGTTCATGGTTTAAAGGCGAGTCCACACCGGACCGACTGCCCGATTTGCATCGGTAAATGACGGCGGGCTACTTAACATGGCCGACTCGAACAACGACATGGGCGGTTCACACCTACGGAACTACAGCCGACGCCATACGTTCCGCGCTTGCGTGAGATGTAATGTCTCCAAAACAACAGGCGGCGCTAATCTGTATTGTGGGCCAAAAAACACGAAAACTGGAAGTAGGCGGTCCTCTCTAGACCACCTTCTTTGATTCCACTGGTTATCTGGTATGTTTACCATCGTCACTTCCGGGCTTCACTGATTCGCTAGTCAAGCTGCTAGCCTCCACCAATCAGAATGGTAAAAGTGTGACCGACTCGCTTGGCGGATTACACATTTGAATCGGCTGAAATGAACGCCGACATGGGCCGATTCGAGCGACCACACCAAGCAGACTCATGTCACGGACGCCGACTCTCTCAAAGACGCCGATTTACGGTCCGGTGTGGGCCCGCCTTAAGACATTAAAAGCTGCTTTCACTCACATTCAAGGACTTACTGCCTCTGTAACTACAACTGTGCTACATTTACATTTTTTCGTAAGGTTAAATTTATCAGTAGCATTTAGTCACATGTAAGTCTTTGGTAAATGGTAAAAAACACAATTGAATTGCCCTCCTGTGATGTTTACTAGTAAGCTGTTAGGTCATGCAGCACCAAAACCGGCCACAAAAACCCCACCAATATCAGGATTTAAAAAAAAAAATCACTTCGACAAATTGAGGCAAAACACGCTCCCGGTTTTTTTATATGATTTTAACAAGAATATGAGCTTTCAAAAAAAGTAAGTTTGGACCTGATACTTGTTGTCAGTTTTTTGGAATATGACTCTGAAGTTGGGCAAAGATGTGTTTACTTCCATTTTTGAGCCTTAATATCTGTGAAACTAATTATCTGAGAGGGACCATATTTTGTAGAATGTTTGAGCTAACACCAGAGATAGATAGAGATAGAAGTCTTTTATCTGCAAAAATGGGAGCTCAGCCACTCTTCAAATGTACTACTTTATTTCAACAATCCACATTTTAAGTACCTACCATACTAGGTTATCATTGAGCTACACCCCTGATATTTCATGTCTGGAGGCTATTAGTAACAGATATACACTGTAGAAATTTTGAAGGCCACAGGTGAGATAGTTTTCCAGATATTGCTGTTTAAAAATGGCTTTTCAGAGTATGATGCCAAAAATTGTCTAAACTACCCTTCATTCAATGATGTTTCATGAGAAAACTGTTGACAGTAGAGACCTAATATTTTGGATTTGTCCTACTAACAAGTGTGTCTTTGTACTTGAATTCTTTCAGGACATTCTGAGATGGTCAGGTGGGAGGCATTTGATGAAATGACACAGAATGACCCCTCACTCAAGCTTAGAGAGATTTTCGGCCAAGAATACCAGTCTATCCACCATTGCAGGCTTGAGACAAGAACGTTGGCCGAGATGATGTTGCCAACTTGCTTGGCGAGTTATGGAAAGCTCTCTCATCTAAAGCAGTATTGGTCAACGATTTAATATCAGATAATCATATTGATTTATTCTGCCTGACTGAAACCTGGCTGCGTGATGAAGACTATGTTTGCTTAAACGAAGCTAGTCCTCCCAGCCATATTAATACTCATATATCTCAAGGTGGCAGACGTGGAGGATGAGTTGCAGCCATTTTTGATTCAAGCCTATCAATCAATCCGAAACCAAAACTAAAAGAGCCTGATTCTCAGCTTTTCACACCCAAACTGGAAAACAATGCAGCCAATTCCGTTTGTTGTAGTGTATTGTGCTCCTGGTCCATATTCTGAATTCCTATCTGAATTGTCTGAGTTGCTATCAAGTTTAGTCCTTAAATCAGATAAAGTAATTATTGTGGGGGATTTTAATGTCCATGTGGACGTTGTAAATGACAGCCTTAGTGTAGCATTTACTTCCTTAATAGATTCTATTGGCTTCAGTCAGAGTGTACAGAAACCAACTCACTGTCATAGCCACACTCTCGACCTCGTCTTATCCTATGGCGTTGAAATCGAAAACGTCCTCAAAATTCTTCTTTATCTGACCATTACTTGATAACCTTTTGACTTATTATTAGGAAAAAGCTACTACTCTCGGAGTCTATCGGATAGAGCTGTAGCTAAGTTTAAGGAAGTAATTTCATCAATCTTGAGTTCTATGCCATGTCTTAATAAAACGGAGGACTTCTATGTTAATCTTAGTCCCTCCCAGATCGATTCTCTTAAAGATGAATCTGGAAGCCTACTGAGAACGACTCTGGACTCTGTTGCTCCGCTAAAATAGAAAACTATAAAGCATAGGAAGTCCCTGGTATAGTTATACCAGGAAGTCCCTGGTATAATTCCCAAACTCATAAATTAAAACAAAAATTGCGTAATCTTGAAACCATCTGACGCTCTACCAAACTGGAAGAATCCCGCCTAGTCTGGCAAGACAATCTTAAAATATACAAGAAGGCTCTCCGTAATGCCAGAGCAGCCTACTACTCATCTTTAATAGAGGAAAATAAAAACAACCCTAGATTTCTTTTCAGTACTGTAGCCAGGCTGACAAAGAGTCACAGCTCTACTGAGCCATGCATTCCTAGAGCTCTTAGTAGTAATGACTTTATGAACTTTTTTAATGATAACATTTTAGCTATCAGATACAGAATTACTCACGTCTTGTCTTCAATTGGAAACACGTTACCCCCAAACTCAGGAATCTTAGAAATAGAAACAGCATTAAGACCTGATATATATTGAGACTGCTTTTCTCCAATCAACCTTAACCAACGTCAATGATCTCTTCTTCTCAACCTTCACCCTGTCTCCTAGACCCGATACCAACCAGGCTACTAAAAAAAGTCTTACCCTTAGTTAGCACGTCGCTACTAGATATGATCAATGTGTCTTTATTAACAGGCTATGTGCCACAGTCATTTAAAATAGCTGTAATTAAACCTCTCCTAAAGAAGCCTACTCTAGATCCAGGGGTTTTAGCAAACTACAGACCGATATCAAATCTTCCTTTTCTCTCTAAGATCCTTGAGAAAGTAGTCGCCAATCAGCTGTGTGACTTTCTAAATAACAACAGTCTACTTGAGTCACTTCCAGTCAAGATTTAGAGTATTTCATAGTACAGAGACAGCTCTGGTGAAAATCACAAATGATCTTCTAATTACTTCTGACAAACGACTGGTTTCTGTACTTGTCCTGCTAGATCTTAGTGCTGCGTTTACCACCATTAACCATGAGATCCTAATATGTAGACTGGAAAAAACTGTTTAACTTGCTGTCAGTTATACAGTTAAAAGAAATATTAAACATGAAAAGTTAAGAGATGCAGAGTAGCAGCTTCTCACTTATAGGAGAATAGCATTGGTCCACCATAAAGGTCAGCCCACCTTAAGTGCGCTGGAGCAGCGAGAGTTTAATTTTCAGTTGGCTGACAACACACGGGAACTTAACTTGTCTCATCTTGTTGCATTCGTAGTGTGGTGGTGTGGTGGTAATAAAGTGGTGGTGATAATTATAGTAATAATAGTAATAATCATAATAGTAACACTAGTGTGAATAATTAATAATAAAAAACAGTGGTGGTGATAATAAAAATAAACAGTGGTGGTGATCATACTTTGAATACTATTGTGTGTGTGTAGTGTGTAATGAACAATAATAATGAATGATTGTGTTCCAGACGGTGTTGAAGGAGGGAAATCTGATGAAACAGACCAACTCGTTCCAGCGCTGGAAGAGACGTTACTTCAAATTGAGGGGGAGGACTCTGTACTACGCTCAGACCTCTAAGGTGAGGTGTTACGTTTAGTAGCGGGATGAAAATGGTTGGACCCAAATGCGGGCAGAGACAAACGGATAAATGACAAAAAGATGTATTTTTAACTGAGAAAAAAGTAAGCAGGAACAAAAACCAAATGGACTGAAATGCTGGACGCAGAAACATGAGTAACGAACCATCAGAAACCAGGGTAGTAAAAAAATTAACCGACAAAGAGACAGGGGAAACACACAAACTATATACACAAGGAGACAGGGAGCTGACGGGGCACAGGAGAGACGCATTAGGGCAGGTAGGTAATCAACACAAGAGGGTGGGGGAGTCAAGACATCCGACATGTTGTTCATGACATACTTGGTCAGGCTCCGTTTGCACTATTTGCACTCTGTATTGACAAAGTAGAACTTTGATTTGGTTTTGCACATATTTACACTTGGGAAAAATAAATATTTTATTTATTTTATTTTAACTTTTATAAATTTTAGTTTTAGTTTAAATTTGTGAAAGAAGAAGTTTATTAAAAGATCATGCTTACATCATGCATGTAAAGAGTTATAATACAATATTTCAAAATGCATGTGCAACTCTGTTAAATTAAAGTCTGTTAGTCCAGTCATATATTTTGTCATTGTAGTTTTCTTAAAATCTCGTCTCGTCTCGTTCTCGTGAACCCAATATCGCGTCTCGTCTCGACTCGTAAGCGGAGTGTATTGTCACACCCCTAATTAATAATAATAATAGTCATAATAAACTAATAGTAAAGGCTAAGCACTGTTCTAGTCATTTTTGTTTTCATCTTTTCTTGAATGCTTAAATTCCTCAACCCCATTTAGTATGTCAACATTTGTATCAGTACCAGCAGTGTGTAAGAAATTGGTCAGGTCATTTTAGTTCTCAGAATTCCCCAAAATTGATGCATTAAAACGAAATTATTCAAAATATGATTTGCATTTTTCTTTATATCATAAGGAAGATAGCATTTTATGTACGTATTAAGTAGATAGAACCTATTCAGAGGGAAATTCAGCTTCTCAGAAGAATTGCCGCTTATCAATTAATGGATCATTGATCGATAAGATGAAACAACTATCGATTAATGAATAACTCGATAATTTGCATCCCTAGCCTGAATGTAATGCTGTCACCAGAAATGTCTTTTATACTTGTCTATACTATGTCTTTTATTGTATTATACCGCCCACCATCAGGTAACATTGAGTTTGACGAAAAATTTTGTGATATGCTGAAATCCTGCAACCTTAAGAAAGAGCTTATTATTACAGGAGATTTTAACATAAACTGGGAAGATAACTTCCCTAGGAAAAGGCTCAAAAAGATTACAGATGGATTTGACCTGTCCCAGTTAATCCAGGGTCCAACTAGAATCACTAATTCCACCAAAACCCAGATCGATCTAATCTTTAGTAACAGACTACAAAGAATTGTAAAATCTTTTAACATGATTACTGGATTATCTGATCATAGTCTAACTCTTGTGGCTAGAAAACTGACAAGTAAGCGCTTTAAGTCACCTGCTGTCACAGGACAAGAAGTGAGTTTCAAAACTTCAGAGACAGTGTTCAGGAAATAAAATGGAATGATCTGATTTTAGGGTTAAACATAGAAGACGACAGTCCGACCTTATTAGATAGAGTCCAAAACATGATAAAGCAATATTCTCAGGCGATTCGACATAAAAGGGGCAAAAGAAACAGCCTACCATGGGTCAATACGAATATACTAAAATTGATGAAAGAACAAGATATTGCCCTAAAAACAGCTCTTAAAATGAAGCTACATAATGATAAACTCAGATTCACTACATTAAGGAACAAAGTAGTACGGGCGCTAAGAAAAGCTAAAGCTGACTTTTTCCTAAACATAATTGGTGAAGCAAGAGGTAACACTAAATTAATCTGGGAGCAGATTAAAAAATTGACAGGACAAAAACATAAAGCAAATGGAACTTGAAATGGTAACATCTCAAGGAACCCCATTGAAAATGCTGAGGCCCTTAACCACGATTCAGTGGCCACTATTGCTCAGAGTTTCTCTGTGAGTCAAGCAAATACCACTTCATTGCAGTCCCTACCCCTTTCCTCGGATGCTACAGAACCAATTTTCTACATAGAATGCATTGAGGAGTCAGACGTGCGTAGGCTAATCAATGCTCTTAAGACAACAAAAGCGAAGGATGTTTATCAGTTTGATACTGCCATGTTTAAAGACCTAAGCACATCATTGGTTCCTCCTCTCACAAAAATATTAAATCAGTCCTTCTCCCAGGGAATCTTTCCAAGTGCTTGGAAGCCTGCTGTTGTAATGCCTATTTTTAAATCTGGGGATCCACTTTCCATCTGCAACTACAGGCCTATAAGTATCTTACCGGCAGTTTCAAAGAAAGCAGAGAGATGGGTGGTCGAGCAACTGACCTTCCACCTGAACAACACCACCTTTTCCCTTCACCCAATGCAGTTTGGATGTAGAGCAAATCACTCTACAGAGACAGCTAACTGCTTTCTTATAGAGAAAATAAAATCACTCTTGGATAAGGTGTTGTTGTTGGAGCTGTGTTTCTAGATCTCTGGAAGGCCTTTGACACTGTAAATGATGCAGTCCTTCTCTCTAAGTTATCCTCCTTCAACTTCTCTCCAACTGCCCTAAAATGCTTTAAGTCCTACCTTTTGTAATCGTTCTCAAACTGTCCGTGTAAGCCACAATCAGTCAACTGCTCTCAGCTCCTCCGCTGGTGTTTCTCAAAGATCCATTTTGGGTCCACTTTTGTTTAGCTTATATGTCAATGATCTGCCGTCTGTATGTCCTGGTTATCTATGCTCACAGCAATACAAAAAGTCAAGTTGCCTCCATTCTGACAGAAGCAATGACACACATTATTGACTGGTTAAACCGCTGCTGTCTACAACTAAACGTGTCAAAAACCACTAGCATGTATTTTACAAAGAAATTTAGCAATACTGTCAGGCCACAAATACTTGTATGTGGACAAAAACTAGAAATTGCCAAAGAATTCAAATATCTAGGGATTGTATTAGATTCCCATTACAAAAGTCTGCAACAGAGGCAAATACAACCTAGCAAATTACTAGGGCTGTAACGATACACCAAACTCACGATTCGGTTTGCAGGGGTGGAAAGTAGCGAGTTACATTTACTCGCGTTCCTGTAATTGAGTAGTTTTTTTGTGTACTTGTAGTTTTTTAAGTGGTTTTTAAAATCAATACTTTTACTTTTACTTTGAGTATGTTTATTTTGAAGTATTGTAATTCGCTACATTTTATATCACCCGCGTTACTGAGTAAAAAGTAAAGGAAATAAAATAAAATAAAAATCGCGGACAGCTTTTATTTTTCCGGGACAACCCCGGAAATACTGCAGTGGAAGAGAGGAGAACGAACTTGCGCCAAAGTCAAATGACAACGACGACGACGACATGGCGAGTACTAGTACAGCTAACGTTGAAACCGAAGTGATCCCCTGGCCCTACTTAAAGGACCACTTTGTTTACAAGAGACAAAAGGGAAACAGCATCATTATGGAATGCAAGATGTGTTTGCCGAAATTAGTGGAAATTGCATCGTATAAAAACTCCACATCCAACCTGCGCAAGCATGTAGAGGTAAGTGAAATAATACTTGCACCGATGCATTGTTGTTAAAAAGATTTAGTTTAGTAAGAGACGTTGCTCAAATTATTCAAAGACATTTCACGCATGGCATTGCTAACGTTGGTTGCCAGTGCACGAGCAAGCTAGGTAATGCAACACGAGGCGTCCAGTTATCAGGAATCCACGGCGGTTCAAGCAACCGCGTCGTCTCCACGGCGCCCATTAAACACAGTTATTAGAAACCCCCGCCCCCTCCCGCTGTTTAAAAGTAACTAGTAACTTGTACTTTAAGTACATTTTAAATCGGCTACTTTTTACTTTTACTTAAGTAGATTTTTTAGATCAGTACTTTTACTTTTACTTAAGTAAAATTTCATCCAAGTAATCATACTTTTACTTGAGTAGAATATTTTTGTACTCTTTCCACCTCTGTCGGTTTGTATCAGGATTTTTGACCCACAGTTCGATACAAATTTCGATATTATTTATTTTTTTAAATTAAACATTTGATTTATGTAAGATGCAGATTTGGCGTGGAGGGCGTGTCTATCTGATGGTCTGTTGACTGCTCAGGTCCCTCACTCAACTTACTACAGAGAAATGTCCCACAAAGCAATGTTGCAGAACCAAACTAAGGTAACGTAGTAACTGTAACTGTCTTTGGCAACGGGGAAACAAATACTGCAGCTGTACATGGAGAAGCGTCCTTCCTCCCACATTTCTGCCCAATAAACAGCGTCTGTCACCGGCAAAAAAAACTTTAACTCACCAAGTGTTTATGATGAAAAAAAATCTCTGCGACGGTCAGCCCTCAGGTTTTGAGTGACAGGGAGACTCCAGGGAAACCCCTTGAAAATGCACACACGTCATCATCATGACGTGTACCGGGACGTCTCTTTGCACTGCTTTCTGTGTGAATTACACATCGGTTCGGTGTGAAAGAACAACGGCGGAGAATTAGCGAACGACCGCTGCGGTGTTAATGTGGTGGTACTTACAGCTCATAGTGCTGATCTGGACCGGAAGTTGTGTCGCGATTCTGCCTTCTCGTGGAACGAGACAGGTTCGTGGATCTGAGTGTCGCGATTTCAGCTTTGATGCGTGTATCGTTACAGCCGTACAAATTTCAGATTCATAAGAATCAACCAACGCTGCTAGAATGTACATGAATGCTATGATCATTTCACACATTACCTACTGTTTAACAAGCTGGTCATAGGCAAGTAACTCAATCTTGGGTCCGCTTGAATCACTATTTAAACAAACTATGAAAACTCTCGACAACAAACCAAACCGTTTCCACCACCATGATATATTAGAAAAACATAACCTTCTGAGTTGGGAAAACCTGATTAAATACGCTAATATACACTAGAGGTGTGCATCTTCACTGCCCCCACGATTCGATTACGATTCACCAGTCTACGATGCATCTTGATGCATCTCGATGCATCTTCTTGATGCATCTCGATGCATTTCATCCTCAATTTTCTATTACCACACATGGCTTTTTCATCAATTAACACAAACGGTCAGATAAATATGAACTCTTTATTTAGAAAGCTGCTTTTAAATTCAGATGTAAACAAATTGCACATGTTTTGTTACATTAAGTTGTAAAGAAAAATATAATTATAGGCCAAGCCTACCAACATGCGTTTTAATTTTAATTCCTCAAAAATAAAGTTTCTGTAAATTAAAGTTCCACAATAATGTTTTTGGCAGACATGACTCTGTCTGAGTCTGAACTCAGCAGACAAAAGCTCTGCAACATAGGTCATGACGCTATAAGACCGTAAGTCCTTCGCTATGAAAGCTCCTACGCACCGAGTTATCCTCTGGGCTCGCTCCGACTTGGATGGCAACTTTCTCACGGACTCGTCGATCTTTGGCTGTGCTGGGTCAGTTTTCTTTCCGATGTGACCAGAGGCTAACATTAGCTCATCGTGCCATCGGCTAATGTGGTTCCTCATATTAGCGGTATTACAAAATTATTTGATTTTAGCATGGCAAGTTTTACAAATAGCATGGTTTTTGTCCAGTTGTCGTCGCGTCCCAGCAGCTTCATAAAATCCGAAATGTTCCCAGATATCTGCTTTTAAATTGTATGGATTTTTTTTATCGCACATCGGCTACCGCTACTGCTTTCCTCCATGTTATGATGGTGGCTTTACGGTGTTCGCTCGCTTGTCCGTCCTTCACCCATAATGCAACTTGAACTTTACAACTTTATTGTCCAGCAGAAACGGGAAACGCCATAAAAATCTATTATGTGACGTTACTGCATCTATTCAGAATCGTCCCATTAAGCATCTCGATGCATCTTTGAATCGATTATTTTCTGCACCCCTAATATACACTCACCGGCCACTTTATTAGGTACACCTTTCTAGTACCGGGTTGGACCCCCTTTTGCCTTCAGAACTGCCTTAATCCTTCGTGGCAGAGATTCAACAAGGTACTGGAAACATTCCTCAGAGAGTTTGGTCCATATTGACATGATAGCATCACGCAGTTGCTGCAGATTTGTCGGCTGCACATCCATGATGCAAATCTCCCATTCCACCACATCCCAAAGGTGCTCTATTGGATTGAGATCTGGTGACTCTGGAGGCCAGTTGAGTACAGTGAACCCATTGTCATGTTCAAGAAACCAGTCTTCTGCTGCTGTTCGACGTGTTGTGCGTTCAGAGATGCTCTTCTGCAGACCTCGGTTGTAATGAGTGGTTATTTGAGTTACTGTTGCCTTTCTATCAGCTCGAACCAGTGTGGCCATTCTCCTCTGACCTCTGGCATCAACAAGGCATTTGCGCCCACAGAACTGCCGCTCACTGGATATTTTCTCTTTTTCAGACCATTCTCTGTAAACCCTAGAGATGGTTATGTGTGAAAATCCCAGGAGATCAGCAGTTTCTGAAATACTCAGACCAGCCCGTCTGGCACCAACAACCATGCCACGTTCAAAGTCACTTAAATCACCTTTCTTCCCCATTCTGATGCTCGGTTTGAACTGCAGCAGATCGCCTTGACCATGTCTACATGCCTAAATTCATTGAGTTGCTGCCATGTGATTGGCTGATTAGAAATTTGCGTTAATGAGCTGTTGGACAGGTGTACCTAATCAAGTGGCCGGTGAGTTTATGTCTCATTTATAAAATTATTAATGGTTTGGCTCCTCCCCCACTCAGTTGCTTTGTTAGGAAAAGAGAAAATTCAAATCAGACAACAAGAGGAGTCACGAGGGGAGACTGCATAATCCCACCAAGAAAATCTGCTTTTAGTCAATCTGCCTTCTCGATTAAAGCAGCTCATGAGTGGAACACTGTACCGGTTCATATCAGAGAACTCACCACCTACAGGTCATTCTCTAAACAATTAAAAAAATGTCTGATTGGAAATCAAATCTGTCAGCATTAGTCAAATAGAGATAATGTGCATGATGCTTAACTGCCCTGCTGCTTAATATAGATCAGTGTCACTGTTGTCATTGTTCCTTAAATTAGTCTGCTTGTGATTGCTCTTGTATGTTTTTGTTTATGTATGTATGTATTGCAAAGTTGCTGCATTGTACAAGTTATATGTGTGCCTGCTTATGTATGCTGCTTGTCTGTCCCTGCTCTGTTGCACTTTGTTCTGCTCTGCTTTTATTGTTGTTAATGTATTTGTCCTACTTTTATGCTTTTATGCTTGCTTTTGTCTTTTGTCTTGTCCTACTTTTATCTTGTGTTTTATACTGAAACTGTTGTTTTGAACCTGTGTCTTGATTTTAGGATGCCACTTTACACTTGGCCAGGGACAACAGATGAAAACTAGCCTCTTGGCTAATTCTGGCATATTTACAGTGATGTTCATCAATATGCACTGTCCCTGACAAATAAAATTAATAAATAAGTAAAATAAAAAATGTACTTATTGTAAGTCACTTTGGACAAAAGCATCTACTAAATGCCCGAAATGTAAATGATAAAGATGGCTGAGGCGGCTTTGGTTAAATGATAAAGATCTACCTCCAAGCTGTCCAAACCTGCTGGGTCAATTTTATGGTCGGTTCATTCTGGGGTGAAAATGGTTAGACCAAATGCAGGCGGAGACAAAAAGGTAAACAAAGAAGATTCATTTGAGGTGCCGCTGAGGCAGGGACTAGAGGCGGCCGAGGCGCCGCTGAGGCAGGGACAGGAGGCGGCCGAGGTGCCACTGAGGAAGGGACAGGAAGCGGCTGAGGTGCCGCTGAGGAAGGGACAGGGACGGCCAAGTCAGACCCCGGAGCCGGATGCGTAAAGCAGGAATGGGGGATGAGCCGGCAGGGATGCGTGAAGTGGGCGTAGTAGGTCCCCCCATCGGGACAGAAACAGGCGAAGGCCGGATCTCCGTCGGAACAGCAACGAGTGACGGACGGACCCCGGTCAGGCCATAACACCGTCAGGAACCAGGGTGGTGAAACAATGAACTGACAAGAGACAGGGGAAACACACAGACTACAAGGAGACAGGGAGCTGACGAGGCGCAGGTGAAACGCATTAGGGCAGGTAGGTAATCAACACAAGAGGGTGGGGGAGTCAAGACACCAGAAACAACCAGGACCAGGAAGTACAAAACGAGAAACCAACACAGGAGACAAAAACGTCAGAATAAAACAGTAAAGCCAGCTAAGAAAAACCAAGATCATGACAGGACTAGGGCTGTCAAAATTGCTCAAAAATGACATTACAATATTCTCTTTAAAAGAAACACATATTTCTAGTTGTGCATTAGGCAGGACAAATTAATACAATGAGACATACCTACTTGTATAGGTAATTTATTTAAGTTTAAACATATTTAACAACATATTACCAACACAAAAATAAGTAAATGAACTAATGGCCAAGACCGCAGACCTTGACCACTCGCCCGCTCGATAGCACGCTCTCCCTCCCTCCTTCACGCTCTCTCTCTCTCTCTCTCTCTCTCTCCCCCCCTCACCCTCACCCTCACGCTTTCTGCGCATAGCGGTTTAAATGAACGACAACAATAAACAAATGCTGAGTGCTGATCAAGAGTTTTGTGCAAGCAATGTAAGGTTGTGATTCTTGTCCCAAATATGGCAGGCTTCATTCAGTGATTGAAACAAATATTATTAACATTAATTGAAGTTTTACAGTATAGAACAGGCGTGCGCCCACTGCAAAGCAGACAGTTGCGCCCCTGCTGCCGCTGTTGTTGTTGTTTTTGTTTTTTTTTTTACGCATATGATTCGAATATTAATTGCGGGTATAAGAGGTCAAAAGCTAGAGGGTCGAGGGGTGGGGTGATGACATAATTTTATGCTTATTTGCCGTACACACCAACACGAAACGCAAGGGAAGCATTTTTTTCTTTCTCACCCTGGGACCTGGTTTTAAAAAAGTGCGTTTACAGACACCAAAAACTACAGATCCCTGTTGACGGTCCGCCCAAATGTGCAAGACATCTGCATTTACACACTAGAAAAGTTTCCGTGTGTACATGCCTTGTGGTCCACGTGGCCCAGCATCCCGCCAGAACCCCCAGCAAGTGCGAAGTGTGAGGGCCCGTTCATCGCAGCTTGAATTGTTCGATTTGATCCCTCAGATTGTCCTGTTTTACATGCATAATTTTCTTTTCTATGTATTTCTTGAGCATTGTTGGAAGCAGCCGAGACTTTCTTTGTAATTGTTATTCACGTAATAATAAATGACATGTTTGTTTTGAGGTCCTTAAACCCGTCAGAAGTTGATTTCAGAGTGTTCTGTCTCTCCAGTCGATCATCTTTGACGAGGTGGACCTGACGGACGCCAGCGTGGCCGAGTCCAGCACCAAGAACGTCAACAACAGCTTCACTGTGAGTCTTCACACGTTTGGCCTTAAACCTTCATGTTGACCTCCAGAGCAGCAGTCTGCGTGTCTCCTCATAGAATGATCTTCTTCTTCATCATCACCCTAGTTCCTTTGTCACTATGACACTATAACACACACAAACTCACCAGAGCACCAGTGGCGGTTTCTCATATGGGCAGTATGGGCAGCCGCCCAGGGCAGCATTCGTGGGGGGGCGGCATGAGCGCCCGCACAAAAAAAAAAGGTGCGTCTGCTGATGCTGAGAGAGACTGGTTCACACCGGCCCCGGAAGCGCCGCAAATAGGCGTGGCCGCCCCGCGCCGTGAAGCGATCGTTTCGGCGTCTGCTCTATTTTTTGCCCATGCCGCGAGCGATCGTGTCAATTCTGTCAGGAAATCACACAAAGAAACACGAGACAATCCGGTCAATTTTCAAAATTAAAGCAATTTTTTAAAATAAAATACCGCAATTGACAAATGCGATATTTGTGTATCTAAACTCGCACTGGGAAACAGGAAGAGAAAATACATGTAATAAATGTGAAGAGTAGATAAACAAATATGTGAATTTCAACTGTATATCTACACTGTCTACTACCATACACTGTCTGTCTGTCTGTGTCTCACTCTCTCTCTCTCAAACTTTTTGGTTACAGAAACATGGCATATTTATTTTATGAGGTTATGATACAAAAAATAGCTCTGAATGAACAACAGATGAGCAGAAGCGCTTGTCGACCGTCGCGGAGAATTACCGTCTGGTCTGAACAGGGGGGCAGGGGGGGTCCATTTGTGTGTGTGTGTGTGTGGGTGTGTGTGTGTGTGTGGGGGGGGGGGCTGGAGGTGAGGTTCGCCCAAGGCGTCATGAAACCTAGGACCGCCACTGCAGAGCACCAAATGTGAATTCTGCTGCTAAAAATAGTCTCCAAAAAAAGGCTTTCCTCCTGTTTGACTGATGAGACTGACAGATTGTGTTTTTAAAGATGGATGTCTTCAGTAGGAACCAATGGGTTTTCATTATTAAGCATGCTTCACACTTTTGCTATTTCTGTGTACTTTGTCTTTGTAGTGTGTTATTAATGATGTGATGAGTTTCAGCCCTAAATCTAAAACTTCAGATTAACTATTACTTAATAAACACAACATAGTTGAGCTAAATTGTTCGTCTTAATTTGGCGTACATAGTCACTTCTTGTAAAAATACTTTGTATTTATAGTGACTAGTGTGTTTACTGTCTCGCAGGATGTTTTGTATCTCAAAGACTTTGGTCTTTGTCTTGGTTTGTTTGTCCCTCCTCCTCCCAGGGGTGGAAGGGGGGGGGGGGGGGGGGGGGATGCATTACTGCTATTACATGCAGTGAGACCAGAATACATCTGGATCAGGATTCTGAACTGGATGTAATCATCGTACAATAATAAGTTGTGACTATAGAACAGCAGAAAACGAAGGTAGGAATCTGATTGGTCAGACTGTGATTATTGATGAATCTGCAGATTATTTTCACAATGGATTCAACTTTTAGTCCATAATATATAACAAACAGGAAAAAAGCAGATTGTTTAAAAAAAAAAAAAAAAAATCGGACTTTCTGATTCTCTGAAACTACAGTTAAAAACATGCAGATATAAAAAAAAACAATCACATCGTCACATCTGAGAAGCTTCAATTAACAATGAGGCAATCATCATAATATCAATTAATCACAACGACTAACTGGATTAACTGTCCATGTATGTTGCGGCCATCAGACTTTCGCTTTGAAGTCAACAATCGCAAAACGGATAACGAGTCGGTTCTCGTTTTTCGCTTCAAAATAAAAGAACGAAAAACAGAAAAATGACTTTATCCCAATATTCGTTTTAAAAACCTGTTAACTGATAATAGATATTGTTTTTATGAATGGGATTCGGGGATGAAATAACAGTGCGCTGTTATGCCGTGAAATTACCTGAAAGCCTACTTTGAGACATTTAGAGGGAGCTGTAAAACATTGTTCATAAACGCTCTGACAGCGTCTGACGCTCGCGTTTTGAAGTAAACCTACTGTTTTAAACACGCACCAAAAGCGTTATGACGCGGATATAAAAGCGGAGCCTCTGCCTCAGCGCCGCCGCCACTCAGCTGTTGATCCCGGGAGCCGCTCCGGTCCAGCTCATGGAACCTGCTAACAACAGCGATTCATTAACATAGTGTAGAGTTATGATTAGCGTAATGCGTAAGTCTCTCCTGCTTCCTAGTGTTGCGCAGCCAGGTTTTCAACCTGCGCAAGGCTGAGAAAGAGCGCTCGTATGGCAAGCCGTTTTAACATTTAATCAACACTCCTATCTGTAATTATATTATAGATATCCATAATAGCATTTCTCCTAGTCCAAATGTAATTTGGACTGGGAGAAATGGTAATTAAAGATATCCACAATACATTCTTACTAGGAAAAATGATATTTTAAGATATCTACAACTTTGATTGTACTAGTCAAAACTAAATTTAAGATATCTAAAAATCCTTAAAAAGTATAAGTGGCCGTTTTAACATTTAATAGCTAAACTGGATATGTATTGCAGATATCTGTAATTCAATTCTTCCTAGTCATAAAGAACATTTCAGATATCCACAATGACATTCTTCCTATCCACAATTGTCATTTCAGATATCCACAATGGCATTCTTCCTAGGACAAATGACGTCACTTTTGCCATTCATGTGTATTGGGCTTTCAATTTCAGATATCCACAATTACATTCGGGATATCTAGAACATTCTGGATATCTGCAATTGAATTCTTACCAGGAGAAAGTCCCATTTCAGATATCTTCAATCCAATTGTTACCAGTCATAATTTAAAATGTTTTAAAATGGCGTCCTGTCTACCTGTCAACAGATATCCACAATACATTTGTGGATATCTGCAATTGTATTGTTCCTAGTCATAATTCTAATTGTAGATATCTGAAATTACATTTCTACTAGTCATAATACGAATTGTGGATATCCATAACGACATTTGTACTAGTCACAATGTATTTTTGGATATTCAAAATTACATTCTGGATATCTGGAATAATTTTTCATTTTGGATATCTGAAATGAAAACTATGACGAGTAACAATTGGATTGAAGATATCTGAAATGGGAGTTTCTCCTGGTAAGAATTCAATTGCAGATATCCAGAATGTTCATTCTAGATATCCAGAATGTAATTGTGGATATCTGAAACTGAAAGCCCAATACACATGAATGGCAAAAGTGACGTCATTTGTCCTAGGAAGAATGCCATTGTGGATATCTGAAATGACAATTGTGGATAGGAAGAATGTCATTGTGGATATCTGAAATGTTCTTTATGACTAGGAAGAATTGAATTACAGATATCTATAATACATATTCAGTCTAGCTATTAAATGTTAAAACGGCTTGCCATACGCTCGGATGCCGCGGGGAGGCTGATGGGGGCGGATGGGACCGCACCCCCCGCACCCCTAGTTCCGACGGCTATGGTCGTAGTACCATCGTTCTACACAGAAAGATTTTTTTTATGGCTAAATCTAACCATAGCACCCCGTGCTACAGGGCAGATTAATTCTTAGCACAGGCATGTTTTAGTGTAGTGCGACTGTACAGCCCTGTCAGCATTCATTTATATTTGAACATGCAGAAAAGTGAGCAAATGAAAGGTCAAGGAAACTATCAGCTCTCCTTGTTATGGATTTGTAATGTCACAGCATGTTGTTAAATTACAGAGACAAACAGAGGTTTAGTTCTAAAGTGAAGGCAAGAAAGAGCTGACACAGGTCACTAGTCAATATTTGATGCCAGTCACATTTTTATTACATGAAAAATTCATATGATACAAAAGATACACATATGAATTATTTGTTATAGGTGCAGACCCACCACAGGTGTACATGAACCAAAAACAGTTCAATACTATTTAGTTTTATCTACTAAATTTTTATGGGACCACAGGATTTCTTGTGGGAAACATGTTGATGTGTTTGAGTTCTAATACTTCTATTAGCCTGGATTATGTGATTTTATTGATGTAACAGGACATTAACAATGATTGACGTTGATCTGGGCGTAAGTTTCAGCTTTCAGAAACGGAGTCCTGTGGTGGCCCACACTAAATAACCAGCATTAGACACTCAATGACAACATATTACTGATTCCTGCATTCAAACTGCAGTTCAGTCTCCAATCAAACGTCTTCATCTCTAAGACCTGTATTCGTCCAACGGTCATGGGTCAGAGATGGACCAAGGATGCCGTAAAGGCGAGTCCACACCGGACCGATAATCGGCGTCGTTGAGAGAGTCGGCCTCCGTGACATGAGTCTGCTTGGTGTGGTCGCTCGAATCGGCCCGCGTCGGCGTTCATTTCAGCCGATTCAAATGTGTAATCTGCCATGCGAGTCGGTCACTCTTTTACCATTCTGATTGGTGGAGGCTAGCAGCTTGACTAGCGAATCAGTGAAGCCCGGAAGTGACGATGGTAAACATACCAGATAACCAGTGGAATCGAAGAAGTGGTCTAGAGAGGACCGCCTACTTCCGGTTTTCGTGTTTTTTGGCCCACAATACAGATTAGAGCCGCCTGTTGTTTTGGAGACATTACATCTCACGCAAGCGCGGAACGCATGGCTGTAGTTCCGTAGGTGTGAACCACCCATGTCATTGTTCGAATCGGCCATGTTAAGTAGCCCGACGTCATTTACCGTCGCGAATCGGGCAGTCGGTCCGGTGTGGACCCGCCTGTTATGTGGCATGCCGTGCCACCGTTCAGCTAATAGTTTATTATTTATTCAAAATGATTCTCTGATGATAAATTTAGTAAGCTGTAAAGTAAATAAAGATTATTGACTGACTGATTGGTCCTCAGTTACTTCGTCTCAGACCGTCACATGTTGAACTCAAACTTCTCCGTTTGGAAACGTCTTTAAATATTTGCTAATTATTTCCAGTCACACCAGTTCAGATGAAGCTTCAGTCTGTTGATTCACGTGAGATCATGTGATGCTGTGACTGAAAACACTAGAGAGTCTGCAGGTCAACACGAGAGAGACAAGACCAGAAACAGTAGAGAGTCTTCAGGTCATCATTAGAGAGACAAGACCAGAAACAGTAGAGAGTCTTCAAGTCATCATTAGAGAGACAAGACCAGAAACACCAGAGAGTCTGCAGGTCATCATTAGAGAGACAAGACCAGAAACAGTAGAGAGTCTTCAAGTCATCATTAGAGAGACAAGACCAGAAACACCAGAGAGTCTGCAGGTCAACACGAGAGAGACAAGACCAGAAACAGTAGAGAGTCTTCAAGTCATCATTAGAGAGACAAGACCAGAAACAGTGGAGAGTCTTCAGGTCATCATTAGAGAGACAAGACCAGAAACAGTAGAGAGTCTGCAGGTCATCATTAGAGAGACAAGACCAGAAACAGTAGAGAGTCTTCAGGTCATCATTAGAGAGACAAGACCAGAAACAGTAGAGAGTCTTCAAGTCATCATTAGAGAGACAAGACCAGAAACACCAGAGAGTCTGCAGGTCATCATTAGAGAGACAAGACCAGAAACAGTAGAGAGTCTTCAAGTCATCATTAGAGAGACAAGACCAGAAACACCAGAGAGTCTGCAGGTCAACACGAGAGAGACAAGACCAGAAACAGTAGAGAGTCTTCAGGTCATCATTAGAGAGACAAGACCAGAAACAGTGGAGAGTCTTCAGGTCATCATTAGAGAGACAAGACCAGAAACAGTGGAGAGTCTTCAGGTCATCATTAGAGAGACAAGACCAGAAACAGTAGAGTCCGCAGGTCATCATTAGAGAGACAAGACCAGAAACAGTAGAGAGTCTTCAGGTCATCATTAGAGAGACAAGACCAGAAACAGTAGAGAGTCTGCAGGTCATCATTAGAGAGACAAGACCAGAAACACCAGAGAGTCTTCAGGTCATCATTAGAGAGACAAGACCAGAAACAGTAGAGAGTCTGCAGGTCATCATTAGAGAGACAAGACCAGAAACAGTAGAGAGTCTGCAGGTCATCATTAGAGAGACAAGACCAGAAACAGTAGAGAGTCTGCAGGTCATCATTAGAGAGACAAGACCAGAAACAGTAGAGAGTCTTCAGGTCATCATTAGAGAGACAAGACCAGAAACAGTAGAGAGTCTGCAGGTCAACACGAGAGAGACAAGACCAGAAACACCAGAGAGTCTGCAGGTCATCATTAGAGAGACAAGACCAGAAACACCAGAGAGTCTTCAGGTCATCATTAGAGAGACAAGACCAGAAACACCAGAGAGTCTGCAGGTCATCATTAGAGAGACAAGACCAGAAACACTAGAGAGTCTGCAGGTCATCATTAGAGAGACAAGACCAGAAACAGTGGAGAGTCTTCAGGTCATCATTAGAGAGACAAGACCAGAAACAGTAGAGAGTCTTCAGGTCATCATTAGAGAGACAAGACCAGAAACAGTAGAGAGTCTGCAGGTCAACACGAGAGAGACAAGACCAGAAACACCAGAGAGTCTGCAGGTCATCATTAGAGAGACAAGACCAGAAACACCAGAGAGTCTTCAGGTCATCATTAGAGAGACAAGACCAGAAACACCAGAGAGTCTGCAGGTCATCATTAGAGAGACAAGACCAGAAACACTAGAGAGTCTGCAGGTCATCATTAGAGAGACAAGACTAGAAACACCAGAGAGTCTGCAGGTCATCATTAGAGAGACAAGACCAGAAACACTAGAGAGTCTTCAGGTCATCATTAGAGAGACAAGACTAGAAACACCAGAGAGTCTGCAGGTCATCATTAGAGAGACAAGACCAGAAACACTAGAGAGTCTTCAGGTCATCATTAGAGAGACAAGACCAGAAACACCAGAGAGTCTTCAGGTCATCATTAGAGAGACAAGACTAGAAACACCAGAGAGTCTGCAGGTCATCATTAGAGAGACAAGACCAGAAACACTAGAGAGTCTGCAGGTCATCATTAGAGAGACAAGACCAGAAACACCAGAGAGTCTTCAGGTCATCATTAGAGAGACAAGACCAGAAACACCAGAGAGTCTTCAGGTCATCATTAGAGAGACAAGACTAGAAACACCAGAGAGTCTGCAGGTCATCATTAGAGAGACAAGACCAGAAACACTAGAGAGTCTGCAGGTCATCATTAGAGAGACAAGACCAGAAACACCAGAGAGTCTTCAGGTCAGCCACACTGCTGCCGCTCCTGAGAGAACTTGAGTGTATGCATCTATTTCTGTCTTTGAACAGATGCTTCATTGTGGAGCAGCTGAACAGGAAGTGGAAGTCCACATCCGTTTCTCACACATACACACCAACTGTAGTTCGACTTACGGAGGAGCTATGGGGAACTAAGGGGAACCATGGGGAACTAAGGGGAACCATGGGGAATTAAGGGGAGCTATGGAGAATTAATGGGAACTAACAATAACAATAAAATACACAAAATACTAAAATCTAATTTTTTTTAAAAATGAAACTTACCGGGAACAGTAACGTCAGTAAAACTCTGCAGCAGCGCATTTTCCAACGTCACCTCAAGCCCCTGACGTAGGTTTGCAAACGGGTCTAGACCAGCAAAGAGTTGGTATCGCTCTGGAACCAGTTTTCCTGGCCGAGAGCCAGTTCTTTGTCTGTGGAAACAGGAAGAACTGGTTTGCGATTAGGCACCGGCTCCGAACCGGCCCTCAAAATGCCTCGGTGGAAAAGGGGCATAAGGGGAGCCAAGGGGAGCTCGGCTCCCTTGAAAAGGACATGAGCTCCCTATACCCCCCCATGAGACTTTTGGGGGAGCTCTTAAAAAATTGTCCACCATCCATCCATCCATTGTCTACCGCTTATCCTGTGTTCAGGGTGGCGGGGGGGCTGGAGCCGATCCCAGCCGTCATTGGGCAAAGTCAGGGTACACCCTGGACAGGTAACCAGTCTATCACAGGGCCGACATGTAGAGACAAAGAACCATTCACGCTCACATTCACACCTACGGGCAATTTAGAGTCACCAATTAACCTATCCCCATCCTGCATGTCTTTGGACTGTGGGAGGAACCCGGAGAACCTGGAGAGAACCCACACTTACACGGGGAGAACATGCAAACTCCACACAGAAGGAACCCAGGGCCGACCCGGGAATCAAAACCGGGACCCTCTTGCTGTGAGGCGACAGTGCTACCCACTACACCACCGTGCAGCCAAAATTGCCCACTTTTAGGTTATTTTATTTTCCGTAGTAAAGAATATATAGTATAAATATGTCAATGTTGTGCCATTATATCCCATTTTTGAACATCTCTCTCCACTGCTATGGCCGTCCATGTTTCTAGATGTATGTAGTCACCTGAACTCCTCATTGGACAGGGTCAGGCCTGAGCGCAGGTCACTTAGTTGGGTTTCGTAGCTTGCTTGTTTTTTGTTGTTGCAGTCATATGTATGTGCGTGCACATGACTTTGGAAGTCACACCAGAGAATAGGGCTCCCCCAAAAGCCAATGTGTACTTTGAACCCTGACGCCAGCAATAGAACCAGAAAATACTGACAGCAAACCTGTGTGTGTGTGTGTGTGTGTGTGTGTGTGTGTGTGTGTGTGTGTGTGTGTGTGTGTGTGTGTGTGTGTGTGTGTGTGTGTGTGTGTGTGTGTGTGTGTGTGTGTGTGTGTCCAGGTCATTACCCCCTGCAGACGTCTCATCCTGTGTGCAGACAACAGGAAGGAGATGGAGGAGTGGATGGCAGCGCTGCGTAGCGTCCAGAACAGACAGAACTATGAGGTCTGTCTCTGTCTGTCTGTCTGTCTCATTATTACCAGTGAGACCAGTAGTTGGGTCCCAATACCAGCTGCTGACTGTGTCTTCTATCCCAGTCCACCCAGTACAGTATGGACCACTTTAGTGGGATGCACAACTGGTACGCCTGTTCTCACGCAAGGCCGACGTACTGCAACGTCTGCAGGGAGGCGTTGTCAGGGGTGACGTCCCACGGCCTGTCCTGTGAAGGTACACGCATATAATACACGTAATACACACAGTACACACATAGTCCCTGAAAATAACATACACATAATACACCCAGTAGACATTATACACACATAGTTCACACATATTACACACGGTGAACTTATAATACTTAAAGTTTACACACACATGCAGTACACACATAGTACACGTGGTAAAGTGATAATACACATAGTTGACTTAGATACAGAGAGGTGTGGTCCAGGGTGTTTATTAAATGTGTTAGGGTTAGGTTAGTATTGTCTTACCTGCGAGTGTGTGTGTGTGTGTGTTTGTATGTGTGTCTGTATTAACTGTGTGTGTGTGTGTGTGTGTGTGTGTAATAACTGTGTGTGTGTCAGTGTGTAAGTTCAAGGCTCATAAGCGTTGTGCAGTCAGAGCCACCAACAACTGTAAATGGACGACTCTGTCTTCTATTGGAAAGGACATCATCGAGGACGAGGACGGGGTGAGACACACAAACACACACACATACACACATTGCTGGACCTTACGGGTCCAAACGCGATGCAAATTATTTGCTCGACACAATTTCATGACTTGGATCTTTTCACTAATCGTCATCATTATGCCGTCAATCTGTTTATCTGTTTATTGCATTTAAATCACAACAAAGTTGTTTGATTTCGGCACACACCGCTGTAGTAAATCAGGCGATATGTGTTATTCACGCTGAATACAGCTGAATTAAATCCACCGAGCACCTGGGTGACGTCATGAACTCAGGATTCAGTTTGATTAGCCGGTCTATCTAGGAGTCCACAACATACAAAGCAGCAACAATAGTGGTGATTTCAGCCATGACTGATGAAACATTGTCGGTGTCTCCATCGAGGTAAGCCCCGCCTCCTCTCCGGCATGGCCAGCTTAGGCAACGCAAATAAACACAAATGATCCTGCCAATCAATACAACTGATCCCAACTCAACTTTAATAACGCAACACGGAAATGGTGTCCACGCGGCTTAAGAGCGTCAGTGAAGATCTTGTATCCAGCTGAACTCCGACCTCTGTCCTCAGGTGTCGATGCCTCATCAGTGGTTGGAGGGGAATCTGCCCGTCTCCGCTAAATGTAATGTCTGTGACAAGACCTGTGGCAGCGTCCTCCGTCTGCAGGACTGGAGGTGTCTCTGGTGTAAAGCCATGGTGAGACTGGTTCAGACTGTTTTCATCAATCAATCACATCATACCTGTAGACAGTGCACAGTCCTCACTCTTAGTGGTATAAGTCATCATGTTCAGATGTAGCTCAGATTTACAGTGTTACAGTTACAGGTAATAGATGCGGTGTAGTGCAAATGTAGTTCAGGAGAAGGTGTAGTTCAGGTCACATTTCACATGACAGTTCCTGTGATGATTCAGATGTAATTCAGTTTTCAGGTGTAGTTCAGGTGAGTCTACCTCTCTCTTCATGTTTTTTTTATTAGTTAATGATATTTGAGTAGCTGCTTTAACAGCGTTTGAAGGAACTCTAAACGGAACATATTCCAGACAGACATGGTGAGGTTGGTCTCTCTGTCCTCCAGGTCCACTCAGGCTGTAAGGACCAGCTGTCCTCCAAGTGTCCTCTGGGTCAGTGTAAAGTGTCTGTCATCCCCCCGACGGCACTCAACAGCATCGACTCTGACGGTGAGACTCACATCTGATCATTTATCAGACAGTATTAACACACACACACGCACACACTGAATGAATGTGGGTCGGTCTGTTCAGGATTCTGGAAGGCCTCGTGTCCTCCATCCTGCACCAGTCCTCTGCTAGTTTTCGTCAACTCCAAGAGCGGAGACAATCAGGGCGTCAAGTTCCTGAGACGCTTCAAACAGCTGCTGAACCCGGCTCAGGTGTTCGACCTGATGAACGGGGGACCACACCTGGGGTGAGACAGAGAGATGGAGTGCCATATGAATAATGTGTTTTATATAAAGAGGGTGGTGTGTAAACATTCAATCTCTCTGTCAGTCTGCGTCTGTTCCAGAAGTTTGATACGTTCAGGATCCTGGTATGTGGAGGAGACGGCAGCGTCGGCTGGGTTCTGTCTGAGATCGATGCTCTCACACTGCACAAACAGGTACATTTGAATTGATCCTTCATAGTTTATTTTATTGTTCGAAGGAAGAAGAAAAGTTCTGTGGTTAGATATTAGATGTTTATTTTCCCTCAGCATGTCATCTCATACAATTCCTATAAATGAATATAAAGATAGGGGGCGCCATCATGTTCAAAAGCCTGACATATTTTATTAGGACTAATTCTTCATGTTAACTATGGACACGCCTTTTTGTTTTGTTTGCAGTGTCAGCTGGGAGTTCTTCCTCTGGGGACAGGGAATGATCTGGCCCGGGTTCTGGGTTGGGGTTCAGCCTGCGACGATGACACACAGCTGCCTCAGATACTGGAGAAACTGGAGAGAGCCAGCACCAAGATGTTAGACAGGTAACTGATGTTAGACAGGTAACTGATGTAAGACAGGTAACTGATGTTAGACAGGTAACAGATGTTAGACAGGTAACAGATGTTAGACAGGTAACAGATGTTAGACAGGTAACAGATGTTAGACAGGTAACTGATGTTAGACAGGTAACAGGTGTTAGATGTAACTGATGTTAGACAGGTAACAGGTGTTAGAGGTAACTGATGTTAGACAGGTAACTGATGTTAGACAGGTAACTGATGTTAGAGGTAACTGATGTTAGACAGGTAACAGGTGTTAGAGGTAACTGATGTTAGACAGGTAACAGGTGTTAGAGGTAACTGATGTTAGACAGGTAACTGATGTTAGACAGGTAACTGATGTTAGACAGGTGACAGGTGTTAGAGGTAACTGATGTTAGAGGTAACTGATGTTAGACAGGTAACAGGTGTTAGAGGTAACTGATGTTAGACAGGTAACAGGTGTTAGAGGTAACTGATGTTAGACAGGTAACTGATGTTAGACAGGTAACTGATGTTAGACAGGTAACAGGTGTTAGAGGTAACTGATGTTAGACAGGTAACAGGTGTTAGAGGTAACTGATGTTAAGACAGGTCAAAGGTGTTAGACAGGTAACAGGTGTTAGACAGGTAACTTATGTTAGACAGGTAACAGGTGTTAGACAGGTAACTGATGTTAGACAGCTACCTCATGTTAGACAGGTAACTGATGTTAGACAGGTAACAGATGTTAGCGGTAACTGATGTTAGACAGGTAACTGATGTTAGACAGGTAACAGGTGTTAGAGGTAACTGATGTAAGACAGGTAACAGGTGTTAGAGGTAACTGATGTTAGACAGGTAACGTGTTAGACAGGTAACATGTTAGATGGTAACTGATGTTAGACAGGTAACGGTGTTAGAGGTAACTGATGTTAGACAGGTAGATGATGTTAGCATGTCAGGTAACAGTGTTAGAAGGAATATAACAGATAGGGGTTAGACAGGTAAACAGGTGATATTTTAGAGGTAACTGATGTTAGACAGGTAACGTTTGTGTTAGAGGTAACTGGATGTTTAGACAGGTAACTGATGTTAGACAGGTAACTGGTGTTAGAGGTAACTGATGTTAGACAAGTGTAGATACTGGTGTTAGAGGTAACTGATGTTAGACAGGTAACTGATGTTAGACAGGTAACTGATGTTAAGACAGGTAACTGATGTTAGACAGGTAACATGATGTTAGACAGGTAACTGATGTTAGACAGGTAACAGGTGTTAGACAGGTAACAGGTGTTAGAGGTAACTGATGTTAGACAGGTAACAGGTGTTAGAGGTAACTGATGTTAGACAGGTAACTGATGTTAGACAGGTAACTGATGTTAGACAGGTAACTGATGTTAGACAGGTAACAGGTGTTAGAGGTAACTGATGTTAGACAGGTAACAGGTGTTAGAGGTAACTGATGTTAGACAGGTAACAGGTGTTAGACAGGTAACTGATGTTAGACAGGTAACTGATGTTAGACAGGTAACTATGTTAGACAGGTAACAGATGTTAGACAGGTAACTGATGTTAGAGGTAACTGATGTTAGACAGGTAACAGGTGTTAGAGGTAACTGATGTTAGACAGGTAACAGGTGTTAGAGGTAACTGATGTTAGACAGGTAACTGATGTTAGACAGGTAACTGATGTTAGACAGGTAACAGGTGTTAGAGGTAACTGATGTTAGACAGGTAACAGGTGTTAGAGGTAACTGATGTTAAGACAGGTAACTGATGTTAGACAGGTAACAGGTGTTAGACAGGTAACTTATGTTAGACAGGTAACAGGTGTTAGAAGGTAACTGATGTTAGACAGGTAACTATGTTAGACAGGTAACTGATGTTAGACAGGTAACAGATGTTAGAGGTAACTGATGTTAGACAGGTAACTGATGTTAGACAGGTAACAGGTGTTAGACAGGTAACTGATGTTAGACAGGTAACAGGTGTTAGACAGGTAACTGATGTTAGACAGGTAACAGGTGTTAGACAGGTAACTGATGTTAGACAGGTAACTGATGTTAGACAGGTAACTGATGTTAGACGGTAACTGATGTTAGACAGGTAACTGATGTTAGACAGGTAACAGAGTGTTAGACAGGTAACAGGTGTTAGACAGGTAACAGATGTTAGACAGGTAACTGATGTTAGACAGGTAACAGGTGTTAGAGGTAACTGATGTTAGACAGGTAACTGATGTTAGACAGGTAACTGATGTTAGAGGTAACTGATGTTAGACAGGTAACAGGTGTTAGAGGTAACTGATGTTAGACAGGTAACAGGTGTTAGACAGTTAACAGGTGTTAGAGGTAACTGATGTTAGACAGGTAACAGGTGTTAGACAGGTAACAGGTGTTAGACAGGTAACTGATGTTAGACAGGTAACAGGTGTTAGACAGGTAACAGGTGTTAGAGGTAACTGATGTTAGACAGGTAACAGGTGTTAGAGGTAACTGATGTTAGACAGGTAACTGATGTTAGACAGGTAACTGATGTTAGACAGGTAACAGGTGTTAGACAGGTAACAGGTGTTAGACAGGTAACTGATGTTAGACAGGTAACAGGTGTTAGAGGTAACTGATGTTAGACAGGTAACTGATGTTAGACAGGTAACTGATGTTAGAGGTAACTGATGTTAGACAGGTAACAGCGATGTTAGACAGGTAACTGATGTTAGACAGGTAACAGGTGTTAGAGGTAACTGATGTTAGACAGGTAACTGATGTTAGACAGGTAACTGATGTTAGAGGTAACTGATGTTAGACAGGTAACAGGTGTTAGAGGTAACTGATGTTAGACAGGTAACAGGTGTTAGAGGTAACTGATGTTAGACAGGTAACTGATGTTAGACAGGTAACTGATGTTAGACAGGTAACAGGTGTTAGAGGTAACTGATGTTAGACAGGTAACAGGTGTTAGAGGTAACTGATGTTAGACAGGTAACTGATGTTAGACAGGTAACTGATGTTAGACAGGTAACAGGTGTTAGAGGTAACTGATGTTAGACAGGTAACAGGTGTTAGAGGTAACTGATGTTAAGACAGGTAACAGGTGTTAGACAGGTAACAGGTGTTAGACAGGTAACTTATGTTAGACAGGTAACAGGTGTTAGACAGGTAACTGATGTTAGACAGCTAACTCATGTTAGACAGGTAACTGATGTTAGACAGGTAACAGATGTTAGCGGTAACTGATGTTAGACAGGTAACTGATGTTAGCTGATGTTAGACAGGTAACAGATGTTAGACAGGTAACAGATGTTAGACAGGTAACTGATGTTAGACAGGTAACTGATGTTAGCTGATGTTAGACAGGTAACAGATGTTAGACAGGTAACTGATGTTAGACAGGTAACTGATGTTAGACAGGTAACTGATGTTAGACAGGTAACAGGTGTTAGAGGTAACTGATGTTAGACAGGTAACAGGTGTTAGAGGTAACTGATGTTAGACAGGTAACTGATGTTAGACAGGTAACAGGTGTTAGAGGTAACTGATGTTAGACAGGTAACAGGTGTTAGAGGTAACTGATGTTAGACAGGTAACAGGTGTTAGAGGTAACTGATGTTAGACAGGTAACAGGTGTTAGAGGTAACTGATGTTAAGACAGGTCAAAGGTGTTAGACAGGTAACAGGTGTTAGACAGGTAACTTATGTTAGACAGGTAACAGGTGTTAGACAGGTAACTGATGTTAGACAGCTAACTCATGTTAGACAGGTAACTGATGTTAGACAGGTAACAGATGTTAGCGGTAACTGATGTTAGACAGGTAACTGATGTTAGCTGATGTTAGACAGGTAACAGATGTTAGACAGGTAACAGGTGTTAGAGGTAACTGATGTTAGACAGGTAACTGATGTTAGACAGGTAACAGGTGTTAGAGGTAACTGATGTTAGACAGGTAACAGATGTTAGACAGGTAACTGATGTTAGACAGGTAACAGGTGTTAGAGGTAACTGATGTTAGACAGGTAACAGGTGTTAGACAGGTAACAGGTGTTAGAGGTAACTGATGTTAGACAGGTAACAGATGTTAGACAGGTAACTGATGTTAGACAGGTAACAGGTGTTAGAGGTAACTGATGTTAGACAGGTAGCTGATGTTAGACAGGTAACAGTGTTGAGGTACTGATGTTAGACAGGTAACAGATGTTAGACAGGTAACTGATGTTAGACAGGTAACTGATGTTAGACAGGTAACGGTGTTAGAGGTAACTGATGTTAGACAGGTAACAGGTGTTAGAGGTAACTGATGTTAGACAGGTAGCTGATGTTAGACAGGTAACAGGTGTTAGAGGTAACTGATGTTAGACAGGTAACAGGTGTTAGAGGTAACTGATGTTAGACAGGTAACTGATGTTAGACAGGTAACAGGTGTTAGAGGTAACTGATGTTAGACAGGTAACAGGTGTTAGAGGTAACTGATGTTAGACAGGTAACTGATGTTAGACAGGTAACTGATGTTAGACATGTAACTGATGTTAGACAGGTAACAGGTGTTAGAGGTAACTGATGTTAGACAGGTAACTGATGTTAGAGGTAACTGATGTTAAGACAGGTCAAAGGTGTTAGACAGGTAACAGGTGTTAGACAGGTAACTTATGTTAGACAGGTAACTTATGTTAGACAGGTAACTGATGTTAGACAGCTAACTCATGTTAGACAGGTAACTGATGTTAGACAGGTAACAGATGTTAGACAGGTAACAGATGTTAGCTGATGTTAGACAGGTAACTCATGTTAGACAGGTAACTCATGTTAGACAGGTGTTAGACAGGTAACTGATGTTAGACAGGTAACAGGTGTTAGACAGGTAACTCATGTTAGACAGGTAACTGATGTTAGACAGGTAACTGATGTTAGCTGATGTTAGACAGGTAACTCATGTTAGACAGGTAACTCATGTTAGACAGGTAACTCATGTTAGACAGGTAACTGATGTTAGCTGATGTTAGACAGGTAACAGGTGTTAGAGGTAACTGATGTTAGACAGGTAACAGGTGTTAGAGGTAACTGATGTTAGACAGGTAACTGATGTTAGAGGTAACTGATGTTAAGACAGGTCAAAGGTGTTAGACAGGTAACAGGTGTTAGACAGGTAACTTATGTTAGACAGGTAACTGATGTTAGACAGCTAACTCATGTTAGACAGGTAACTGATGTTAGACAGGTAACAGATGTTAGACAGGTAACAGATTTTAGCTGATGTTAGACAGGTAACTCATGTTAGACAGGTAACTCATGTTAGACAGGTAACTGATGTTAGCTGATGTTAGACAGGTAACAGGTGTTAGACAGGTAACAGATGTTAGACAGGTAACTGATGTTAGACAGGTAACAGATGTTAGACAGGTAACTCATGTTAGACAGTTAACAGATGTTAGACAGGTAACTGATGTTAGACAGGTAACTGATGCTAGCTGATGTTAGACAGGTAACAGGTGTTAGACAGGTAACAGATGTTAGACAGGTAACTGATGTTAGACAGGTAACAGATGTTAGACAGGTAACTGTTGTTAGACAGGTAACAGATGTTAGACAGGTAACTCATGTCAGACAGTTAACAGATGTTAGACAGGTAACTGATGTTAGACAGGTAACTGATGTTAGCTGATGTTAGACAGGTAACAGGTGTTAGACAGGTAACAGATGTTAGACAGGTAACTGATGTTAGACAGGTAACAGATGTTAGACAGGTAACTCATGTTAGACAGGTAACTGATGTTAGCTGATGTTAGACAGGTAACAGGTGTTAGACAGGTAACAGATGTTAGACAGGTAACTGATGTTAGACAGGTAACAGATGTTAGACAGGTAACTGATGTTAGACAGGTAACAGGTGTTAGAGGTAACTGATGTTAGACAGGTAACAGGTGTTAGAGGTAACTGATGTTAGACAGGTAACTGATGTTAGACAGGTAACTGATGTTAGACAGGTAACAGGTGTTAGAGGTAACTGATGTTAGACAGGTAACAGGTGTTAGAGGTAACTGATGTTAGACAGGTAACAGGTGTTAGAGGTAACTGATGTTAGACAGGTAACTGATGTTAGACAGGTAACTGATGTTAGACAGGTAACAGGTGTTAGAGGTAACTGATGTTAGACAGGTAACAGGTGTTAGAGGTAACTGATGTTAGACAGGTAACTGATGTTAGACAGGTAACTGATGTTAGACAGGTAACAGGTGTTAGAGGTAACTGATGTTAGACAGGTAACAGGTGTTAGAGGTAACTGATGTTAAGACAGGTAACAGGTGTTAGACAGGTAACAGGTGTTAGACAGGTAACTTATGTTAGACAGGTAACAGGTGTTAGACAGGTAACTGATGTTAGACAGCTAACTCATGTTAGACAGGTAACTGATGTTAGACAGGTAACAGATGTTAGCGGTAACTGATGTTAGACAGGTAACTGATGTTAGCTGATGTTAGACAGGTAACAGATGTTAGACAGGTAACAGATGTTAGACAGGTAACTGATGTTAGACAGGTAACTGATGTTAGCTGATGTTAGACAGGTAACAGATGTTAGACAGGTAACTGATGTTAGACAGGTAACTGATGTTAGACAGGTAACAGGTGTTAGAGGTAACTGATGTTAGACAGGTAACAGGTGTTAGAGGTAACTGATGTTAGACAGGTAACTGATGTTAGACAGGTAACAGGTGTTAGAGGTAACTGATGTTAGACAGGTAACAGGTGTTAGAGGTAACTGATGTTAGACAGGTAACAGGTGTTAGAGGTAACTGATGTTAGACAGGTAACAGGTGTTAGAGGTAACTGATGTTAAGACAGGTCAAAGGTGTTAGACAGGTAACAGGTGTTAGACAGGTAACTTATGTTAGACAGGTAACAGGTGTTAGACAGGTAACTGATGTTAGACAGCTAACTCATGTTAGACAGGTAACTGATGTTAGACAGGTAACAGATGTTAGCGGTAACTGATGTTAGACAGGTAACTGATGTTAGCTGATGTTAGACAGGTAACAGATGTTAGACAGGTAACAGGTGTTAGAGGTAACTGATGTTAGACAGGTAACTGATGTTAGACAGGTAACAGGTGTTAGAGGTAACTGATGTTAGACAGGTAACAGATGTTAGACAGGTAACTGATGTTAGACAGGTAACAGGTGTTAGAGGTAACTGATGTTAGACAGGTAACAGGTGTTAGACAGGTAACAGGTGTTAGAGGTAACTGATGTTAGACAGGTAACAGATGTTAGACAGGTAACTGATGTTAGACAGGTAACAGGTGTTAGAGGTAACTGATGTTAGACAGGTAGCTGATGTTAGACAGGTAACAGGTGTTAGAGGTAACTGATGTTAGACAGGTAACAGGTGTTAGAGGCAACTGATGTTAGACAGGTAGCTGATGTTAGACAGGTAACAGGTGTTAGAGGTAACTGATGTTAGACAGGTAACAGGTGTTAGAGGTAACTGATGTTAGACAGGTAGCTGATGTTAGACAGGTAACAGGTGTTAGAGGTAACTGATGTTAGACAGGTAACAGGTGTTAGAGGTAACTGATGTTAGACAGGTAACTGATGTTAGACAGGTAACAGGTGTTAGAGGTAACTGATGTTAGACAGGTAACAGGTGTTAGAGGTAACTGATGTTAGACAGGTAACTGATGTTAGACAGGTAACTGATGTTAGACATGTAACTGATGTTAGACAGGTAACAGGTGTTAGAGGTAACTGATGTTAGACAGGTAACTGATGTTAGAGGTAACTGATGTTAAGACAGGTCAAAGGTGTTAGACAGGTAACAGGTGTTAGACAGGTAACTTATGTTAGACAGGTAACTTATGTTAGACAGGTAACTGATGTTAGACAGCTAACTCATGTTAGACAGGTAACTGATGTTAGACAGGTAACAGATGTTAGACAGGTAACAGATGTTAGCTGATGTTAGACAGGTAACTCATGTTAGACAGGTAACTCATGTTAGACAGGTGTTAGACAGGTAACTGATGTTAGACAGGTAACAGGTGTTAGACAGGTAACTCATGTTAGACAGGTAACAGATGTTAGACAGGTAACTGATGTTAGCTGATGTTAGACAGGTAACTCATGTTAGACAGGTAACTCATGTTAGACAGGTAACTCATGTTAGACAGGTAACTGATGTTAGCTGATGTTAGACAGGTAACAGGTGTTAGAGGTAACTGATGTTAGACAGGTAACAGGTGTTAGAGGTAACTGATGTTAGACAGGTAACTGATGTTAGAGGTAACTGATGTTAAGACAGGTCAAAGGTGTTAGAAAGGTAACAGGTGTTAGACAGGTAACTTATGTTAGACAGGTAACTTATGTTAGACAGGTAACTGATGTTAGACAGCTAACTCATGTTAGACAGGTAACTGATGTTAGACAGGTAACAGATGTTAGACAGGTAACAGATTTTAGCTGATGTTAGACAGGTAACTCATGTTAGACAGGTAACTCATGTTAGACAGGTAACTGATGTTAGCTGATGTTAGACAGGTAACAGGTGTTAGACAGGTAACAGATGTTAGACAGGTAACTGATGTTAGACAGGTAACAGATGTTAGACAGGTAACTCATGTTAGACAGTTAACAGATGTTAGACAGGTAACTGATGTTAGACAGGTAACTGATGTTAGCTGATGTTAGACAGGTAACAGGTGTTAGACAGGTAACAGATGTTAGACAGGTAACTGATATTAGACAGGTAACAGATGTTAGACAGGTAACTGATGTTAGACAGGTAACAGATGTTAGACAGGTAACTCATGTTAGACAGTTAACAGATGTTAGACAGGTAACTGATGTTAGACAGGTAACTGATGTTAGCTGATGTTAGACAGGTAACAGGTGTTAGACAGGTAACAGATGTTAGACAGGTAACTGATGTTAGACAGGTAACAGATGTTAGACAGGTAACTCATGTTAGACAGGTAACTGATGTTAGCTGATGTTAGACAGGTAACAGGTGTTAGACAGGTAACAGATGTTAGACAGGTAACTGATGTTAGACAGGTAACAGATGTTAGACAGGTAACTCATGTTAGACAGGTAACAGATGTTAGACAGGTAACTGATGTTATCCGGCATTCACACCGGACGCGATAGACGCGAATACAATCGCGTGAGACGCGTGTATCGCGCCGCTTGATCATTTTGGACTATTTGTGTCGTTCGCGTCGTTCCATCTCAGCTCATCTGTCTGCCGGCTTGAATATTTTCAACTTTATTCGCCATTCGCTTCATTTGTGTCAGACGCGCCATTCGCTTCATTTGTGTCAGACTCGCCATTCGCTTCATTCGCGTTAGACGCGCCATTCGCTTCATTTGCGCCATTCGATTCATTTGCGCCATTCGCTTCATTTGCGCCATTCGCTTCATTCGCGCCATTCGCTTCATTTGCGCCATTCGGTTCATTCGCGCCATTCGCTTCATTTGCGCCATTCGCTTCATTTGCGCCATTCGGTTCATTCGCGCCATTCGCTTTATTCGCGCCGCCTCCGCCTGAATCGCGTGTCATCGCTCCATTAACATTGATTTTCAATGTAGAGTCGCCGCTCAATTCGCGTCTATTGCATCCGGTGTGAACGCCCCTTTAGAGTAACAGGTGTTAAAGTAACAGATGTTAGAAAGGTAACTGATGTTAGACAGGTAACTGATGTTAGACAGGTAACAGGTGTTAGAGGTAACAGATGTTAGACAGGTAACAGATGTTAGACAGGTAACAGGTGTTAGAGGTAACAGATGTTAGACAGGTAACAGATGTTAGACAGGTAACAGGTGTTAGAGGTAACTGATGTTAGACAGGTAACTGATGTTAGACAGGTAACTGATGTTAGACAGGTAACAGGTGTTAGAGGTAACTGATGTTAGACAGGTAACTGATGTTAGACAGGTAGCTGATGTTAGACAGGTAACAGGTGTTAGAGGTAACTGATGTTAGACAGGTAACAGATGTTAGACAGGTAACAGGTGTTAGAGGTAACTGATGTTAGACAGGTAACTGATGTTAGACAGGTAACAGGTGTTAGAGGTAACTGATGTTAGACAGGTAACAGGTGTTAGAGGTAACTGATGTTAGACAGGTAACTGATGTTAGACAGGTAACAGGTGTTAGAGGTAACTGATGTTAGACAGGTAACAGGTGTTAGAGGTAACTGATGTTAAGACAGGTCAAAGGTGTTAGACAGGTAACAGGTGTTAGACAGGTAACTTATGTTAGACAGGTAACTTATGTTAGACAGGTAACTGATGTTAGACAGGTAACAGATGTTAGACAGGTAACTCATGTTAGACAGGTAACTCATGTTAGCTGATGTTAGACAGGTAACAGGTGTTAGACAGGTAACTCATGTTAGACAGGTAACAGATGTTAGACAGGTAACTCATGTTAGACAGGTAACTCATGTTAGCTGATGTTAGACAGGTAACAGGTGTTAGACAGGTAACTCATGTTAGACAGGTAACAGGTGTTAGACAGGTAACTCATGTTAGACAGGTAACAGATGTTAGACAGGTAACAGGTGTTAGAGGTAACTGATGTTAGACAGGTAACTGATGTTAGACAGGTAACTGATGTTAGACAGGTAACAGGTGTTAGAGGTAACTGATGTTAGACAGGTAACTGATGTTAGACAGGTAGCTGATGTTAGACAGGTAACAGGTGTTAGAGGTAACTGATGTTAGACAGGTAACTGATGTTAGACAGGTAGCTGATGTTAGACAGGTAACAGGTGTTAGAGGTAACTGATGTTAGACAGGTAACAGATGTTAGACAGTTAACAGGTGTTAGAGGTAACTGATGTTAGACAGGTAACTGATGTTAGACAGGTAACAGGTGTTAGAGGTAACTGATGTTAGACAGGTAACAGGTGTTAGAGGTAACTGATGTTAGACAGGTAACAGATGTTAGACAGTTAACAGGTGTTAGAGGTAACTGATGTTAGACAGGTAACTGATGTTAGACAGGTAACTGATGTTAGAGGTAACTGATGTTAGACAGTTAACAGGTGTTAGAGGTAACTGATGTTAGACAGGTAACTGATGTTAGACAGGTAACAGGTGTTAGAGGTAACTGATGTTAGACAGGTAACAGGTGTTAGAGGTAACTGATGTTAGACAGGTAACTGATGTTAGACAGGTAACAGGTGTTAGAGGTAACTGATGTTAGACAGGTAACAGGTGTTAGAGGTAACTGATGTTAGACAGGTAACAGGTGTTAGACAGGTAACAGGTGTTAGACAGGTAACTTATGTTAGACAGGTAACTTATGTTAGACAGGTAACTGATGTTAGACAGCTAACTGATGTTAGACAGGTAACTGATGTTAGACAGGTAACTGATGTTAGACAGGTAATTGATGTTAGACAGGTAACTGATGTTAGCTGATGTTAGACAGGTAACTGATGTTAGACAGGTAACAGATGTTAGACAGGTAACAGATGTTAGCTGATGTTAGACAGGTAACAGATGTTAGACAGGTAACTGATGTTAGACAGGTAACTCATGTTAGCTGATGTTAGACAGGTAACAGGTGTTAGACAGGTAACTCATGTTAGACAGGTAACAGATGTTAGACAGGTAACTGATGTTAGACAGGTAACTCATGTTAGCTGATGTTAGACAGGTAACAGATGTTAGACAGGTAACTGATGTTAGCCAGGTAACTCATGTTAGCTGATGTTAGACAGGTAACAGGTGTTAGACAGGTAACTCATGTTAGACAGGTAACAGGTGTTAGACAGGTAACTCATGTTAGACAGGTAACAGATGTTAGACAGGTAACTGATGTTAGACAGGTAACTGATGTTAGACAGGTAACAGGTGTTAGACAGGTAACAGGTGTTAGACAGGTAACAGATGTTAGACAGGTAACTGATGTTAGACAGGTAACAGGTGTTAGACAGGTAACTCATGTTAGACAGGTAACAGATGTTAGACAGGTAACTGATGTTATCCGGCATTCACACCGGACGCGATAGACGCGAATACAATCGCGTGAGACGCGTGTATCGCGCCGCTTGATCATTTTGGACTATTTGTGTCGTTCGCGTCGTTCCATCTCAGCTCATCTGTCTGCCGGCTTGAATATTTTCAACTTTATTCGCCATTCGCTTCATTTGTGTCAGACGCGCCATTCGCTTCATTTGTGTCAGACTCGCCATTCGCTTCATTCGCGTTAGACGCGCCATTCGCTTCATTTGCGCCATTCGATTCATTTGCGCCATTCGCTTCATTTGCGCCATTCGCTTCATTCGCGCCATTCGCTTCATTTGCGCCATTCGGTTCATTCGCGCCATTCGCTTCATTTGCGCCATTCGCTTCATTTGCGCCATTCGGTTCATTCGCGCCATTCGCTTTATTCGCGCCGCCTCCGCCTGAATCGCGTGTCATCGCTCCATTAACATTGATTTTCAATGTAGAGTCGCCGCTCAATTCGCGTCTATTGCATCCGGTGTGAACGCCCCTTTAGAGTAACAGGTGTTAAAGTAACAGATGTTAGAAAGGTAACTGATGTTAGACAGGTAACTGATGTTAGACAGGTAACAGGTGTTAGAGGTAACAGATGTTAGACAGGTAACAGATGTTAGACAGGTAACAGGTGTTAGAGGTAACAGATGTTAGACAGGTAACAGATGTTAGACAGGTAACAGGTGTTAGAGGTAACTGATGTTAGACAGGTAACTGATGTTAGACAGGTAACTGATGTTAGACAGGTAACAGGTGTTAGAGGTAACTGATGTTAGACAGGTAACTGATGTTAGACAGGTAGCTGATGTTAGACAGGTAACAGGTGTTAGAGGTAACTGATGTTAGACAGGTAACAGATGTTAGACAGGTAACAGGTGTTAGAGGTAACTGATGTTAGACAGGTAACTGATGTTAGACAGGTAACAGGTGTTAGAGGTAACTGATGTTAGACAGGTAACAGGTGTTAGAGGTAACTGATGTTAGACAGGTAACTGATGTTAGACAGGTAACAGGTGTTAGAGGTAACTGATGTTAGACAGGTAACAGGTGTTAGAGGTAACTGATGTTAAGACAGGTCAAAGGTGTTAGACAGGTAACAGGTGTTAGACAGGTAACTTATGTTAGACAGGTAACTTATGTTAGACAGGTAACTGATGTTAGACAGCTAACTCATGTTAGACAGGTAACTGATGTTAGACAGGTAACAGATGTTAGCTGATGTTAGACAGGTAACTGATGTTAGACAGGTAACTGATGTTAGACAGGTAATTGATGTTAGACAGGTAACTGATGTTAGCTGATGTTAGACAGGTAACTGACGTTAGACAGGTAACAGATGTTAGACAGGTAACAGATGTTAGCTGATGTTAGACAGGTAACAGATGTTAGACAGGTAACAGATGTTAGACAGGTAACTCATGTTAGACAGGTAACAGATGTTAGACAGGTAACTGATGTTAGACAGGTAACAGGTGTTAGACAGGTAACTCATGTTAGACAGGTAACAGATGTTAGACAGGTAACAGGTGTTAGACAGGTAACTCATGTTAGACAGGTAACTCATGTTAGCTGATGTTAGACAGGTAACAGATGTTAGACAGGTAACTCATGTTAGACAGGTAACTCATGTTAGCTGATGTTAGACAGGTAACAGGTGTTAGACAGGTAACTCATGTTAGACAGGTAACAGATGTTAGACAGGTAACTCATGTTAGACAGGTAACTCATGTTAGCTGATGTTAGACAGGTAACAGGTGTTAGACAGGTAACTCATGTTAGACAGGTAACAGGTGTTAGACAGGTAACTCATGTTAGACAGGTAACAGATGTTAGACAGGTAACAGGTGTTAGAGGTAACTGATGTTAGACAGGTAACTGATGTTAGACAGGTAACTGATGTTAGACAGGTAACAGGTGTTAGAGGTAACTGATGTTAGACAGGTAACTGATGTTAGACAGGTAGCTGATGTTAGACAGGTAACAGGTGTTAGAGGTAACTGATGTTAGACAGGTAACTGATGTTAGACAGGTAGCTGATGTTAGACAGGTAACAGGTGTTAGAGGTAACTGATGTTAGACAGGTAACAGATGTTAGACAGTTAACAGGTGTTAGAGGTAACTGATGTTAGACAGGTAACTGATGTTAGACAGGTAACAGGTGTTAGAGGTAACTGATGTTAGACAGGTAACAGGTGTTAGAGGTAACTGATGTTAGACAGGTAACAGATGTTAGACAGTTAACAGGTGTTAGAGGTAACTGATGTTAGACAGGTAACTGATGTTAGACAGGTAACTGATGTTAGAGGTAACTGATGTTAGACAGTTAACAGGTGTTAGAGGTAACTGATGTTAGACAGGTAACTGATGTTAGACAGGTAACAGGTGTTAGAGGTAACTGATGTTAGACAGGTAACAGGTGTTAGAGGTAACTGATGTTAGACAGGTAACTGATGTTAGACAGGTAACAGGTGTTAGAGGTAACTGATGTTAGACAGGTAACAGGTGTTAGAGGTAACTGATGTTAGACAGGTAACAGGTGTTAGACAGGTAACAGGTGTTAGACAGGTAACTTATGTTAGACAGGTAACTTATGTTAGACAGGTAACTGATGTTAGACAGCTAACTGATGTTAGACAGGTAACTGATGTTAGACAGGTAACTGATGTTAGACAGGTAATTGATGTTAGACAGGTAACTGATGTTAGCTGATGTTAGACAGGTAACTGATGTTAGACAGGTAACAGATGTTAGACAGGTAACAGATGTTAGCTGATGTTAGACAGGTAACAGATGTTAGACAGGTAACTGATGTTAGACAGGTAACTCATGTTAGCTGATGTTAGACAGGTAACAGGTGTTAGACAGGTAACTCATGTTAGACAGGTAACAGATGTTAGACAGGTAACTGATGTTAGACAGGTAACTCATGTTAGCTGATGTTAGACAGGTAACAGATGTTAGACAGGTAACTGATGTTAGCCAGGTAACTCATGTTAGCTGATGTTAGACAGGTAACAGGTGTTAGACAGGTAACTCATGTTAGACAGGTAACAGGTGTTAGACAGGTAACTCATGTTAGACAGGTAACAGATGTTAGACAGGTAACTGATGTTATCCGGCATTCACACCGGACGCGATAGACGCGAATACAATCGCGTGAGACGCGTGTATCGCGCCGCTTGATCATTTTGGACTATTTGTGTCGTTCGCGTCGTTCCATCTCAGCTCATCTGTCTGCCGGCTTGAATATTTTCAACTTTATTTGCGTCGCTTTAGACGCGCCATTCGCTTCATTTGTGTCAGACGCGCCATTCGCTTCATTTGTGTTAGACGCGCCATTCGCTTCATTCGCGTTAGATGCGCCATTCGCTTCATTTGCGCCATTCGCTTCATTTGCGCCATTCGCTCCATTCGCTTCATTTGCGCCATTCGCTTCATTTGCGCCATTCGCTTCATTTGCGCCATTCGCTTCATTTGCGCCATTCGGTTCATTCGCGCCATTCGCTTTATTCGCGCCGCCTCCACCTGAATCGCGTGTCATCGCTCCATTAACATTGATTTTCAATGTAGAGTCGCCGCTCAATTCGCGTCTATTGCATCCGGTGTGAACGCCCCTTTAGAGTAACAGGTGTTAAAGTAACAGATGTTAGAAAGGTAACTGATGTTAGACAGGTAACAGGTGTTAGAGGTAACAGATGTTAGACAGGTAACAGATGTTAGACAGGTAACTGATGTTAAGACAGGTAACTGATGTGAGACAAGTAACTGTCTTTCCTCCTGCTCTAGGTGGAGTATCATGGTCTATGAGACGAAGTTTCCACGGCAACACTCTGCCTCCACCGTCACAGAAGACTGCAGCGACGACTCTGAGGTAACAGGAAATGACATCACTTCCTGTTGTTCATCAAGTTAAGCTCCCCCTCTTACACCATGCTCACACCAAATGAGAAGCACATGTTTGCTTTCATCCCATTTGACCGAGGGCTCATGACATCATCATGACATCATCGGGAACTGCTCGGTAGATTTCACCAAGCTGGATTCACTATTGATCAAGACACACGTTGGCTAGGATGAACCCAGAATAAACCGTTTAGCTGTTAGTTAATTCTAATACATGGATAGAAAGGATGCTGAAATAACAACAGAATGATGGTGATGATGGGAAAAAGTATAAAAGTCATGGTTTGTTAGGTCGGTCTGCAAGAATTCTGAATGCAGTCTGGATGATCAGAGCTAGGATTGCTAACATAGCTGCTACATCAACACGAAAAAACGCAGCTCTAAAACTAAATCTGATTTAACCCATTTCAAATAGTTAGAAAAAATAAAATCAATATGTGGCGGTCCAATGTTGATATTCTGGCAAATAAAAATATGGGAAACAGATACATAACAACACATACGTACGATATTTATATTTCAAAATTACATGAAAAAAAAACCTGGAATGAATTGGAGGCACTCGTTGATTCTGTGGCGTTGCGCCACACATTGGTCTATGTGTGGGAAACACATTTTCTCGATGATTCAACATTCACGATTCTGGTCTGGCTTTATATCCCGTGAACGCGCGTAACACACAACAACGTTAACCTGGCTTGAATTAGCCTCAGCAAGGCGCGGCTGAAATGCGTTAATAGGATGAGCTCGTTTTCTACATAAACACTCAGTAATATCTAATAACACTCTCCCCGTTGCCATGGTGAATCTTAGTATCGGAGCTCCATTGATGATGGCTTTGTAGAGTCGGCAGGCACGCGCGTAACTCAGAGTTGGTCAACTCAGTTACTTAAACGCATGGTTTGGTCTGCTATCTGCTGATATGAAGTACTATCGTAGAGCTCTGGGCGACCACCAATGTTGCAAACGTTACTTTAAAAAAGAAATGAGTTATTGTTACTCACTACTTGTTCCAAAAAGTAACTGAGTTAGTAACTGAATCACTCAATAATAAAAGTAACTTGTTACTAAGAAAAATAACTATTTACTTGACTGTTTGCTTTACTGCTTTATGCCAAAGAATTTGGATTTTTTTTTTTTTTTTTTCCAGTTTTCACAAGTCAGTTGAAATGAGTAGTACAGACAGTACAGGTGCTTGTACATAACCTTCCATATTTATTGCACATTGACAGACAGCAAGAGGTTTATCCTGCACTTCAAGTATTATCTTTGTCGGCGTACAGGCCCCTGCTTTCTGAGGTATTTCAGCAATAATGGCTCGGAATGAATATTCCTCCACCGTCGATAATGGCAACATACTTTTAACCACATACCTGCCTATCATACGGTAACTTCAACCTGTGTCAGGCAGAAAGATTTAGCTTTTGCTGCGTGTGGATAGCGAGCTATCATCTATGGTGGAGGTATCGGTGTTTTTGGCCACTAGCTTTGTAGATGCTTCATTAAATTAAGGTTGCTTACAACGGATGTCGACAAAGTCTTTGCTCCTGGACAGAATGAATGTACACATCACATGCACGTTCTTGCCTTTGACCACAATTAATTAGAAGTAGTGCTTATATGTCCACCTTGAAAATGCCAAGTTTTCATGGGATTGCTCCAGGCTCGCCATCTCTGCTGCTTCATCGAATCTGTTTAGTGGTTGTGTGTGCGTGTGTGTGGAGCGTGAACTGGCATGTGTGTAAAAACACTGGCTCTGATTGGCTACCATGAAACATGACTCCTCCTTAGCCAATCATAATTGCTTACCACGTTATTAACCCACCTCCTCACTGTGCCATGGTGCGTTCGGATTACACAGTTTATTCACTGTAATGCATCACATGTAATGTTCAGTAACGTTAATGGCGTTGTAACGACGGGAAAAGAAATGAGTTAGATTACCCCGTTAATGAAAAAACAACATTGTTACCCAATGCCGTTATTCCAAACACTGGTGACCACATACAGATACAATATTTGTTTCCTCCATCTCTGATTCAGCAACGTCAGTGGTGACTCGAGGAGAATCTCAATGCTGATACGATTTAAAGACACAGTGTCACAATTTCCCTCGCAGGTTGAAATAATGTGAATGACACAAATCTTACATATTGGCATTTCGTCTATTGGTCTCTTTTTATTGACTTTGTATGCAATCATGCTGCGCAAAAACATTGCTTTGTGTTTGGTGTATTGTTGTATGTTGAAGAGCATTGTCTCTCAACTGGTGGGTTTTCAGTGGGTCATGGTTCTTGCCTGGGCAAACATATCTGTAAAGAAAAAAATCCCATGCTTTTATATTTTGAAGGGGATTTTTTTTTATGCAGCAGAGTGCCATCAATTCACACTCTTTAACATTAGGTGGTGATAATGCCCTGTATTGCTAATGGACGCCCGCCATAAAAGACCCAAAGTAATAGTACAGTAGTACTATTGTGTATATATAGTACAGTGTTTGTTATATATTCAAGTAGTTGGACTTCTTATTTCATGTTTGTGCATGAAAGCACATTTGAGTGTGTGTTTGTGTTGCATACTGTGATATTCTGTACGATCTCCGGTTCAAACTACACCATCTTTTACATTAAATACATTGAGAAGTTCAACATTTCCCTCGATGTGGGTCATGGCTTGTCATTAAGGGGCGATGGTGGGTCCCGAAGCCAGACCTGTTGAGAACCACTTCACTTATTTTAACTGGATATTATTCCTAATTTAATAATTGAAATAGTATAAAATGGCCACTGAAGAACCGGGATACAGTCATGCTCACCTTTACTCACCTCTGATCCAGGTTCAGCAGATTCTGACCTACGAGGACTCAGTCGCTGCTCACCTGTCCAAGATCCTGACCTCAGACCAGCACTCTGTCGTCATCTCCTCTGCCAAGTATGACATCTGCCTGCCTGTCTCACTCGCCCCTTTTACACTGCATTTTCGTTCCAGGAGTATCCCTCCTGTTTTCTGCACATTGTTACTGTAAAAAGTCGGAATGAGGAGTCAGAGTCAGGTCTTCACTGTTACACTAACGACATTGCGGGTCTCTGTCTCCGTCTGTCTGTCTGTCTGTCTGTCTGTCTCTGCCTGTCTTTATCTCCATCTGTCTGTCTTTGTCTGTGTCTCTTGGGGTTGTTGAAGTCCTTGTCGTTTCAGCCTATATTGTTAAGGTTAAGTGCTTTACAAACAACATTAAGACCGGTGCAATATGTGTGAGGTTAAGAGTGTTATTCTGTTATTGTAACACCTGTCTGTCAGACAGTGTCTGCTGCTTTAACTTCTATCACTGTTGACCTTGTTTGTATGTTCGTAAGCCCTCTACATACGTGTCTACATAATGTGTTTGTGACGTACGTGCAGGGTTCTGTGTGAGACCGTGAAGGACTTCGTGGCTCGTGTTGGTAAAGCGTACGAGAAGAACACAGAGAGTTCAGAGGAGTCGGAGGTCATGGCCAAGAAGGTATGTTTTTACTGTGTTATATATGACATATGACTATGTATAGTGATCGTCAGATTTTGATCAAATAGTTCCCTTTTATAAGTCAATGAAAAGTTTAGAGTCAATTCTCTTGTTTTGTTTCTGTAAAATCTAAGAAAAGGAAACTCTGCTTGGTTTCTTAATGAATGAGACACAAAGAACGTTGAGTCATACATCTGTTGTGTGTGTCATGTGTTGAGTCTCTCAGCGAGTCTGTGCCGAGTCGTCTGTGCCGAGTCATCTGTGTGTTATGTGCTGAGTCACGTCTGCTGAGTCGTGTGTATGTCAGTGTGGTGTGTTGAAGGAGAAACTGGACTCCCTACTGAAGATCCTGAACGAGGAGTCCCAGGCCTCCACCGTTCCCCTCCCAGCTCCTCCCCCCACCATTGCTGAGGAACAGGAAGAGGCGGAGGGAGTCCTACTGCCTCCCTCTCTTCCTCCTCCTCATCATCATCAACATCATCATCATCACGTGCCACCCTGCTCCCCACGGACAAACGCCTCATCTTCTGCAGCGGCGGCCATCTTTAAACCTCGAGAGCAGCTGATGCTGAGAGCCAACAGTCTGAAGAAAGCAATCCGACAGATCATCGAGCACACTGAGAAAGGTACGACAGGTCAGAGGACTTACAGACAGGTCAGAGAGACAGACAGACAGCACGAAAGTTCAGAGAGAGAGACAGGTCAGAAAGAAACAGACTTATTGTAAGTTGCTTTGGACAAAAGCGTCTGCTAAATGACCTAAATGTAAATGTAAACAGACAGACAGGTCAGAGAGATAGACAAACCAGTCAGAGAAAGGAAAAAGCAGGTCAGAGTGAGACAGACAGGTCAGAGAGGACAAGTTATAGAGCAAAGTGAGAAATAGGTCGGAATAATTAAAAAAAATAAATTAAAAAAATCACTTCTATGTTGTTACCTATAGCACTTTGATCATAGCACTGTTGTTCTTAAGGTATGTTTGCTGAACAGCTACTACTTTACTCTATTCTATCTATTTTTAGCTCTTACTTTATCGGCAATGATATGTTGTATGTTGTTTCTTTTGACAAATGTACTTATTGTAAGTCACTTTGGACAAAATGCCCGAAATGTAAATGTAATGTCAGAATAATTAGGTCAGAGAGACAGATTGGTCCGTCAGACATGCAGTTCAGATAGAGAAAGGTATGTCGGAGAGACAGGCAGGTCATTAAGCACGCATAGAAGGGTACGATAGATCGTAGAGACAAACCAGTCAGAGAGACAGATTATAGTCTTAGGTTATAGAGCTAGACAGTTAAGAGACAGACCATCGAGCAAAGCAAGAATGGTTCGACAGGTTCCAGATCCACACAAGTCAGAGACAGAAAGAGAGGTCAGAAATACAGATTATAGACAGGTTATAGAGAGACAGGTCATCAAGCAAATCGAGAAAGGTACGACAGGTCAGTGAGAGAAACAAGTCAGAGAGAAAGGTATGACAGATTAAACAGACAGTGAGGTCAGAGGGACAAAAGAGGTCAGAGAGACAGGTCAGTGGAACACCACCTCAGAGAGACAGACAGATGGTTTAGAAAGATAGACAGGTCAGAGATGCAGACAAACAGGTCAGAGAGAGAGACAGGCAGGTCAGAAAGAGTCAGAGAGTCAGACGAACAGACAGGTCATCAAAGACACCAAGAAAGGTACAACAGATCAGAGGGACAGACACACAGATCAGCAAGACAGACAGGTCAGGGTGATAGACAGACAGACAGATTATCAAGCACTCTGAGAAAGGATGAAAGGCAGAGACAGAAGGCACACTCCCACTACACCACCCGTACCGCGCCCCGGCACCATGGAGCCTGAAGTCCTGTGATGCTCCATTCCGTACTGGAATAAGAGCTGGATTTGAGTCCGTTAGGTTCATGCACGTGCACATGCACGGGTACGCAATGTGGACATGACGTAGGCTTTAATCCACAGGCCGTCCCACTCATTTTCGCTCCGTGCTTTACTCTAAACACGGTACTTCTCTTTGTGTCCAGCGGTGGACGAACAGAACGCTCAGACTCAGCAGGAGCTCTTCTCTCTCAGCCCCCCTGAGGAAGATGTTGGTCTGGTGGAGGAGGAAGAGGACGTAGAGGTGGAGGAGGACAAGATGTCTCTGCAGTCCTCCTACAGCACCAAGCACCGCAACACACGCAGAGGTCAGTGATACTGGTACTCTGGGTATTGGTTCTGGTGGTACTAGTAATGCTAGTACTGTTTCGGTTGGCTCTGGTATTGGTAGTACTGATGCTTCTGGTACTGGTTCTGAGGATGAGAATGCATACTTACATTACATACATGAATATTTTGAGTAATAAATAGGGTGGTGTACCTTTGGATGATGTAGAAGACAACATGAACTGTTCCTACAAATATCCAACTAGGGATGCTCCGATATGGCAGATATGGACCCTTGAGGTTGATCGTGATTGGTCAAATTGCCGATCAGAAAAGCTGATCGCATATTTATATATTTTTTTTTTACCCGAGACTGTTTTTCTGCACCTGACGCAGGGTGGGAATTTCACGATGGCCAGGATGCCTGTCAAAGTTCCAGTGTAAACAACGCTAGTGACGCGTGGTGAGCTTTTATGGAATTACAGCCACCCTTGTGTGCACAGTCGGCTCGTCTGCGGATCAGAGCGATGCTCTACTGTGATTGTTCCAAAATACAACCTGCGCACCTTCACGAGCCGCGCAGGTGAAGTACCAACATCACATGCAAGAAGAACGTCAACCGCTCGTCAGCTTAATTCCAGCCTCCTGAGTGGAGCTGAGTGAGCGGGCATTGAAAGCACACGGCGGCATTTTATAATAAAAGTAGCGGGTCCGGTTCCATTCCGGTCCCACTCACACCACGAGTCTGAAGCCCAAGCCCGACCCAGAATCCCGCTGTGTCCTACACAGTCATCAACAGTATGTTCAGTCATAAAACGGCTTGATTATTATTATTATTATTATTATTATTATTATTATTATTCTCCCATCCATTCTGTGATCTGTGATCGGTATCGGCCCCCAAAAATGCTGATCGGAGCATCCCTATCCAGAACCATGGAGTTTGGTTCTGGGCAGGGTCTACTTCCTGGAATTGAATCTGTAGGCTGACAGACAGGAAGCACATGCTGATGATTAACTGAGTGATGTCATCACAACTTGACCTGAGCAGCTGATGTCCTTCAGGATCACTGAGGTTATTGACCTGACTGTCTGTCATTCTGTCTGCCTGTCTGTCTAAACTGTCGCACTCTGTCTATCTTCATGTCTGTCTCTCCAGTTAGTAAGACTCCCTGTGAGAAGCTGATCAGTAAAGGCAGCCTTTCACTGGGCAGCTCTGCATCACTTCCTGTCCAGACAGGAAGTAAGGAGAAGATGCCCACACTCAGCACAAAGATACTCTATCCAGGTAAGAAGCCCTGACGTCCAACAGCAAGTTGTTTTTGGTGTTGTCATGATGTCATCAGTCTGGTGTGTGTGTGTGTGTGTGTGTGTGTGTGTGTTTTCAGGTCTCAGAGGAATCTCAGCTTCTCTCTCCAGCAGCTCTGTGATCAGTCGACTGCTGGTCAACGCCGACCCGTTCAGCTGCGACCCCGAAAACATGTAAAACTGTGACTGCCTGTCTTTGTCTGAAAGTCTGACTGTGTTTCTGTCTCTCTGACTGTTTGTGTGTCTGTCTGTCTCACGGTGTGTCTGTCTCTCTGACCTACCTGTCTGTCTGACTGTGTCTGACAGGGACTGCTACACTGAGAAGTGTGTGATGAACAACTATTTTGGAATCGGTCTGGACGCTAAAATTTCTTTGGACTTCAACAACAAGAGAGACGAACATCCAGAGAAGTGCAGGTACGAGACAGATCATCCATCCATTGTCTACCACTTATCCTGTATTCAGGGTCACGGGGGGGCTGGAGCCCATCCCAGTTGTCATTGGGCGAAGGCAGGGTACACCTAGACAGGTAACCAGTCTATCACAGGGCTGACATGTAGAGACAGACAGGTAACCAGTCTATCACAGGGCTGACATGTAGAGACAGACAGGTAACCAGTCTATCACAGCCCTGACATGTAGAGACAGACAGGTAACCAGTCTATCACAGGGCTGACATGTAGAGACAGACAGGTAACCAGTCTATCACAGGGCTGACATGTAGAGACAGACAGGTAACCAGTCTATCACAGCCCTGACATGTAGAGACAGACAGGTAACCAGTCTATCACAGGGCTGACATGTAGAGACAGACAGGTAACCAGTCTCACAGGGCTGACATGTAGAGACAGACAGGTAACCAGTCTATCACAGGGCTGACATGTAGAGACAGACAGGTAACCAGTCTATCATAGGGCTGACATGTAGAGACAGACAGGTAACCAGTCTATCACAGGGCTGACATGTAGAGACAGACAGGTAACCAGTCTATCACAGGGAGACATGTAGAGACAGACAGGTAACCAGTCTATCACAGGGAGACATGTAGAGACAGACAGGTAACCAGTCTATCACAGGGCTGACATGTAGAGACAGACAGGTAACCAGTCTATCACAGGGCTGACATGTAGAGACAGACAGGTAACCAGTCTCACAGGGCTGACATGTAGAGACAGACAGGTAACCAGTCTATCACAGGGCTGACATGTAGAGACAGACAGGTAACCAGTCTATCACAGGGAGACATGTAGAGACAGACAGGTAACCAGTCTATCACAGGCTGACATGTAGAGACAGACAGGTAACCAGTCTATCACAGGGCTGACATGTAGAGACAGACAGGTAACCAGTCTATCACAGGGAGACATGTAGAGACAGACAGGTAACCAGTCTATCACAGGGCTGACATGTAGAGACAGACAGGTAACCAGTCTATCACAGGGCTGACATGTAGAGACAGACAGGTAACCAGTCTATCACGGGCTGACATGTAGAGACAGACAGGTAACCAGTCTATCACAGGGAGACATGTAGAGACAGACAGGTAACCAGTCTATCACAGGGCTGACATGTAGAGACAGACAGGTAACCAGTCTATCACAGGGAGACATGTAGAGACAGACAGGTAACCAGTCTATCAAGGGGACATGTAGAGACAGACAGGTAACCAGTCTTCAAGGGGACATGTAGAGACAGACAGGTAACCAGTCTTCAAGGGACATGTAGAGACAGACAGGTAACCAGTCTATCAAGGGGACATGTAGAGACAGACAGGTAACCAGTCTATCAAGGCTGACATGTAGAGACAGACAGGTAACCAGTCTATCACAGGGACATGTAGAGACAGACAGGTAACCAGTCTATCAAGGGCTGACATGTAGAGACAGACAGGTAACCAGTCTATCACAGCCCTGACATGTAGAGACAGACAGGTAACCAGTCTATCAAGGGGACATGTAGAGACAGACAGGTAACCAGTCTATCACAGGGGACATGTAGAGACAGACAGGTAACCAGTCTATCACAGGGGACATGTAGAGACAGACAGGTAACCAGTCTATCAAGGGGACATGTAGAGACAGACAGGTAACCAGTCTCAAGCCTGACATGTAGAGACAGACAGGTAACCAGTCTATCACAGGGGACATGTAGAGACAGACAGGTAACCAGTCTATCACAGGGGACATGTAGAGACAGACAGGTAACCAGTCTATCACAGGGTGACATGTAGAGACAGACAGGTAACCAGTCTATCACAGGGGACATGTAGAGACAGACAGGTAACCAGTCTATCAAGGGGACATGTAGAGACAGACAGGTAACCAGTCTATCAAGGGGACATGTAGAGACAGACAGGTAACCAGTCTATCACAGGGGACATGTAGAGACAGACAGGTAACCAGTCTTCACAGGGGACATGTAGAGACAGACAGGTAACCAGTCTATCAAGGGGACATGTAGAGACAGACAGGTAACCAGTCTTCACAGGGAGACATGTAGAGACAGACAGGTAACCAGTCTAGGTCACAGGGAACGACAGGTGTAGAGACAGACAGGTAACCAGTCTATCATAGGGCTGACATGTAGAGACAGACAGGTAACCAGTCTATCACAGCCGACATGTAGAGACAGACAGGTAACCAGTCTATCAAGGGCTGACATGTAGAGACAGACAGGTAACCAGTCTATCACAGCTGACATGTAGAGACAGACAGGTAACCAGTCTATCAAGGGCTGACATGTAGAGACAGACAGGTAACCAGTCTATCACAGGGCTGACATGTAGAGACAGACAGGTAACCAGTCTATCACAGGGGACATGTAGAGACAGACAGGTAACCAGTCTATCACAGGGGACATGTAGAGACAGACAGGTAACCAGTCTATCAAGGGCTGACATGTAGAGACAGACAGGTAACCAGTCTATCACAGGGGACATGTAGAGACAGACAGGTAACCAGTCTATCAAGGGGACATGTAGAGACAGACAGGTAACCAGTCTATCACAGGGGACATGTAGAGACAGACAGGTAACCAGTCTATCACAGGGCTGACATGTAGAGACAGACAGGTAACCAGTCTATCACAGGGGACATGTAGAGACAGACAGGTAACCAGTCTATCAAGGGCTGACATGTAGAGACAGACAGGTAACCAGTCTATCACAGGGGACATGTAGAGACAGACAGGTAACCAGTCTATCAAGGGCTGACATGTAGAGACAGACAGGTAACCAGTCTATCACAGGGGACATGTAGAGACAGACAGGTAACCAGTCGGGACGGGACGGGACGGGACGGGACGGGACGGGACCCGACGGGACCCGACGGGACGGGACGGACGGGACGGGACGCGGACGGGACGGGACGGGACGGGACGGGACGGGACGGGACGGGACGGGACGGGACGGGACGGGACGGGACAGCGACAGCGACAGCGACGCGACGGGACGCGACGGACGGGTAGAGACAGACAGGTAACCAGTTATCAGGATGTAGGACAGACAGGTAACCAGTATAGGCGGATGTAGAGACAGACGGAACCAGTCTATCAAGGGCATGTAGAGACAAGGAACCTATCAAGGCTGAATGTAGACAGACAGGTAACCAGTCTACACAGGGCAGACTGTAGAGACAGAAGGTAACAGTCTACAAGGGCTGACATGTAGAGACAGACAGGTAACCAGTCTATCACAGGGAGACATGTAGAGACAGACAGGTAACCAGTCTATCATAGGGCTGACATGTAGAGACAGACAGGTAACCAGTCTATCACAGGGAGACATGTAGAGACAGACAGGTAACCAGTCTATCATAGGGCTGACATGTAGAGACAGACAGGTAACCAGTCTATCACAGCCCTGACATGTAGAGACAGACAGGTAACCAGTCTATCATAGGGCTGACATGTAGAGACAGACAGGTAACCAGTCTATCACAGCCCTGACATGTAGAGACAGACAGGTAACCAGTCTATCACAGGGCTGACATGTAGAGACAGACAGGTAACCAGTCTATCACAGGGCTGACATGTAGAGACAGACAGGTAACCAGTCTATCACAGCCCTGACATGTAGAGACAGACAGGTAACCAGTCTATCACAGGGAGACATGTAGAGACAGACAGGTAACCAGTCTATCACAGGGCTGACATGTAGAGACAGACAGGTAACCAGTCTATCACAGGGAGACATGTAGAGACAGACAGGTAACCAGTCTATCATAGGGCTGACATGTAGAGACAGACAGGTAACCAGTCTATCACAGCCCTGACATGTAGAGACAGACAGGTAACCAGTCTATCATAGGGCTGACATGTAGAGACAGACAGGTAACCAGTCTATCACAGGGCTGACATGTAGAGACAGACAGGTAACCAGTCTATCACAGGGCTGACATGTAGAGACAGACAGGTAACCAGTCTATCACAGGGAGACATGTAGAGACAGACAGGTAACCAGTCTATCACAGGGAGACATGTAGAGACAGACAGGTAACCAGTCTATCACAGGGAGACATGTAGAGACAGACAGGTAACCAGTCTATCACAGGGAGACATGTAGAGACAGACAGGTAACCATTCATCCATGCTCACATTCACACCTACGGGCAACTTAGAGTCACTGTGGACTGTGGGAGGAAGCCGTAGAACCTGGAGCGACACGGGGAGAACATGCAAACTCCACACGGAAGGAACCTGAACCCAACCCCGACCCTGGAATCGAACCCGGGACCCTCTCGCTGTGAGGCGACAGTGTACGACAGTGTACCCACTACACCACCTTGCAGCCATACAGATTATTATCAGCAATAAATTACTTAACCTTTACACTTATATACTTAATAATAATGATTTAATTATCATTAATAATGAATCATTTAGCTGTCTAACCTTTAGTGACAGTTTGTTTTGATTGCTAAAGGACGGTGGTCCCAACTGCAGCTACATGTGTAAAACTCTAACACAGTCTGCATCACTCACCTGAGTACACATCACATCAGCTGCTAAACCGAAATACCAAACAATCGTCTTGACGACAACACATACTGTCACTCAGAACACACTGAAAGGAAATACACTAACATCAACACCAACACACAAGTTAGACACTTTTCATCTTTACACTACATTTCAGTCACTTCACACAAATGAATATTTTCTTTCAAGAAAAGAGTGAAATTCTTTCACATTTTTATTTAAGAACAAACAACCGGTTTTGAGGTAAAACTAGAAGGAACGAAAATCAGCAGTTTACTTCAATAAATATATATTTTTATTTTGTCTGTAGTCATTTACTAATGCTATTGTTGACAACAACCATGTCAACAATAGCAGTTTCCTTCATCTGTTCTCATCGGTTATCCTTCCTCTTCCTCCTGTTTGTAATGTGTTAACATGTGACGAGGGTGCTGTAAATTCACAATGTTGTGCAGGTTGAGGTTAAAGTCAGGAGACATTTGACTTCAGTTGTGCCCGCTGTCCTTTAGCAATCCAAAAGATTTAATTTACAACGTTAACTCCTAACAATCAAACTAATCAACCAATGGTTTCAACCCTCGTCTCCATAGTTACCTGTGATCTATGGGTTTTACTTATGACGTCTGTAGTTTGGTTTCAGTGAATTTTCCTGCATGTGTGTCCAGGAGTCGGACTAAGAACATGATGTGGTACGGAGTTCTGGGAACTAAAGAGCTGCTGCACAGAACCTACAAGAACCTGGAACAGAAGGTTCTACTGGAGGTGAGACGCAGCCAACCACTGCTGGTTTTCAGACCAGGACCCGGTCCCATGAGGTCTTCAGAGACGTCCAGACCTAACATGGTGCATGTGTGTGTGTCTGTCCTCAGTGCGATGGTCGTCCCATCCCTCTCCCCAGTCTGCAAGGCATTGCTGTGTTGAACATCCCCAGTTACGCAGGAGGAACCAACTTCTGGGGAGGAACCAAAGAGGACGACGTGAGAACCCATCCTGTCTGTCTCTGTCTGCCTGTCATGTGACTGCTTGCTATTTACTGTTGCAATTGTAAATATTCAACCCCCTCAGCTCAAAATACAGAGTGAAGTGAATCAATGTTAATGATAGTATATGACAACAAAAAATAATAATTATCGTTCTTCAGCACAATACGGATCAACTGGCCCTGGTGTGAGTGCGCCCTTAATCCTTCGCATGATCCCTCCCCTTGAACACGTCATGGGTGGGGTTTTATATGCATCACGGTTGAAGCACATTAAGGAGCGTTATAGAGTTCCCAAAGGCATTCATTTGTTTTAACTGCACTTTAGAGCAGAAAAAAAACCAGACGTTTCTAAAAACAGCAATAATATAAAGGGGTTGAATAATCATGACATGGCTATATTAACAAAATATACTGTTGCACACGAATACATTATATTCCTTCAGTGTTGAGTGTTCAGTGTTTATTTCATATTTATTCATTTATTTTTTCATTTCATTATTATTTCAGTCCACTGATAAACAAGTCATCCAAAGCTAAATAGCTCTTTTTAAGTGACTGTCAGTTGATCCCTGTCGGGTGTGGAGTGTTGACCTGTCTGTCTGTCTGTCTGTCTGTCTGTCAGTTGATCCCTGTCGGGTGTGGAGTGTTGACCTGTCTGTCTGTCAGTTGATCCCTGTCGGTTGTGGAGTGTTGACCTGTCTGTCTGTCTGTCTGTCTGTCTGTCTGTCTGTCTGTCAGTTGATCCCTGTCGGGTGTGGAGTGTTGACCTGTCTGTCTGTCTGTCTGTCTGTCTGTCTGTCAGTTGATCCCTGTCGGGTGTGGAGTGTTGATGTTGTCTGTCTGTCTGTCTGTCTGTCAGTTGATCCCTGTCGGGTGTGGAGTGTTGATGTTGTCCTGTCTGTCTGTCTGTCTGTCTGTCTGTCAGTTGATCCCTGTCGGGTGTGGAGTGTTGACCTGTCTGTTCTGTCAGTTGATCCCTGTCGGGTGTGGAGTGTTGACCTGTCTGTCTGTCTGTCAGTTGATCCCTGTCGGGTGTGGAGTGTTGACCTGTCTGTCTGTCAGTTGATCCCTGTCGGGTGTGGAGTGTTGACCTGTCTGTCTGTCTGTCTGTCTGTCTGTCAGTTGATCCCTGTCGGGTGTGGAGTGTTGACCTGTCTGTCTGTCTGTCTGTCTGTCAGTTGATCCCTGTCAGGTGTGGAGTGTTGACCTGTCTGTCTGTCTGTCTGTCAGTTGATCCCTGTCAGGTGTGGAGTGTTGACCTGTCTGTCTGTCAGTTGATCCCTGTCAGGTGTGGAGTGTTGACCTGTCTGTCTGTCTGTCTGTCAGTTGATCCCTGTCAGGTGTGGAGTGTTGACCTGTCTGTCTGTCTGTCTGTCTGTCAGTTGATCCCTGTCAGGTGTGGAGTGTTGACCTGTCTGTCTGTCTGTCTGTCAGTTGATCCCTGTCAGGTGTGGAGTGTTGACCTGTCTGTCTGTCAGTTGATCCCTGTCAGGTGTGGAGTGTTGACCTGTCTGTCTGTCAGTTGATCCCTGTCAGGTGTGGAGTGTTGACCTGTCTGTCTTTTTTTATGTTGATCTGCAGGGTGAGTGTTGACCTGTCTGTCTGTCAGTCCGGCTGTCTGTCAGTTGATCCCTGTCAGGTGTGGAGTGTTGACCTGTCTGTCTGTCAGTCCGGCTGTCTGTCAGTTGATCCCTGTCAGGTGTGGAGTGTTGACCTGTCTGTCTGTCAGTTGACCCTGTCAGGTGTGGAGTGTTGACCTGTCTGTCTGTCTGTCAGTTGATCCCCGTCAGGTGTGGAGTGTTGACCTGTCTGTTTTTTTTATTTTTATTTATTTGTTTATTTGACAAGGACAGTGCATATTAATAAACATTTCTGTAAATATGCCAGATTTAGCCAGAAGGCTAGTTTCCATCTGTAGTCCTTGGCCAGATGTAACAATAGGCTCCCTAAAAAGCAAATAAGCAAATAACAGAAAGAGTTTAAAAAAGAGAACATAGATAAGCAACAGATAAAACATCAATTATAACCACATACAAGTATTCAGTAGATCAAGCATTAAAATACATAAAGCATGCAGGACAAACAAGAGTCTGCATCAAACAAACACAAATTGAAAAGGTAGACTAGGACTTATAGCAGACATCTATATGTGTTAGACATCGAGGCAATAGCCCACCAGAGCAGACAGTACATGCACAACAAAAAAAACAAAAAGTCGACATGACAATAGTACATGAAGCAGCACAGGAGAGACATGGAATGAGCTACACAAAAGCATACAAACAAGCAAACATACAAAGTAAGTTGCAAGACGCAGGACAAATTCACAGACACACTGACACAAGGAGGCAAGAGCAGGCGGGTCAAGTTTAGTGCTGGCAGATCATATTATCAATGAGCCACTGTTTCAGATTGGAATTAAATGCCCGATATGTGTTTAGGTCTCTGATGCATGTTGGGATGTTATTCCATTCACGTGAGGCTGCAACAGAGAAGGCTGACTGACTAAAGGCACTTTTCCTAAGTGGAATAATGCAGTCCCCTCTCATGACTCCTCTTGTGATCCAATGTTGGTTTGTTCTAATAGTTACAAATTCTCTAAGTGGAGGAGGGGCCATGCCATGTACGATTTTGTAAAAGAGACGTGCATTTTTGTGCTTAATCATGTTTTCCCAGCTCACTAGATTGTGTTTTCTTAAAATTGCACAGTGATGGAATTGCCTTGGTTTTTTGTCCAGAACTTTCAGTGTTTGTTTATACAAAGACTGTAGTGGTTTTAGTGTTGTATGATTAGCCTGAGACCAACTCGTCAGACAGTAGCTCATGTGAGAGAATATCATTGAATGCATGTACATCATGGCTGCCTGGGTGGACATAGAGTTTCGTATAAATTTGAAATTGGCAAGATTGAATTTGATCCTTTTACAGACAGTTTTTACATGTGCCCTAAAATTAAAGTTGGAGTCCAGAATAATGCCAAGGTATTTAAATTCCTTAACAATTTCTAATTTTTCTCCTGACACAAGAACATCTGGGTTTTCACTAGAGTCATTTGTTTTGGAGAAGAACATACCAACAGTCTTTGCCATATTTAGTTGGAGACAGCACTGATTGAGCCATGCTGTAATTTTCAGCATTGCATTTGTGAGTTTGGCAGCAACTTCGGTTTTTGTCAATCCATGCACATACAGCACAGTATCATCAGCATACATTTGAATGTGGGCCTCTGGACACACAGACGGCAAGTCATTGATATACAAACTAAATAAAAGTGGACCCAGTATGGATCCCTGTGGGACACCAGTGGACAAGGAGAGGGTGTCAGATTGCTGGTTATTTATTCGAACAGCTTGAGTTTGGTTAAAAAGGTATGATTCAACCCATTGACGTGCCTCAACAGAAAAATTAAAATTGGATAACTTGGATAAAAGAACCTTGTAATTCACAGTGTCAAATGCTTTGCGGAGATCAAGAAAGACAGCACCGACAACGCCACGCTTATCCAACAGTGATTTAATTTTCTCAATGAAAAAACAATTAGCCGTCTCGGTTGAGTGGTTGGATCTGAAGCCAAATTGCATAGGATGAAGGGGGAATGAGCTGTTGTTCAGGTGGTGTATGATTTGCTCAGCTACACACTTCTCTGCTACTTTAGACATTATAGGGAGGATGCTGATCGGCCTAAAGTTACAGGCGGAATGATGATCACCAGATTTGAAAATTGGTGTGACAATTGCAGATTTCCAAATACTTGGAAACTGCCCTTGGGATATTGAAAGATTAACAATTTTAGTGATGGGATTGGCCAATGATGAACCGATATCTTTGAGCATTGTTGAGTCCATACCAAATGAATCTTTTGCTTTTGAGGGTTTGAGAGATCTAATAATACCAGTGATTTTTATTTCTGAGACAGTGTTAATACTGAAGGCTGGCTCCATTGTGTTTACTGAGGACACATTAACATGATCAGTCGAGAAGCCCTTTGCAATAGTTGCTACAGAATCAACAAAGTATTGATTAAGAGCTACTGCTACTTCAGCTGGGTCCTTGGTCAGCTTTCCATTCAAGTCAAGTTCAATTGACCTTCCTGCGCTATGATGTTGTCCCATGAGTTTTTTTAACTGAGTCCATATAATTTTCGGATTACCCCGTGCCTCACTAATTATAGCAATGAAGAAATCAGCCCTAGCTTTCCTCAGACCTGTTATCACTTTATTTCTTAACATGGCAAAGTGATATTTGTCATGATAAAATTTTGTTCTAATGGCCATTTTTAATGCAAGATCACGTTCTTTCATTAGTTTCAAAATGTCTGCATTTATCCAGGGAAGACTGTTCTCTCTATTCCTACTCCTAATGCTAAAGGAAAATTCTGCAATTATACTCTGAATTTTACTTGAGAATATTTGACTGCCCTCACTCAGGTTTTTTCCAAATAACAGATCATTCCAGTTAAAACTATGAATAGTGTTTTTAAAACACTCTTGCATGTTCTTGGGGATTCTAATGCTTTCATGTTCCTTAGTAGAGGAGCTAAATCTCTTTTTTGTTAATTTTCTGATCACAAGAGTTAGATTGTGGTCAGATAGCCCAGTTATCATGTTGTACGTTTTTGAGGTTCTCTCCGGTCTGTTACTGAACACTAAATCAATCTGAGTTCTGGTGGATTGGGTTATTCTTGTTGGACCTTTAATCAGCTGTGAGAGATCTAGCCCATCGGTTATTTGTTTGAGGTTCTTTCTAATTGATCTATCTTCGCAATTTACATTAAAATCTCCCATTATTATCACCTCTTTCTTAAAATTACATTCCTTGAGCATGTTTTGGAATTTTTCATAAAAATCATTATTTGAGGAGGGTGGGCGATACATTAAAATAAGAATAAAAGACATTTGTGGTGATAGAGTGATATTCAAGCCAATACATTCCAAATCACAGTTTGACAGCAGTAATTCATTACATTGGATACAATCCTTCAGATAGACCATAACCCCGCCGCCCTTTGATTTCACCCTATCTCTTCTATACATTTGATAGCCTGGTATGTTTAGTGCTGCAGTTGGTGAGTTTTGTAGCCAAGTTTCAGATAGACAGAGAAAATCTAAATTTGATTCCATTAGTAGATGCTGGATTTGGTCACTTTTCGATACAATACTTCTTATGTTAAGATGACCACCAAATAAACCCTTAGGTTTAACTTTGGGATCCCATATTATTCTGGAGTGGTTGACAGTTTGAAAGACTTTCCACTTCCTGTGTTTTGTGATGGCCTGATTAATGATTTGTTTCCCATTTACATCCCTTAGCCCTCTGGCCACACGTAGCTTTTTATTTGAGTTAATGTTACACTTTGCTATTGGATTGTTACCTTCGATACCAGGAAGCTGTGGGTCAACATGCGTATCAGACTGCAGAGCAGACTGAGTCACCACTGAGTAGACCTTTTGCCGTGGTTGTTGCACAGTCAGCTGTGGTTGTTGCCCGGCTGGCCGTGGTTGAAACCCGGCTGGCTGTGGTTGAAGCCCGGTTGGCCGTGGTTGAAGCCCGGCTGGCTGTGGTTGAAGCCCGACTGGCCGTGGTTGTAGCCCGGCTGGCCGTGGTTGAAGCCCAGCTGGCCGTGGTTGTAGCCCGGCTGGCCGTGGTTGAAGCCCGGTTGGCCGTGGTTGAAGCCCGGCTGGCTGTGGTTGAAGCCCGGTTGGCCATGGTTGAAGCCCGGTTGGCCGTGGTTGAAGCCTGGCTGGCTGTGGTTGAAGCCCGGCTGGCCGTGGTTGAAGCTCGGCTGGCTGTGGTTGAAGCCCGGCTGGCTGTGGTTGAAGCCCGGTTGGCCGTGGTTGAAGCCCGGTTGGCCGTGGTTGAAGCCCGGCTGGCTGTGGTTGAAGCCCGGCTGGCCGTGGTTGAAGCCCTGCTGGCTGTGGTTGTAGCCTGGCTGGCCGTGGTTGAAGCCCGGTTGGCTTTTGATGTAGCCCAGTTAGGTGAGAATGTAGCCTGGCTAGCTGTGGTTGAAGCCCAGCTGGCCATGGTTGTAGCCTGGCTGGCCGTGGTTGAAGCCCGGTTGGCCGTGGTTGAAGCCTGGTTGGCTTTTGATGTAGCCCAGTTAGGTGAGGATGTAGCCTGGCTAGCCGTGGTTGAAGCCCGGCTGGCTGTGGTTGAAGCCCAGCTGGCCATGGTTGTAGCCCGGCTGGCCGTGGTTGAAGACCGGCTGGCCATGGTTGAAGCGCGGCTGGCTGGGATTGAAGCCCGGCTGGCTGTGGTTGAAGCCCGGCTGGCTGTGGTTGAAGCCCGGCTGGCTGTGGTTGAAGCCCGGCTGGCTGTGGTTGAAGCCCGGTTGGCCGTGGTTGAAGCCCAGCTGGCTGTGGTTGACGCCCGGCTGGCTGTGCTTGTAGCCTGGCTGGCCGTGGTTGAAGCCCGGTTGGCTTTTGATGTAGCCCAGTTAGGTGAGGATGTAGCCTGGCTAGCTGTGGTTGAAGCCCAGCTGGCCATGGTTGTAGCCTGGCTGGCCGTGGTTGAAGCCCGGTTGGCTGTGGTTGAAGCCCGGCTGGCTGTGGTTGTAGCCTGGCTGGCAGTGGATGTGGCCCGGCCAGCAGTGGTTGAAGCCTGGTTGGCTGTGGTTGAAGCCCGGCTGGCTTTGGATGTAGCCCAGTTAGGTGAGGATGTAGCCTGGCTAGCTGTGGTTGTAGCCTGGCTGGCAGTGGTTGAAGCCCGGCTGGCCGTGGTTGAAGCCTGGCTGGAAGTGGATGTAGCCTGGCTAGCTGAGGATGTAGCCTGGCTGGCAGTGGATGTAGCCCAGTTAGCTGAGGATGTAGCCTGGCTAGCTGAGGATGTAGCCCAGCTAGCTGAGGATGTAGCCTGGCTAGCTGAGGATGTAGCCCAGTTAGCTGAGGATGTAGCCCAGCTAGCTGAGGATGTAGCCCGGCCGGCTGCGGCTGTAGCCTGGCTGGTAGTGCTTGTAGCCCAATTAACTGAATGGCTAGCTGGAATTGTAACCCTGCTAGGTGTGGTTGTTGCCCAGTTAAATGAAGGCCTGTTAGCCATGATTGTATCCCAATTAGCTGTAGTTGTGGCCCACTTAGCAGTGGCCCTGTTAGCTGAGGTGGTTTAGCATCCAGGTAGTAAGAGTTCATTAAGGGTCCAGGATTCATTTCAATATCACCAGCCAGGAGCTGTCTGTCTGTCTGTCAGTTGATCCCTGTCAGGTGTGGAGTGTTGACCTGTCTGTCTGTCAGTTGATCCCTGTCGGGTGTGGAGTGTTGACCTGTCTGTCTGTCTGTCTGTCAGTTGATCCCTGTCAGGTGTGGAGTGTTGACCTGTCTGTCTGTCTGTTTGTCAGTTGATCCCTGTCGGGTGTGGAGTGTTGACCTGTCTGTCTGTCAGTTGATCCCTGTCAGGTGTGGAGTGTTGACCTGTCTGTCTGTCAGTTGATCCCTGTCAGGTGTGGAGTGTTGACCTGTCAGTCTGTCCCCTCAGACCTTCACAGCTCCGTCCTTTGATGATAAGATCCTGGAGGTGGTGGCGGTCTTTGGCAGCATGCAGATGGCGGTGTCACGGGTCATCAACCTGCAGCATCACCGCATCGCACAGGTACACCTGTCTGTCCTACCTGTATGTCTCTCTGCCTGTCTTGCCTGTCTGTCTGCCTGACCCTGTCTTGTTTTCCTGTCTCAGTGTCGGACGGTGAAGATCACCATCCTTGGTGATGAAGGCGTCCCAGTGCAGGTGGACGGGGAGGCATGGGTGCAGCCTCCCGGTTACATCAAGATCATCCACAAGAACAGAACCCAGACCCTCACCAGGGACAGAGTGAGTACTAGACCAGACCCTCACCAGGGACGGAGTGAGTACTAGACCAGACCCTCACCAGGGACAGAGTGAGTTCTAGACCAGACCCTCACCAGAGACAGAGTGAGTACTAGACAAGACCCTCACCAGAGACGGAGTGAGTACTAGACCAGACCCTCACCAGGGACGGAGTGAGTACTAGACCAGACCCTCCCCAGAGACGGAGTGAGTACTAGACAAGACCCTCACCAGAGACAGAGTGAGTACTAAACCAGATTCTCACCAGAGAAAGAGTGAGTACTAGACCAGACCCTCACCAGAGACAGAGTGAGTACTAGACTGGACCCTTACCACGGACAGAGTAGTAGACTAGACCCTCACCAGAATACCAAATCAGAACCTGTGTGTTGCAGGCATTTGAGAGCACCCTGAAATCTTGGGAGGACAAACAGAAGTGTGAGTTTCTGCGGACCCCCCCTCCCCAGCCTCCTCAGCGCCCCCTCTCGTCCCAGCCAGAGATCGTCTCTGAAGAAGAGGCGTCCCTCATCAGTGAGTTTGGACAGGCAGCAGGAGCTCTCATACACAGGTGAACCAGGACTCACTGATAGGAACGGGGTTTTAATTATCCTGATAAAGACAATTATTACGATTATGATAATTAATATGACTTTTTTATTATTGTGTCATTTTCTGTTTCAGTATTCGTGAAGTTGCTCAGTCTCACCAAAGTCTGGAACAGGAACTGGCTCATGCTGTCAACGCCAGCTCAAAGGCCATGGACGTGGTCTACGCCCACTCTAAGAACTCTGGGGTACTAATCACAAGTTGTGTTCTGTGGCTGGTTCAGATGAAATTTAATCATCACTGACAGTGGAGAATGGAAGATACAGCGTTGCGATAAAGTCCATTCTAAATAATGTGGAGACAGAGACAAAGAGAGCTTTATACACAGAACCAGAGGGGGAGGTCTGATGAGTGGATTTGCATAGATTCAATGGGCCCTAGTTTCGTGGTGCAGCGCCGGGCGGCGCAGCCGGCGCAGTGCAAGTTTCGACCCGCGCAGCCTTGCGCACGCTCAGTTTGGCAGTTTGGTGGATCGCCTGCGCCAACATGGGTGTGGCGGCGCAGCAGGGGGAGGCGTCACAGATTCAGCTTGGCGTAGAGGAAGTTTCGTGGCAAAAAGCCTCGCCGAGACTGCGCTGAAAGCCCGCCAGCTCCGACCTGGTCTACTTTCGGCGCAAGGCGTAAATAAAGTCCATTCATTCAATGCGAATCACAGCTGGTGCAGTGGAAGTTTGGCTGACGGCGCACAGTGCGCACACGTCACCGAGACCTCACAGGCAGGTTTCCACAGTTCCAGGCACATTTAAATGCAATAAATAATCACAACAAACACTATTTAATGCAACTAATTGAATCAACACGTGAATTTATATCTATATAGATTGTCCCCTATCTCTGCCAGATTGTTTTTTTATAATATCGGCATTGTTATTATTATGATACGCGCGCACAGCGCGTGATGCGCGTGGTGGGAGTGGCGGCGCTGCTTCTGTCATCGGGTTGTCAAGTGACGGATCTTGCACTGAACCTCCCCTAACGCATTAAAGGAGAGGAGAGGAGCTCATTTGATTGGTGAAGATCTGAATCGGCTGTATTAATCCCAGTCCACGCCTCGTCTCCTCCTCGTCTCCCACTCACGCCTTCTTCTCCTCCCTCTTTCCCACTTGCGTGGGTGGGAGAGACGGGAGGTGTGCCTGCACGAGCCTGCGCGGTGCACGAAACTTGCAGTCCAGGCGGACACACCCCGTCGGCGTGGTGCAGGTGCGCTGAGAGCTGACTGCGCCTGGTCTACGAAACTAGGGCCCAATATGTGTCTCTCCCAAGAGGAAGAGACATCCTAGGTAAACGGAAAGGTGTGACTTCTCTCGGAACAGCTGGGTTCTTTCTACACAATGTCACAACAGGGGCCATTCATCAGGTCTTGATCAAGTATGTGAGATAAAGATGTTTCGGAGACGGTCCAGGAAGGGGGACAGATCAAAGGTCTTCTAATCAGAATAACAAGTTAACCACAATCAAATAGGGCAGCAGGACATTTGATGAGTACAAGAGGAAGGAATATTACTATGAGATTAAAATAAGAATTGTAGCCTAACGCATTTTCTTCTACACTGTCCTGGTCTATGTCCGGTCTCAGTCTTGGTTAGAGGTGTAGTGATTTATTCGATTAATCGATGAATCGATTGTCAGTCTTATAGATTCTACTAAATCGATCTGCTACAATAAATAAATAGAATGAATCGTTTTGGCTTCACCAATAATCGATATAAATGCATTTAATCGGATGAATCGTGATTCTTACTTATGATTAATGTTTTAATACGTTTAAGACACTCTCTCCCCTGCTGGCATGTAGTCTACTGAATAATGTTCAAAATAACTGAGCAATGATTAATTACATTTTTGTATTCAGCATAAAATATTATGCAGGACTTCTTTTTTCTAGAATTTTTTCTAGTTATTTTTCACCTTTCAGAAGAATACAGATAGTCTCACTTGCATTATTGCATGTTTATTTCATGGATATAGAATTTTGGTTATAAGTTACTGAATTGAATCGTGGTTTACAGAATCGAATCGAATCGAATTGTTACAACAACAAAAAAATTGTCCTTAAATTGAATCGCCAACTACTGTATCGTTAATCGAATCCAATCGCTGTGAAGCCAAAGATTCACACCCCTTGTCTTGGTCTATGTCGTGGTCTCTGTCCTAGGCTTAGTCTTGGGCTCAGTCCTTTCCTGATCTTTGACCTCTGATCTCTGTATTGATCTTTATCCTAATCTATATAAAACCGTGCATAGGCACAACTGTAAGCAATGTTCCCTACTACTGGTATGCAATTGGTCTCGGTGCAATGATTCAGGGTGACAGGCCAGAAAAGAGCAAAAAATTTGAGCGGACCAACAGTGGGGAGGTTTAGCTCAGGAGGTAGAGCGGGTTGGCTGACAACTGCAAGATTGCCGGTTCGATCCCCGGCTCCTCCTAGCTGAGTGCCTCGTGTCCCTGAGCAAGACACCTCACCCTAATTACTCCTGGCGAGCTGGCTGTCGCCCTGCGTGGTTGACGTCGGTGTGTGAATGTGTATATGAATGGGTGAATGTCAGTCATTGATGTAAAGCGCTAAAATGAGGCCATTTACAAGCGGAGCAACATGAGCGGACCAATATGAGCGGACTGGTCTCAGTCCTGATCTCTAGCGTAGTCTCTGTCCTGGTGTCTGACCGGGTCTCAGTCCCGATCTCTAACGTAGTCTCTGTCCTGGTGTCCCCGTCTGTCCCCAGGCTCTGTGCTGCAGCGTCATCCTCCAGATGGTCAGTAACGTCAAAGCTTTACTCAGCGAGACTGAACTGCTGCTGGCTGGAAAGATGTCCATGGTAAGTGTGTCCATCTGTCGTTCATCTCATTTCTGTTCTAGTTATCTACGGTCTGATGTGTTCCTGATCCTTGTCTCCATGATTATGTGTACAGCAGCTGGATCCTCCTCAGCAGGAACAGTTGAACGCAGCTCTCACCTTGGTGGCTCAGCAGCTCCGCCGGCTGACTGACGTCACCTGGTTGTGTCCTGTCATCGAGCCCTCCGACCACGAGGTAAACCACCACAAGAACTGGGTCTACACGCATCTTTGGCTTCAGATAAGCACTATATAAATAAAATATTATTATTTTTATTACAAGCACGACCAGTACTGCTATTACTGCTAGTATTCACAGTAATACTGTACTGAGCTGCATGAAGTGGACTTTTTAAATTTTAGATCCCTTTTAACTGCAAATCCAGGTGCCTGAAACAGTTCTACGTAGTCCAGGATCGGCTTTAATAATAATACATTTTATTTGTATAGCACCTTTCAAAACACAGTTTCAAAGAGCTTTACAGACATAGAACACATGACTTAAACACGCAAAAATGTTGCCTAAATACGGAATCAGTAATAGAAAGGCAATTTTTAAAAAGAGGGTTTCTGAAAGAGGTTTAAAAGAGACAGGTCATTCTAAAGTCCAGGTGCCCTGACTGCAAATGCTCAGTCACCTTTCCGTATGAACCTGGAAGTGAAACCAGAAATGATGCATCCGAGGGTCTCAGTGTGGGGGACAGGACATAAGGTAATTAGAGGTCTGTAAATAACGGGCCAAGGCCTCTCAGGGAAATGTAAGTAATCAATAAAAAGTCTGTTCTAAAAGCAGAAATGCATTTAGAACATACATTTAGACAATGTATGTCAGAAAGCCAGGTGTAATGTGGTGCTGTTTCCTGGCCTGAGATCAGATCCTGGCAGCAGAGTAGATGAGCTGAAGGGAGGTACAGTAATCTGAACGGCTGGTTATGAAGTCAATGACGGTTTCCAGATTTTTGTGGAGAAAAATGGTTTGATCCAGAGGTCTTCAACATTCCCTGGCCTATAGTGCCACGGTGGAGGGACCCCCTTTTTCATTAATTTTAATTCTGTGTTGGCATTTCACAATTTCACAAAATAACATTAAACAAATGGGAAGATTTACATCTGCTAATTATGGGTTGCGTTCATGTTCACTTGTGTTTTTGGACACATTTTAATTTTTGGAAGGAAAAAAAAAGTTGAAATCATTTCGGGGATCCCTGCAGTTACTCTTCGGACCCTCTAGGGGTCGCAAACGCCCTGATGAAGCTCTCTGGTCTAATCCTTGAAATATTGATATTGAGTTGATGAAAGCCCATTCGAACTATTAATTTAATGTGGTTTTTCTAAGGTGAGGTCTTGTTGAAAAATAAGATTTCTGTAATAATATATAAATAATCAAATATGGGTGTTAAGCACCATTATGACATATGATTAATATTTCTGACTTTTGCGCATTTAGCTGCAGGACATTTGATGATGTTGTGAAGGTGACTCAGCAGGTTGACTGTGTTTTGATAATTGTTTCCAACGATCTGAGTGTGAAACTGATATTATGTCTGCGTATGAGGTGGATGAAGACAACCATGTTTTAAATGTGCAGCTCTTCATGTGAGTGTAACAGGTCTGTCAATCTGTCTTTCTTCCTGTCCAAACCCGTCTCCCTGTCTTTAGGGTCCTCTGACTGATTTCTCAAAACGCAGTCGGAGCGCCAAGTTTCGTCTCGTCCCCAAGTTCAAAAAAGACAAAAACAACAAGAACAAGGAGACCTGTGCTACTCTATCTCTGCCAGGTGAGTTGTCTCTACCTGTCTCTGCCTGACTCTGTCTCTCTCTCGACCCGTCTCTCTACCTGTCTCTGTCTCTGATTGTTGGTTCTAGTAGGTACAGATCTGTCTGGATCATGTTTCTCTTACTCTACTTTGGGTTGTTCACAGTTTCTCTGAACCACTTCCTGTCTGTGTCTCAGTTCACCAGTGGGGGACGGAGGAGGTGGGTGCGTGGCTGGACTTCCTGTGTCTCACAGAGTATAAGGACATTTTTATTGGACACGACGTCCGTGGAGCTGAACTCATCCTCCTGGAGAGGAGGGACCTGAAGGTACCGCCGCCAGCAGCAAACGACTCTCTGCATGTTGGACAGATCGTCTCTGTCTTGTTAGCTTCTGTTGATCCAGAGTATCTTTACATGTAATGTTTTATAGTTAATACACATCATCATCAAAAAGGCCTGTAAATCTAAACTGGTCAGTTTACTGGATGTACCGTATACTGCCATGTTTACATGCTTCTTCCTGTTACATAAATCATTTAACATTCATCAACTGTTATTGTTTACTTTGTATTCTTCCAAGGCCTGTACTACCAAAGAGGATTTGGGGTTGGCGAGGTAACTTCAGGTTTAACTCTGGGTTTTCAGTCCTGGTTCACTATTTCAGGTGGTTCACTTCTTATCAGGCTAGATCACCATGGTAACATATGCTGCACACCTAAGAACGGAAGGATTTGAGTTGGATGAACTGAGTGCGGTCTGAGAGATAGGAGTGGAACCAGTCGAGGGGGATGCCAGTGATGCCGATGGAGGATAATCTATTGAGGAGGATGGTATGGGAAATTGTGTCAAAGGCCGCACTCAGGTCAAAGAGGATGAGGATGGAGAGTAAACCAGAATCAGCTGCAGTAAGAAGGTCGTTGGTGATTTTCAAAAGGGCCGTTTCAGTGCTATGACGGTGACGGAAACCAGATTGGAACTGTTCGTATAGACTATTTTGAGATAGATGGGAATGGAGTTGAGAAGCAACGATTTTCTCAAGTATTTTGGAGATGAAGGGTAGGTTGGAAATGGGGCGGAGGTTATTAAAGTTGTTATTAAAGGATGATAGCAGCAATGAGAGGGAGCAGTGAGGGGAGGCAGGATATGACCAGGGCAGTAGGGAGGGGGTCTCACTGGCATGTGGATGGTTTGGATTTACAGATGAGATCAGAGATAGCAGAGGGATCAGGGAGATGGAAAGAGGAAAATGGCAGACTGTAGGGCAGAGGTTCAGAGGGGGGGGAGGTGAGGGAGTGGGGCTCAGGTGCTGGTGGAATTTTTTTTGAATTTCTGATTAAAAAACAGAAGGAGGGAGTCACACGTTTCCGAAGAGTACATGTGGGGGGGTAGGAGATCTGGGGGTTGAAGGATTTTGTTGAGGAGTGAAAAGAGTGCCTTGGAGTTGCCATGGTTGGAACAGATTAGACTGGAATAATAAGTGGATTTGGCTGAAGCGATAGAGTCCTTATACTGTAAGATATGATTTTTGTACATGTCATGGTGGACAGTAAGACCAGTCTTTTTATGGAGACGCTCAAGTTGACGTCTTTTGGACTTGATGGAGCGGAGTTCAGGGGTGAACCAAGGGGCAGCATGGGAAAACGAGACAGAACGAGTTTTAACAGGAGCGAGGGAGTTGAGAATGGTAGTGAGCGAGTTATTGTAATGGAGAACCAGTTCATCGGGGGAGGAAGAGTAGTCTGGGTCCGGTATAGATGCGATGGTGGAGGAGAGGGTGTGAGGATTTATGACCTTGATATTACGGAATGAGATGAGACGTGGTGGCTTGGTCATGGAGAGGCGGAGTGTGACATTAAATGAAAGGAGGAAGTGTTCAGTGATGGGGAGTTGATCAGCTGTGCAGTTGGAGGGAGTACTAAGTCCAGTGTCATTCAAATTGCACATTAAAAATTTTATCTCTAAATTAAGGGTAAAGCTCGGTTTCTTCTACAGAAACAAATCATGTTTTTCACTCAGAGCTCGGACGTTTCTGATGTCAGCAACCTTCATGTCTGTCCTTGATTATGGTGATGTGGTGTATATGGCAGCTTCATCCAGCTGCCTCAAATCCTTAACTCCAGTCTATCACTGTGCGCTGAGGTTTATTACTGGCTGTAGTCGCCTCACCCACCACTGTGAATTATACGCAAAAGCTGGCATGCCTTCCCTCAATGTAAGACGCCATACACATTGGATGGCCGTAGTTTTTAAGGCACTTCTTGGCCTGGCTCCGATATATTTATGCATGTTCCTTCAGAGAACTGGAAGCCGCTATGCCTTAAGGTCAAATGACATTCTGCACTTCACTGTTCCACGAGCTCGGACTGAATCGGGAAAAAAAGCATTCAGTTTCGCTGCCCCTTCTGCTTGGAATGCTCTCCAATCTGAACTGAGATTATCAGAACTTGTTTCATTGGAAGCATTCCGCTCTATTTTAAGAAAACGTCAAAGGAAAACTTTTGAACAGTGCCTATGTTTTTAATTTGTTACTGTATCTATATCTTCTGCACTTTATTTGCCTATCGACTTGCACTTTAGTATTTGCTTATTCACTCGCACTTTAGTACTTAATATTTTAATGTTTTCATGTTTGTTTTTTGCTGCCGTTTGTTGTTGTCTGTTTGTCCTGATTGTCATGACGTGTGCTGCTGCCTTTCTTGGCCAGGTCACCCTTGTGAAAGAGGTCTTGATCTCAATGGGTTTTTATCTGGTTAAATAAAGGTTATAAATAAATAAGTATGTCCTTTAGCAGTCAGTGAAGATGTGGTAACCGGAGCTCTCAAGGCAGGATGAGAAGTCACAAGTGAGGGGGAGAGAAGTGTTGTCCAGGTGGATATTGAAATCGCCCAGTAGAATCACATTAGGGGAAAGAGTGGAGAGATGGGCGAGTAGAGCAGAAATATCATTTAAAAACTCAGAGTGGGGCCTAGGTGGACGGTAAACAGTTATATGGATACTTATGGCATGTATGACCAGATATAAGCTTTATTCTATCCGCCTCTGCACTTAACACCCATAGAGAACGAGAACTCGCTCATGATATTCAAAGTCAATGAATTTCAGAGTCCCAACATCACCAGCAGCCAGTGTTACAGTGGGACAGTGGCGAGAACAAACTGCCTCTCTGTTCTGGGGGTTCAGCTAAAAGAATAATGCTATAGTACTGTCATACGTGCCATCATTTCCTCAAGGGGATGAATAAACTTCTATTTGATGAAAACTACATCTAAGTAAGACATTAATTCAATGCAATACACAAATAGCTCTGGTCAGATCTGTATCCTTTAACTGGGGCAGTGATGTTATTAACCGATTCATTTTCGCATCCATACATGACGGTGATGTTTTCTTAGCCGTCCTTCCTGCACTTAGTCTCTTATTTCAATCACTTTTCCATTAAATTATAGTTTGCTCTTCATTTTTAAAATACGGAAGTCTGCTGACTGTAGACTTGTCCATGTTTGCGATTGGTCATATGCTGCAAACTCCGCCTCTTTTATGTGAATGCACTCACAGCCAGATTAAGGAATCCTGAGTTGGTGACGGGGTGTGTGTGTGTGTGTGTGTGTGTGTGTGTGTGTGTGTGTGTAGGACCTCGGGGTGACCAAGGTGGGTCACATGAAGAGGATCCTTCAAGGCATCAGAGAACTCAACAGGAACAGCAGTGCCAGCGAGGCCTGACTGCTGCCAGGTGACTTATTATTATTATCATTATTATAATAATTATTATAAATATGGCCTGTGAACATATTGTCCTTCTCATGATTATTATAATTGTTGTTGTTAACTTTTTCTGCCACTTTCATGTTAATAAGAGGTGCTTAGCGAGCTAATACGGGTTGCATGTTCAGGTATGAGTTGATGGCTTGCTAGCGCCCCCTGTTGACTTGCCCACATGGTGTGTTTCACCTATATGTATGAAATATCTTCATATCTTCAACAGTTAGTTGAAGATATGATGACATCTACAGGCCTCATGATGTCAGACAGATTTTTCATTGACTTCATAGCATCTCTCAAAATGATGTCGGCCATTTCAAATAAAACCATAACATTTTAATATTTTGGTCTATTTTGAGGGTTTATCGGATAGACTTTGTAGATTTGGTAATCCTCTGTTGAATGTGACACCACATTACGAAGGAATAACCCATACCTCCAGTGATGATTTTTTCCGGACTGCTACCGAATGTTCCTCGGTCACATCAGACCAATCAAAAAGCATGCTGTCATCACTTTCAAAACATTCAACATGGCGGATGGCTTTATTGTTTTAGTCTCACAAAACACAGGCAATGGTTTTAGAGGGGCTTGGAGAGGAAGTGCTCATGAGCTGCAGTATGATGGTGTTTATAAATGAAGCTTCAACAGTTGACGTCAAACATCTTTGTTTACAGTGTAGTGCTTAGAAAGCACGGACATGATGGAAGAAAGTATCATTGGGGGGGTTTAGCTCAGGAGGTAGAGCAGGTTGGCTGGCAACCGCAAGATTGCCGGTTCGATCCCCTGAGCAAGACGCCTCACCCTAATCGCTCCTGACGAGCTGGCTGTCGCCCTGCGTGGTTGACTCCGCAGTCGGTGTGTGAATGTGTGAATGAATGGGTGAATGTCAGTCATTACTGTAAAGCACTTTGGATAAAAGCGCTATATAGCTGAGGAACATTTTCATCTATTCTTAATGGCTTGATCCCACACTTAATATGGTCTCACACACTCAAATCCATGACTAAATAGTAACCATATTAATCACGACATTTGTGTGTTCATTTGCTACCACAGACTTTTAGTGCCTTTTGAAGTGTAGATAATATTTAGGCCAATGTACTTATTTGGCCTATTTCCTTCTCTAAAATGCTATGTCTTGGTTATCAGGGAACCTACTATCTATTTTATAAATCAGTTTAATTTACCAACTTACTTTAAAATTAATTTGTAGACAGGTAATATATATATACATATATACATATATATATATATATATATATATATATATATATATATATATATATAGTATATATATATACATATATACATATATATATATATATATATATATATATATATATATATATATATATATATATATATATATATATATATGTATATATGTATATATGTAGCGGGGGTTCTACTTTTAAACTCCTCAAAAATGGAAAAATGATGGCGTAGTCGAAAAATATATATTAAATATATATTTTAATTACTTCAACCTCCACAATGCAGCAGTGCAAATATTTACAAAAGTGAAAATAACAAACATACTGTACAAAAAAAAAAAAAACTGCGCAATTCCCTTTGTCTCAGTTCTTACCTCCTCTGTAGCCATAGCCAGACTGATTTACCAAGCCAAAATGGCCTCCTTTTAAACACAAAGCCCCTCCCCTGGGCATATCCACTTTTACAGCAATTTATCAATTAATGATTTGAATGGGCAGATGAAACCTCTACAGGTTGTGTGTTTTACACACTCATTTGGCCACACAATCTCAATGAAAATAAAAAAAAACATTTTATTCATGGTCACCTGTCCTACTCCTTTTAAGAGTGGAAATGATTTCACCCCTGTTTTGCCTGCATGGGCGAGGACCAGGTGAGTGTGATGCGTTTAATCCATTTGTGAATGTGTACTGCTGGTGTAAGTATGTATGTATCCCGAACAGTAGATTGAACAAGTGTGCACCCTTGATCATACTACTAAGCAGTTAGGTGAAGGAATTGTGGGTTGACTTTAACTCCAACGTGAACGGGTCCGCGAGCCGTGTGCCAGGTGCGTGTGTGCTGCTTGCAGCCGGCAACACCACGGAGCAATGGGCATTGTGTGTGTGTGTGTGTGTGTGTGTGTGTGTGTGTGTGTGTGTGCGCTCGTTCTGCCCACAGTTAGTGACGGAGCCATATATATATATATATATATATATATATATATATATATGCAAGCAAAGTGTCTGATTAGATGTTCCTAACCGATGAATCTGTAACCAGGCTGTTTTTTGTTGTCATAGCAACGGCTGTCTGCTCCTCCTACCTCTGCTGCCATCGACCACCTCAACCACCTGATGTGACATCTGACCTTTAACCAGCAGGTCTGAACACATTCTATGATATCACATCTGGAGCTCACTGGGATTCGACCACGACCAGCAGTCAGCTCAGTGACACAACCAATCACATGACCCACAAGTGCCTTGTCATCTCACCCAGCAACCAATAAGCATCCAGTAGGTTGGGAGGGGTGAGGTCATCTACCTGTACAGAGCCTTATAAGGACGGACGTGTCAGACCAGAGCTGTGAAGGCAACATGGCAGACGGATGAACCAGTTTACTGAATACTGTCAAACATCTGTCAACTTTATTTACCATCAATCATTTAATCTCTGAAAACCCATAAAACCAGGTTTTTAAAAGGGTCCGTGTTGGACGATGGTTCTTCTACATACAGGAGAGAGACTTTAGTCAGTCAAAGGACAGGAAGTTGGTCCTGAGACCCTTAACAGACTGGTGACTCCCTGATACCTGACCCTGGACCACGTATGCTCAGGTCTGGTTAGCTGCTTGGATGGCTCACATGTTGGATGTGTGGACTTTGTTGGACAGCCGACCAATCAGAAGCTCCTGGTCCCACACATGTTGGACCAGGATGTAGCATAACCCTTTAAACATTTTAGAACCATTTGATGTCCACAATCTGCCAAACAGGGAAACACTGACGGAAGGAGAGGCTTTTTACTGAACACATATTTATTTTTTTCTACAAACTGCAGTTGATATGGAGTGCTGCTGTCTTTAGAGGTCTTTAAAACAGGTAAATAAGACGCTCCTGAAGCAATCAGGCAGTCTGACGAAGACGGCACTGCAGTGATCATTTGATGAAGACGAGCTGTTTGTTTCCTGTCTCTCTATCTGCCTGTCTCTCTATCTGCCTGTCTCTCTGTCTGCCTGTCTCTCTGTCTGTCTCTCTGTCTGTCTGCAGGTTCGACTTCATGTTAAAAAAAGTACTTTCTTTGTCTTTAAGGGACCAAATAAACTGAAGACATTAAACTGGTCTAAAGTCTCAAAGAGTTTCCTCTGAGAAGAGAAGATGTTTATGTCAAATGTATTAAATAACAGAAAAACCAAACTAATAGACTGGTGGACTGGTCACTGGTAGACTGGTGGACTGGTAGACTGGTCACTGGTAAACTGGTGGACTGGTCACTGGTAGACTGGTCACTGGTAGACTGGTGGACTGGTAGACTGGTCACTGATAGACTGGTGGACTGGTCACTGGTAGACTGGTAGACTGGTCACTGGTAGACTGGTGGACTGGTCACTGGTAAACTGGTGCACTGGTCACTGGTAGACTGGTGGACTGGTCACTGGTAAACTGGTAGACTGGTCACTGGTAAACTGGTGGACTGGTCACTGGTAGACTGGTGGACTGGTCACTGGTAGACTGGTCACTGGTGGACTGGTCACTGGTAGACTGGTGGACTGGTAGACTGGTCACTGGTAAACTGGTGGACTGGTCACTGGTAGACTGGTAGACTGGTCACTGGTAAACTGGTGGACTGGTCACTGGTAGACTGGTCACTGGTGGACTGGTCACTGGTGGACTGGTCACTGGTAGACTGGTCACTGGTAAACTGGTGGACTGGTCACTGGTAGACTGGTAGACTGGTCACTGGTAAACTGGTGGACTGTAGACTGGTAGACTGGTCACTGGTGGACTGGTCACTGGTAGACTGGTAGACTGGTCACTGGTAAACTGGTGGACTGGTCACTGGTAGACTGGTAGACTGGTCACTGGTAAACTGGTGGACTGGTCACTGGTAGACTGGTCACTGGTAAACTGGTGGACTGGTCACTGGTAGACTGGTCACTGGTAAACTGGTGGACTGGTCGCTGGTAGACTGGTAGACTGGTCACTGGTAAACTGGTGGACTGGTAGACTGGTCGCTGGTAAACTGGTGGACTGGTCACTGGTAGACTGGTCACTGGTAAACTGGTGGACTGGTCACTGGTAGACTGGTAGACTGGTCACTGGTAAACTGGTGGACTGGTCACTGGTAGACTGGTCACTGGTAAACTGGTGGACTGGTCACTGGTAGACTGGTCACTGGTAAACTGGTGGACTGGTCGCTGGTAGACTGGTAGACTGGTCACTGGTAAACTGGTGGACTGGTAGACTGGTCGCTGGTAAACTGGTGGACTGGTCACTGGTAGACTGGTCACTGGTAAACTGGTGGACTGGTCACTGGTAGACTGGTGGACTGGTAGACTGGTGGACTGGTCACTGGTAGACTGGTGGACTGGTAGACTGGTCACTGTTAGACTGGTGGACTGGTCACTGGTAAACTGGTAGACTGGTCACTGGTAAACTGGTGGACTAGTCACTGGTAGACTGGTAGACTGGTCACTGGTAAACTGGTAAACTGGTGGACTGGTCACTGGTAGACTGGTGGACTGGTCACTGGTAGACTGGTGGACTGGTCACTGGTAGACTGGTGGACCGGTCACTGGTAGACTGGTAGACTGGTCACTGGTAAACTGGTGGACTGGTCGCTGGTTGACTGGTAGACTGGTCACTGGTAAACTGGTGGACTGGTCGCTGGTTGACTGGTAGACTGGTCACTGGTAAACTGGTGGACTGGTCACTGGTAGACTGGTGGACTGGTAGACTGGTAGACTGGTCACTGGTAAACTGGTGGACTGGTCGCTGGTTGACTGGTAGACTGGTCACTGGTAAACTGGTGGACTGGTCACTGGTAGACTGGTGGACTGGTAAACTGGTGGACTGGTCGCTGGTTGACTGGTAGACTGGTCGCTGGTAAACTGGTGGACTGGTCACTGGTAGACTGGTGGACTGGTAGACTGGTGGACTGGTCACTGGTAGACTGGTGGACTGGTAGACTGGTCACTGGTAGACTGGTGGACTGGTCACTGGTAGACTGGTGGACTGGTCACTGGTAGACTGGTAGACTGGTCACTGGTAGACTGGTGGACTGGTCACTGGTAGACTGGTGGACTGGTAGACTGGTCACTGGTAGACTGGTGGACTGAAACGTCTCTGAAGCTGATGAATCATCTCATACCCTCCTCAGAGTTCTTTCATATCACTGTACAATTTGAAGCAATCACTTTGGGATCTTTGATTTTTCACATTTAACCTGTACACAATCAATCATGTGATTTGTGAAAATGTTCCCATACATTTATTTGACGTCTATAAATGTTATTTGAGATCAACAAAGTAGGCGTGGATGTTTTGAAAGTGATGGGATAACGTTAAGTGGAGGTGATGAAACTTCCAGGCCCCGTCACACCACGTGTCAAAGCAGGATTTCTATGATATTTCTATTTAAGAGACAATGTGTCCTCTGATATTGATATACGTGCAGGTGGTCTGTGTGTCATACATGAAGACAATCGTCTCACTTTCATCACCACATGGTAAGGACCAAACCAAAACATCAAGTCGATCATCCTGATGGATTATTGATCATCTTTCAATAGTTTTTCATGAAGACAAACTGCATTAAGTGTTTACAGGGTTGATAGTTTTCAGAAACATGACCGATGAAACCAAACTCTCAGAAGATGCCTTAAATGTCCCACTGATCACATATTGATCCCACATTGGTCAGTGTATGGATCACTGACTGACAGACACTGATGGTCAGTATTTAACCAACACGTTGATGTCGGTTGTTTCTGTCTTTATGTCTGTTTTGTTCTCAGATATTCACTTTATTATCTGACTTTACTGCTGGTTTTCATTGATATTTCATATTATTATGAAAAATACAAACAGTCATTCTCTAAATGTTTAAATATGATTAATATTAATAATATAAATTATTATATGCAGGAAGAAGAGAGCTATAATTGCGACATAATCTGAAAAAGGTGATCCGATTTGATCGTGTCTTAGAAGGATCTCGATAGCTTTTGATTTGGATCTTATTGTTTTTGTTGTTTTTTCTGTTTCTTTCTATCAACATCATGTATGATCCTGATGAAATTATTAATATCCGGATCCAGATTGTGTTATATTGTTCATGTTCACACAAGATAATACATAAACTCAACACACATGCAAAGATCAAGATATTAAGATTACAATCGGAGCACTTAGTTAAAGATGATTCATTATGTCCACGGGATAAGAACCTTCATAAATTCATATTGTCAGCAGGAGATCTATATTTTATCCAATAAATGAATTGGAGGAAGACAACAGATCAAAACCAGTATGTTCTGCCCTGTAACAAACAGTTTTAGAAGACGAAGACGTTGAGGTTCAGAATCCTGAAAGCGTTTGATCTTATTGTCATTATTGAGGGCAGCAGCAGCAGCAGCAGCTGTTTCACGGACCCAGTGCCTTTCTTCAGGGCATTCAGAGCAGAGGTTCATCCTCCGCTGTCTTGTCTTTCATCCATCCTGTGTATTTATGATCATGTCTGATACTGAATGCTGTCTTACCTCTGTTTGTACATACGCCCCCTGCAGGGCTGCCACTGTAAATACAATGTGTTGTGTACAGACAAACAGGAAATAAAGTTCACTTCTTGATGTATTTGTTTGTTTATTGAGATCCTGGTTTTGGTTCAGCAGCACATTTCCTGTCTGGTTCAGTCTTTTTTCATAATAAAAGCTTTGATAAAGCCACTGAACACTTAATAATTAATTATAGCTGACACATCCTTTAATTTACATATTAATAATATATATTTGAGCGTGAATTGAAAGATTAAGATGTAAGTGTTATTAAGGTGAATCTGACATTTTCACCTGCAGATTAATGACAATTTAAACTATCAGATATTTTACATGTGAACATATTTGGCATGGATGAATGTGTTGTTGCATTGAAGAATTCATTTTGATGAATAAAGTATTTACATTTTGAAATGTGTTTTGATTATGAGTTATACACAACCTCAACTTATTACTATTATTATTACTGTAATAATGATTATTCTCACTATTGTCAAGCAAGTGTGGCCTTTGAACTCTACCAGTTGGTGAATTGAACTAGCTGCTCTGCTGCTGATGACACCTATGTCAATATTTAGACTGAGGTTAACAATCAATCAGTCCTCCATTTTGCCTCAGATGCCAACCGTCTGTCCTTACGGGAGACGGTGAGAGACAGACATGCTGCTGACCTGGACTCTCTGCTCTCTGCTCACTTGCTCTGCACTGATCCAATGTACAGGTGAGACTCCTGGTATCTCTGATGCTAGTAGAAGTACTTCAGTAAGGAGTACACACTGATATTATTTGTCCGTCCCTCAGTGTTCCTGGACCAGCCGTTGGCAGTTCAGGTCCTCAGCCCTTCCAGGAGGCGGCGGGCCAACTCCTTCTTCCTGGAGGAGATGATACCTGGAGACCTGGAGAGGGAGTGTAACGAGGAGAGCTGCTCGCAGGAGGAGGCTGCTGAGATCTTCCAGACCAGAGAGAAGACGGTAAGAAGGACCACCACAGTCCAACCTGAGGGTGGGGACCTGCAGAATGCAGCTGAAAACAAAGACTACATGAGGGGTATTTCATTTAACCAGTGGAGGGAAACGCAGTCACAGAGCTTTAACAGTTACATTTCTCATTGTCTTCATCTGAACAACGCGTGTCGGCACTGTGGAGGCCAGAATTCACAGTACACAAGAGTACTCCCAGTACTGCATATATTAACTCTTTTTTTCTTCCACAGCTGGAGTTCTGGTACAAATACACAAGTAAGTATATTCACTGACATTATGAAACAGAAATGGTCTCTAATGTTAAGACCTTAGAAATAGAATAAGAGTAAAACAGTGTTCTGTTTTCTGGGGTCATGTGACTTGTAGCCTACAAACAAAAATGGTGATTGATTTTTAGTTGTTATGGTGACAACACACGTCAGTGGGGCTGTAAAGTGTTATCTAGTCAGTTAGGTAGCTAGTTAGCTAGGTTTGTAGTCCTTCTCCAGAGCGGTGTCGAGTGAGGCGGAGGGACTGTTAAAGCTCCTCGGCTCATATTCTTTAATCAGTATAGCATTAAAGAATTACACATTTAGCAAGCTAGATACCTAACTAGCTGCCCACTCGTTAGGTAGTTAACTTGCTAATTCCACTGCTTTAATGGTAAATAAATGAGCTGAACAAAGTTGTCACTCATCTTACAATATCAATGTTGTATCGTGTAATATGGTGATATACTGATCGTCCTGCTACGTTGATTTGAATGGGAATGTCCCTTTTACTCCTATTTTATAAACCTAATCTGAATTTAAAGGACTTTGACGACATTTAACAGACACCACAAGGTTCAGTAGCTGCTCGCAGCTGTGCAGGAGCTTTTGTTCATTCCACGTGATTCACTTTCTCAGTGCTTCAACATCGTAACAGAATCTGAACATCATTTAAGAGCTGTAATCATTGAAATGTAACCTTGATTTACTCTTCCTGGACTGCACGGTGGTGTAGTGGGTAGCCTCACAGCAAGAGGGTCCCGGGTTTAATTCCCGGGCCGGGTTCGGGTTCCTTCTGTGTGGAGTTTGCATGTTCTCCCCGTGTTAGTGTGGGTTCTCTCCCACAGTCCAAAGACATGCAGGGTGGGGATAGATTGTGTGAAAGTGAGCGTGAATGGTTGTTTGTCTCTACATGTCAGCCCTGTGATAGACGACCTGTCTATGACAGCCCTGAATACAGGATAAGCGGTTGACGATGGATGGATTACTCTTACTGATGACATTAGTTGTGATGTATTTGAGTGCCTCTCCTGTGTGTTGTAGATCTGAACCCTTGTCGGACCAATCCTTGTCTGAATGGAGGGATATGCACTCTGGAGCGAGGAGACTTCATGTGTCTTTGTTCTCCTAAATACCATGGCAAGACCTGCGACTCAGGTAAAGAACCGCGACTCAGGTAATGAACCGCGACTCAGGTAAAGACCTATAACTCAGGTAAAGAAGGTAAAGAAGGCCCTTGACTCAGGTAAAGAACTGCAACTCAGGTAAAGAACCGCGTCTCAGGTAAATTATCTTTGACCTGTGACTCAGGTAAAGAACCGCGTCTCAGGTAAATTATCTTTGACCTGTGACTCAGGTAAAGAACCGCGTCTCAGGTAAATTATCTTTGACCTGTGACTCAGGTAAAGAACCGCGACTCAGGTGAAAACCTGACACTCTGGTAAAGGCCTTTGACTCAGGTAAAGAACCGTGACTCAGGTAATGAACCGCGACTCAGGTAAAGACCTATAACTCAGGTAAAGAAGGTAAAGAAGGCCCTTGACTCAGGTAAAGAACTGCAACTCAGGTAAAGAACCGCGTCTCAGGTAAATTATCTTTGACCTGTGACTGAGGTAAAGAACTGCGACTCAGAACTGCGGTAAAGCTCGGCTGAGCAAAATCAGGAAAATGAGAGAAAAAAAACAAGGAACCATTTATTGATTCTTTTTTATTGTTTTAAACATAAGGATTAAAATGTGCTCATATGAAATCTTTCTTTATGCAGATTACACTTCACTAATAATATCAGATACTATATTTAAACATATGTTTATCAAATTTAAACCTTCAGTAGAGAACCTGCTGATAATATCCTTTGCATTTAAGCCGCGACTTCCCGCTCATGATGATTGCTCCTACTGACACCTCCACCCAAGCTGATTTTTACGAGATGACTCGTGTGGCTCAAGTAAATTTTGTCTCGCCCCCGCTACCACCAGGCATCTGGCAGTGTGTTGAGATGTCCTGCAACCAGCCATTGAAAACCCCAGTTGCAAGTCTGGTGGATTTTCTCATTGTTGCATGGGGACATCTTACAGGCCCTCCTACCGATTTTGGCTCGGTAAGCGACTTACAATAAGTACATTTGTCAAAAGAAGGAAACAAAGAAACCACAACTTATCATTGCCGATAAAGTAAGAGCTAAAAAATAGAACAAGTGTTAGGTCCTCATCTGAGAAAAGTAGTGCTTCAAGAGCAACAGTGCTAAGATCAGAGTGCTATAGGTAAGGTTTTTTTTTTTGGGGGGGGGGGAGGGTGTTAGTGGGTCATGCTATGATTGTTTGTTTATTGTGTTGTATAGCTCAGGGATTTATGTGTACGTGAAACAATTTCATTGTTGGGACCTCAGGGTTTGTGTCTATTAAACAATTCATGGATGCAGATTGAATTGTTTCTGAACATTCAGATTGGAGCGTCTTCTGTGTGAAAACACGTACCTCCACAGGGGGTCTTTCTCCCTCCCCCATCTGCCTACATTCAGTGACACAGCCCTGCAGGCAGATGGGGCAGGGAGAGACCTGTGAACTCCAGATTCCATTCTGATTGCTCAAATGCAGTGGAAGTTGCCTTCGTACAAAGCAGACCAAGTTGGAATCTCCTCTCTTTCTACCGAGATGTCGACTGGACCGCAGGTTTGGTCCCTTTTTCTTCTGGGACCTCAACCTGAACAGAGGTCCGCTCTTCCTCCTGCAACCTCGACCTGAACAGAGGTCTCCTCTCTTTCTACTGAGATGTCAACCTGAACAGAGGTCTCCTCTTTCTCCTGGGATGCTCCCCAGACAAGCGGTCTCCCCATCTCCTTCTTTCTCCTGGGATTGGGACCACAAGTCCTCAAGCCAAGCAGCACCCTCAAAACAGCCAACAAGCTGGCTATTGGATCCTGCTTCTGCAACAAAACAATAATTCCTAATTGAGACACATCTCACAAGAAATTCCTCCATCCACAACTCCAAGGACAGCAACTTTCCTTCACAGGAACCTGAAGCAACAGCAACCTTTCTTCAGAGAAACAACCAACCCTTCTTCAAGGACTGGTAACAATCTGGGCATAGCTTAGGGCAGAAACTGATGACATGTTTCAATGTCATCACATTTTAATGTTTCAAAGTGATTTTCTATTTGATGTATTGTTAAGTTAAGTGTCTAACCTTAGTTCAGTTGTTAGTGATCTAGAACAGACAGTTAGCATGCTCACTAATCCAACTTTCCTGACAGCTCTACATACATTACACTACTTAAACACATATATAGAAACCTGTTCTCCAGGCAAAGAACACCCCCACTCCACATGGCCGACTGGTCGACACCCACAGCCCACAACACACACACACGCACACTTGGAGTATTTAGTTAGATAGGCCACTTAGACTTTGTGTATGTTTATTTGTTTATTGTTAATTAGCCCTTTTTAAACATACTGTGTTTATTGATGTTGTATAAGAATGAATGATATCAACTGCCGCTCCCATCACGCGCATCACGCGCTGTGCGCTCGTATCATAATAATAACAATGCCGATATTATGGAGATGTGGGAGATGTTTTGGTCCGAGAGGCTGAGTTTCCGTTACGCGTGCCATCCGCCTTTGATCTGACGTCAGATGTGACGGGACAATCTATATAGATATAAATTCACGTGTTGATTCAATTAGTTGCATTAAATAGCGTTTGTTGTGATTATGTATTGCATTTAAATGTGCCTGGAACTGTGGAAACCTGCCTGTGAGGTCTTGGTGACGTGTACGCACTGCCTGGTCAGCCAAACTTCCACTCCGCCAGCTGTGAATCGCATTGAATGAATGGACTTCATTTACGCCTTGCGCCGAAGGTTGGAGCTGGCGAGCTTTCAGCGCAGTCTCGGCGAGGCTTTTTGCCACGAAACTTCCGCTATGCCAAGCTGAATCTGTGACGCCTCCCCCTGCTGCGCCGCCACACCCATCTTAGCGCAGGCGATCCACCAAACTGCCAAACTGACCATGCGCAAGGCTGCGCGGGTCGAAACTTGCATTACGCCGGCTCTGCCACCCTGCGCCGCCCTGTGCTGCGCCACGAAACTAGGACCCATTATGTCAGATTGGCATGACTGTTAGCGTTTTCGCTTCATTATTATCTGCTAGCTTAATGATAATGATTAACAGACATAACTGTTTTATACTTCAATTTTGTTGAAATTGGAGCATTACTAACTCTAGAAATTCACCATAAAATCAGGGTTTCTGTCTTTAAGATGTTTCACCAACTTTCTTGTGCTACACGACTTTGTTGCCACCACTTTAGTATTGTTAGCATATCGGCTGCTCAACATCCTTAGCCTCCCTGGTCGTATGTAAAATACTTCCAGACAGCACTTTTAGTTTGTTAATTTTCTACTAAAACTGGTAGTGAAGTCCAGCAGCAGCACTAGCTGTGTTCAGTCAGCTCAGTGTTGTGAACGTGAACTAGCATTCATGTGTTCAGCTGCTAGAGAGGGAAGGAGCTGTGAATAAAGCTGTAAATACATTTTTTTTCTCATATTTAGCTGTACACGACCTGTGAAACACAGACTTTTGAATGAGACAAGCAAGTTAAATCAGTGTCGCCAATTTTGCGACTTTGTCCCCTCTAGCGACTCTTTTTCAAAAAAGCGAATAGCGACAAATTTACTGACTTTTTCTCCAAATGAAAGCTGTCATTTGGCGACTCCTGCCAATGGTTACTTTCCTTACTGATGAGTTGGTAACACTGACTTAAATCAGTGACGATCTAGAGAGTCTTGCATTGTAGGTTACCATGGCAACATAATGTGACAGTAACAAAAAAAATCTTGTGTGCAGTGATATTGGAGTGTCGCTATAATAACGGTGGCTGTATGCAGTACTGCGGAGACCTGCTGGGTGGAGCCGGAGTTCAGTGTGGCTGTGCTGATGGATTCAAACTGGAGTCTGACGGACGCAGCTGCACCCGGACCGGTAACATGCAGAGAACTTATGTTACTACTGTAACTCATACTATACTGCTGATACAACATCTATACTGCTGATACAACATCCTACTAATAACTTCTGAACAGTTTACGGATGATCTTGCTCAACATTATACAATTCATGTTACTGAGCATAATACTACTTAAAATAATTACTATTACTATAATAATAATATTACTGATACCACTACACAGAAAACATTATACTACTGACTAGAAAATCCTGCACATAATATTATTGATACCACTGTACATAATACTACTTATATTAATTAACATAACACAAATGATACGTAATACTACTGATGCTTCTTTAACTACTGCATATAACATTACTGATAGTACTAGTTACTGATACGTATACTACTGCAACTACTGAAAATAATACTACTGAACATAAAATTGCTGAGACTGCTATCACTACTGAACATAGTATGTGTTATATACTGCACATAATACTACTGATACTACTATAACTACTGAACATAATACTTCTAAATTACTACTGCATTAACATTACTGATACTAACTTAATAATACTGTACCTACCGAACATAACACTACTGAACATAATACTCCCAAGGGAGCGTACCTATGTTCTCTGGGTCCTATGTTCCCCACTTTGTATGAGACTGGGGAACATAGGGAAATAGGTCTAGCCTGTAGCTTAGTGCAAAACAAACATGCGAGGTAGGCCTGCTGGCCATGCTGAGAGCCTACTGTAATGATTGATATAAGTAAGATACAAGATAAAACAATTTACAGCCTAATCTCACCTCATCATATACCTAATCTACCATATCAAAATGCTGAATTAAAGCAGCAAAGGCATAGGTTTATATCATGCAATTCGGCAATTTTGGAGGGAAAAATAAGCCCTTTCTAAATATTATTAGGACCCGTTAAGGAACTGCGGGGAAAAACGGGGAACATTGGACCCAGGGAACATAGGACCCGGGGAACATAGGGATGACCCCACTCCCAATACCACTGAAGAAAACACTACCGCAATCACTCAACATAATACTACTATAACTACTGCACACAATACTACTGATGCTTTAGTAACTACTGAATATAATATTACTGATACTTCTAACAAATATAATAGCATTTTATGGGGTTCCTTGAAGTGGAAGCATCCACTGGAGAAAGCCTCTCAACCATCATTCTCAAGAGATGAGAAAAGGTCAACATCCCTTTTGAGCCAGACCTCTACAAATAAACCCCAGAGCTTTATTTTTGCCTTGCGGAGCACATGCATTTAATCTTGTGGTAGCTGATGCAGTAAAAAGTTCAACAGATGCTACTGGCTACTTTGGTTACCTGATAAGCTTTTTGTGTTGTTTTCTGCCTCCACTCAGAGATGGACCACCTTAAAAAGCCATGTACACACAACACTAAAATCCTGGTCAGATACCAGATGGGAATGTCGGATCAACAGTGTAAAGGTTGTACCAGACTGCAGAAGTCAGATATGTGCTTTTAGAGGTGAGGGACAATGCCATAGACCCAATCATAAAAATGAAAACAGAAGCCTCTCTGGTCAGCTACAGAGACCCTGGATTTGCTTCTGCCAAAGCATCTGCCAAAGGCATTTGTGAGCAAATGAATATGGAAGCTGTTCCTAAGCAAAAGAGGCTGAGAAAAACCAAGAGACAGTTCTCCTATGAGTCTCCTGACAAGCAAGAGATTTATGAACTGAAGAAAATGGAAATATCCTTTTTCAATGTGGATGTTTCTGTTGCATCACTGCAGGAACAATTCCAGAGCTTATGAGAAGTAAAGGAACATTTTGTTTATGCTTGTCAACTTCCCTGACCTGCCGAATGCAGAGCTCACAAAGCACCCTGAGCTGGGGTGGACAATCAACCTGGATGGGAGGGAACTGTCACTGGAGATGCAGATCCAGGTTCACAAAAAGCCAACATGACTAACCCGGAATTTATGTCTTTATTACAAGAGAAGAAACTGAACAAAGTTTATCCCAATATGTGGGTGGCCCTCAGAATCACTGCGACTCTCCCAGTGACAGTTGCTGCAGCAAAGAGGAGTTTCTCCAAATTGAAGTTGATCAAAACCTACCTGAGGTCTCTAATGGTCCAAGAGCGTCTCAATGGACTTTAATCAGCATTAATCAAGAAGTTTCTCAAGTGATCTAATTTGATGACACCATAGATGACTTTGTAGCAGGTCCAGAAGTGTCAGATTTTAAGCACATGAACCAGGAACATGGAAGATTATAGTTTTACAGGTTTTTTTGCACTAGTTATTACAGTTCCAGTTGTTCCCTTTAGCTACTCTATAAGGTCCTTATTTTAGAGTGAACCAAATATGAAAAACTGCACAGTTGTCTTGTTTTCTGTTCATCTGTTAATTATTTATCCCAAATTATGTGCAATAATAATTTTATTTATAATTTATTTATGTAATTATCATCCATCCATCCATTATCTACCGCTTATCCTGAATTCAGGGTCACGGGGGTGGGGGGCTGGAGCCGATCCCAGCTGTCATTGGGCGAAGGCAGGGTACACCCTGGACAGGACGCCAGTCTATCACAGGGCTAACATGTAGAGACAGACAACCATTCACGATCACATTCACACCTACGACAATTTAAAGTCTATTTAATTATCTTAATTTATTAAATTGTTCTTTGTATTTTGATAACTCACTTTTAAGAATATGTTTTGTCTTGAAACCATTGTGGTGTCTGATGTTTGTTGAAAGAGTGAGACATCATAATTTTGTCGAGGGCACCACAGGGCCGGGCCCTGTGTAGTACGTAATACTATGCAGTAATCACCACAGAGGCAGAGAATGCCATCTGTCAACCCCCAAGTCATTCAGCAGCCTGGTTGGTGATGTGGGTACAAAACCTCTGCACCCAATTTCCATTTGGAGCACCTTGGTAGCCCCATTGCACTGCCTGTGCCATTACAGAATAGTCAGAATACTTCAGCCTTTTATGTTAATGCGCTTCACCAAATGCAGCCTCCCATGGCACAGTTAGGGCACACTCACACTAGGCCAACTGTACCACGCCCAGGCACGATTGAGCCTAACGTCCAGATTGTTTGACTCGTGTGATGCTCTGTTCCATACTTAAGAACTGTATGCTTCCCTGAAGAGGTGGATTTCGGTATGGTACGATTCATGCACGGGTAGACAAAATGGACATGACATAGGCTTTAATCGAGAGGCCGTCCCACTCATCGCTTAACGTTCAACTCGGATCGCCCCCCGCTATCAGACTTGTGGTGTGAGCGGAACCGGTGCAGAACTGGACCGGTCCTTTTATAATAAAAATTCTACTCTGTCCAAAATCTGCTGCACAATCGCTCAGCTCCACTCGCAGCCACTCACTTGTGCTCACATGCTGTGATGTAAAAGTCAAGTGTTAACTAGAAATATGTGCAACGCAACTTGTCAGTAAAGTTTCAGTCATGTTCTCCCCTGTGATGACTTGAGACGGCGCTCCTTGAAAACAACATAAAGCCATGCGTGTCGTATTACGACATGATGACGTATGTACAAAAGGCAATCGGGCTGAGGCCATGCGTGGGTCGAGACTCGAATTTCAACAATTTCACCAATTAAGACATTGATTGTCTGTTGTTGCTGATCAATAAAACATTTTTTTAATTAACTGCATTTACTATGTCCACTTGGTATTATGATGCTGCTAATGCTGATGATTTTTTATCCTTAATTTACTACACATTAAATTTCAAACAAGTATGAAATCATAGTCATATTGTATAGCTATGAAGATATTTGGCATAAATATTAAGAAACTATATTTTGTTGCACATCATACTACTGTACCAATGCAAATAATACTACTGATACTACTGTAAATATCGCACACAATACTGCTAAAATTCTTAATTCTTAAGTCTGCAGATACTACTGAACATATTACTATTGAAACTACTGCACATTACACTACTGATACTACTTAACATGCTACTATTGTGCACATAATGCTGCGGATACTACTGTAACTAGTGCACGTAAAAACTACTAATCATAATTCTGCAGCTACTACTGAACATATTACTGTCGATAGTACTAAACATTATATTACTGATACTACTGAACATAATACTACTAATACTACTGAACATAATACTACCGCACATAACACATAACACTACTGATACTAGTTTACATGATACTACTGATACTGTAACTATTGCACATAATACTGAAAAAAATGCTAATAACAATACTGCTAATTATTTAATTATTTTCATGTTAATTATACTTCGGTATATTTATTCTACCCTTTTTTATACTATTTAGACTGGGGTTATTGACATTCTTGTGTCAATTCACTACAACTATTTATTTAGCCAGGTATCAGCATACCAGTGAAGGTTTTCTAATAATATTGCCTAAAGTAAGCATATATAAGGTGATAAGAATTGGCCCAAGCACAGAACCTTTTGGGACTCTGTCACTGCCTTAAGCATGCATGGAGGATTCATCATTAACATGTACAACCTTGGATTGATTTGATAAATAGGATTCAAAACAGCATAATGCACTTCATTTAATGCCAATTCAATGTTCCAACCTCTGGTAATAGGATGCAATGGTCAATGCAGCACTAAGATCTAAACTTTTTTATGAAGGAAGTCAAACAACTGTTTCCTCAAGGATCTTAGAGAGTGAGAGTAATGGTTAGATATGGTTAGCTAAAACCTCTGGATCAAGAGTGGGTTTCTTGAGAAGAGATTTAATTACAGCTACTACTAAGTAGCTGTGGTACATGGCCTGCTAATAGAGACAGATTGATCATATCTAGTAAAGGAATGCTAACTAATGGTAGAACGTCTTTTAGCAGCCTAGTTGGGATAGCGTTTAAGAGACTGAAGATGAAGAAATCCTAAATTCCTAAGTTTGAGGATAGGTAATTACCGATGAAGAGCAGGTATGGGAGTGATTTTGTCTCTAATAGTTATGATTTTATCATTAAAGAAGCCAATAGAGCTGTGAGTGTGTCTCAGTCAGCCTGGCTACCATGCTGAAGAGAACCCTGGGAAGACCTGCCTCTTCGTCATGGTTTGGGTTTAGCTTTGGGTTTGGACAGCCAAAGTGGGATGTATGTCCTCTAACATGTTGGTTTGACTCTGAACATGAGATCTGGTGTATTCCTGTCCAGTGTCGTTCCCTTGTGGTCGTCAGCACAGAGGGTCGTTGTTGTACCGAAGTCGCTCTCTTTGGAGTGAGTCTGAGCAGATCAACGTCACCATGGAGATGGACGCCATCCTGAATGACAACAGCACCAACAGCTGGGAGACAAAACTGAATTCCACAGAGATGAAGGAGGAGCTATTGACAGTGAATTCAACATCTGGAGAAAGAGGGTACAATGGGACAGAGCTGAGTATGGAGGAGGAGAGGGGGTTCGGTCGTATCGTGGGTGGAGACCTGGAGAAAGTAGGAGGGAGTCCTTGGCAGGTGTGGAGACATTTTGGATTAAATGTATTAATTTGATATATTTAAAGTAGAAATATATTAATTGTGCAAGTGCTGCAGCCACTTCCTCGTTGCTGAATGTTCACTTGTTTTGGACGCATCATGACTGAGTTAAAGTAGGTGGCGTGGCATGAGTCAATATTGACATGCAGACATGTTCAGGGTGGGACTCTTGTCAAACGTTTGGAGCAGATCGGACTTTGTATCCTGAACATACAACAACTTCCTGTATACTGGCGAACATTGGCCACGCCCTTCGACGTTTGCAAGACCTTTTGGTAACTTTATCATTGACATTTTTAGTACCTGCTGACCAGGTTTGAGGTGATTCTGATAAACATGCTACTTCCTGTCGCCAGTAGGTGATGTTCCGACTGTGCCTCACTATTGGCATGCAGACGTGTTCAGGGTGTGACCCTTATCAAATGTGAAGTTTGGAGCAGATCAGACAACAACATATTGTTTTGTGACCGGACCAAAATTAATGGCGCCGGCCCAGCTACGTCCTTTAACATTTGCGCAACCTTTTGATAATCATTGAGGAGGTGTAGGAGAAGTTCGATAAAACACATCCCCGAAAACCGGCAAAAATGGCAAAAATTGCTATTTTTGTGCTAAGGTTATGGAGTTATGGTCCCGGTCAGAGCGCAGCCGACCCGGCACACCGAGGATCAACAGCTGAGGGGCGGCGGCGAAAAGGCGGGGGCTCCGATTCTCCCCGTCGGTTTTGAACCACTTTTATATCCGCGTCATAGCGCTTTTGGTGCGAGTTTAAAACAGTAGGTTTATTTCAAAACGCGAGCGTCAGACGCTGTCAGAGCGTTAATGAACAGTGATTTAGAGCTCCCCCTAAATGTCTCAGGTAGGCTTTCAGGTAATTTCGCAGCATAAGCGCCTTCCGGGTCATTAAAAATGACGTACGGCAAATCTGGAATGAAAAATGGCACTGTTATTTCATCCCGAATCCCATTCATGAACACAATATCTGATATAAGTTAACGAGTCGTTTTCCATTTCTCGTTTTCTGTTTTTTAAATGAATAACGGGATACGAGTCATTTTCCGTTTTTCGTTCTTTTATTTTGAAGAGAAAAACATCACATCCTGCTTTGTAATGAGCTTTATTTAACACAAGAAGATCTATTGAGAACAAAAAATCCATATTTCCTTTTATTTTGGCGAAAAGTAATGCAAAAGTAATGTAAAAGTAGTGTAATGCCTTACAATTCAAAGACAGTAATATTGTAATGTAACTAATTACTTTGAAATGACAGTAACAAGTAATAAATAATGCATTACGCTTTTGAAGTAACTTGCCCAACACTGGGCGCTAGCAAGGGATTTTTTTTACTATTAGAGTACTTAAATAAAAAATGCTTCACCAGACCTGATGCACCTGAAAAATGTTCAAGTTTCATGCACGTTTAGCACCTCAAAAGTCCAAAAACGTAGTACAGAAGAAAAAAAAAAGATATACAATAGGTATCCATATTCGAAATACAATAGGTCCTTGCACTGAGGTCAGTGCTCAGCAAGAACTTGAGTGTCTCTGGTAGTGATGAAGCTTCAGCTTTAGACATCAGCGTGTGTGTGTGTGTGTGTGTGTGTGTGTGTTTGTGTTTAGGTCTTGCTCCGCAGGTCTGATGGTTATGGTTTCTGTGGTGGGACTCTGGTTTCTGATCGTTGGGTGGTCTCTGCTGCTCACTGCCTCGAGGAGACTGCGGATCACGTTACTATAGGTGACCACATGTCTGAGTCCATATGAATGTTTGGGGTCATACCTTCATGTTAATAGATGAATCATGTCCTCGACCAGGTGATTATGATAAACGGCGTCCTGATCCAGGTGAGCAGGTGATAAAGGTTCAGAAGGTCTTCGTCCATCCTCACTTCCACTCCTTCACCTTTGACAGCGACATCGCTCTGCTGTACCTCGCCTGGCCTGTCACCAAGAATCCCACCGCCATCCCCGCCTGCCTCCCTGATCCCAACCTATCCAGATACCTGCTGCAGGTAACTTCATACACAATACTCAATTTACAGATCTGAGATGAGAGCTGACAGTTTGTGTTTTCAGAAGGACAACCGGGGCGTGGTGACAGGTTGGGGGCTCACTCACTATCAGGGTAGGTCCTCTCGCTTCCTCAGGAAGGTGACGCTACCGGTGGTCAGCTACCAAGACTGCACCGCCTCCACAGAACAGGTGAGCAGATCCAGACCAGGCTATACACAATGTGCACACTGTTTACACTGTACACACAACTTGTTATTTTAATATATCTTCTATACACTTTTCTTCTATAAAGTTTAAAATTATTTTTTCTCTGCAATGCCTTTAATCAGAAAATACTTAATGCTATTTTTTGTTATTTTGCCTAAAAATAGTTGACATATTTTGGGATCAGCATGTGTAGATGTCCTTGATGTCGTCTCTAACGCAACGCATGTGTCCGTACTGCAGGTGATCACAGACAACATGTTCTGTGCCGGTTACCTAGATGTCGGCATCGACGCCTGCAGCGGAGACAGTGGGGGACCGTTCGTAGTGAACTACAGAGGGATCTGGTTTCTGACAGGGGTGGTCAGCTGGGGAGAGAAATGTGCTGCCATGGGGAAGTATGGGGTTTATACCCGACTGGGGAACTTCCTGAACTGGATCCACGACACTATGGAGAGACCGGACCTCAACAGTACCGAGAGCTGAGACAAAAAAAAAACCCAAAACAGACCCGACCAAAATTATTTTCTTTGTTTTCAAGATAAAAGCAAAAGGAGTCAGAGAAACACTTTAATTGGTCAACATAGACAAAGCATCAGTTCATCGTGTTTCACTATGAATGTGTTCCTTAAATTAAACAGCTGCTCCATCTGTGCTTTCTGCTTCTATTTTTCATTTTAACATACAAGTTAAAGTTTGTGTTCTAACATGTTGTCCAACACATTTTTACGTAGGTTTGAAGTTTTATTTATGGATAACCCCTTGAGATGAACAGTCATCTCGTTTTCAAGGGGGTCCAACATACAATAATACAAGACAAGACATTGTTACAACAACAGACATAACATACATAAATACATAGAAACATAGAGGCTCTCATCAACCCACCTATCCAGACACCAGTCCCAAAAACCCCTCCATCCCCACCTGCTGCAATTATAACAATTGCCAATCGACTTGACATATACAACCACACAACACACACCAATTTTTTACGTAGGTTCTCCGTGCAGCTATTTACACATTTTAACTTCGGTTCCTAAAATGAAAACTAAACAACTCAATGACAAATATGACATTTCTTCTCAAAAAAGTGTTTATTTCAGTTCATTATTAACATTTTTCATATTATTTAAGGCTGCTTGATAATTCATTTATGTTCACTAGTCACAGCACAGGACGTTGGACGTCATTCTACAACAAGGAAAACTCTCAGTTCTCGTTTGAGCTCTATATATTTTGACATTCCTCTGCCTGAGGGATTGTACGTTGGTATGATGGCTCGCTGCAATTGGCTGTCGCAGGTCCACATGGAAAGGCCTGGGGTGAAGATGAGCTGTAAAACAGCCTTCACTCAGAACTCGCTGCTTACAGGGACCATGGACCTGAATCTGAGATTTCTTTCAGAACACATTAACAGTGTCCCTGACGGTTGAAGGCGAGTATGAATATTTTAAATGTGGCAGTAAATAAGTGAATTAAAATAATTCACCAGAAAAGTAAAGATTTGGCAAGAATGACATATCCTTTAAAATCCAGTTTGCATTGGAATGTTTTTCCTGAAATTATTCATACTGACATTCTTCCACAATTCAAGTACAAGTGTACTTATCGAGATTTATATGTTATGCAATGTATTGATTTGGTGATCTCTTAGTGATTAACATTGCTAACATTAACACTACTGATCACATGTGAAAAGACTGAACTACATCGTGGTGACTTGTGGAGTTTGACAGTGTTTAGGATGTTTTGGGCCACCAGAGTCGGGCTTACCCTGGGACCCTATATGAGAATAAATATCTTCAGTCGTCAGTGGAGATACACAAATCATTTTTTGATCCTGTTTGAATTTTACTATGAATCGCACCTATTATGTTTTTTTTCAAGTCAATAAAGTCTCATTTTGTGGTATAACTGCAGTGTTTATTCATTATAGAGACCCAAAAGTGGCATCTCTCACTGAAGCTATGTCTGTGTTCGATTCCAAATCTTGAGGTTCAAAATAATTCACGATTCAAAATCGATTTTTGAATGAGTACATGCTTCAGGATCTCCTCCAGTCCTCTGTGAGCTAATACAGGTGGTGTGACTGATTATGGCATGAAAGCATAAGATTATATCATTTAAATGTTGAAAAAGTTGATAACAATAATGTAAATACACTAAGGAAAATCCAAGACCAAAGATTACATTAATTCATGCTTAATTTGCTCAAACTTTTAGTATTTAAAGAATGTATTGAAATTTAAAAATATATATATTTTGGAAGTTATGAGTCAATTTCCTTCTTCCTCTCAAAGGTTCTGACATCCTTCTGCGTTGACAAACATTTATTTCTATTTGACCTGGACTTTACCTGGACCTGTGCTCTGGGGACGCATTCTCCTCAGTGAGCCTGTCTCATTTACCATTCATACCGATGCAAACAATGTGTGAATGATTATATTGTTTACAATAAATGTTTACATAATTGTTTATCCAGCACCAGAACATTTAGGTGAATACTCCTGTATTAAAAAATAATATTGCAATGTCAGTTTATTTCAATATTTTGCAGCCCTAACATGATCCATACATAAGAGCATAAAAAAATAAACAAAACAGTAGTACAGTATACATATCAATGAACTGTAGTGCCTTTAAGTCTGGTGAACAAGTTGTGATTCACAGAATCAAAGGCTGCACTCAAGTCAAGAAGGACGTTAAGAGCTTTGGTGTCAGCAGAGATGGAATGGACAACTGTACAGGACAGTTAGGTGAGGACATAGACATACGACTGGGAGACAAGTCTTCAGCAGGTGGGTGGGGGAGAGGTGCTGTGAGGGAAATGAGAGCGGGAGTAGGGGCTGCTGGGTCAGGGGACGGGGACAGTGCTTTATTAATAGAGCTACATTTCAGGTGTATAGGTAGAGAGGACATCCACTTTAATGCTTTAAAGGTTGTTCACTATCGAGAAGAAGGCTGGACTCACTGATGGTTATGCAGCAATACGCAGACTTTGCGACAGTTAGGCAATCTTTGTAAACTAGACCATCTGCCTGTCTGTCTCACCACCTGTCTCTCCACCAAGGGGCAGTCTGAATCTGCTTCTGTATCCACTCCACATATTTGGCCACTCGGGTGTAGACTCCGTACACCCTGTGGCTCCCACAGTCCTCCGGCCCACCCCAGGATACCAATCCAAACACCACCCACCTCCTGCTGACCCCAGCTTCCATCACAAACGCCCCCCCGCTGTCCCCCAAGCAGGTGTCCCTTCCGCCTTCAAAGAAGCCGGCGCAGAACATGTTGTCGGTGATGTTGTAGCTGACGGATCGTGAGGCATAGCTCGCCTCGCACTCGTCCTGAGAAACCACTGGAAGCTTCACATACTGCAGGAGGTCAGATGTCATCATGGAGTCAGAGGTAAACGTGGGGTCAGACGTCATCCCGGGGTCAGAGATCAGTGAGGCGGTGTCACCAGAGGAAGAGATGTTGAGGTTGGAGATTCCCCAACCAGCAACTACGCCCAGAGAGTAAGGGAGGGGTGATGGGGGGTCATCCTGAAGAGGAGAGAGATGAGAGGTGAGGGGGGAGTCATCCTGAAGGACAAGGAGAGAGGTGAGGGGGTGTCATCCTGAAGGAGAGGGGTGAGGGGGGAGTCATCCTGAAGGAGTGAGAGAGGTGAGGGGGGAGTCATCCTGAAGGAAAATGAGAGAGGTGAGGGGGGAGTCATCCTGAAGGAGAGAGAGAGGTGAGGGGGGAGTCATCCTGAAGAGGAGAGAGATGAGAGGTGAGGGGAGTCATCCTGAAGGACAAGGAGAGAGGTGAGGGGGTGTCATCCTGAAGGAGAGAGGTGAGGGGGGAGTCATCCTGAAGGAGTGAGAGAGGTGAGGGGGGAGTCATCCTGAAGGAAAATGAGAGAGGTGAGGGGGGAGTCATCCTGAAGGAGAGAGAGAGGTGAGGGGGGAGTCATCCTGAAGGACAAGGAGAGAGATGAGGGGGGAGTCATCCTGAAAGAGAGATAGAGGTGAGGGGGGAGTCATCCTGAAGGAGAGAGAGAGGTGAGGGGGGAGTCATCCTGAAGGAGAGAGAGAGGTGAGGGGGGAGTCATCCTGAAGGAGAAGGAGAGGTGAGGGGGGAGTCATCCTGAAGGAGAGAGGTGAGGGGGGAGTCATCCTGAAGGAGAGAGAGAGGTGAGGGGGGAGTCATCCTGAAGGAAGAGAGAGAGGTGAGGGGGGAGTCATCCTGAAGGAGAGAGGTGAGGGGGGAGTCATCCTGAAGGAGAGAGAGAGGTGAGGGGGAGTCATCCTGAAGGAGAAGGGTGAGGGGGGAGTCATCCTGAAGGAAAATGAGAGAGGTGAGGGGGGAGTCATCCTGAAGGAGAGAGAGAGGTGAGGGGGAGTCATCCTGAAGGAGAGAGGTGAGGGGGGAGTCATCCTGAAGGAGAGAGAGAGGTGAGGGGGAGTCATCCTGAAGGAGAGAGGTGAGGGGGGAGTCATCCTGAAGGAGAGAGAGAGGTGAGGGGGGAGTCATCCTGAAGGAAAATGAGAGAGGTGAGGGGGGAGTCATCCTGAAGGAAAATGAGAGAGGTGAGGGGGGAGTCATCCTGAAGGAGAGAGAGAGGTGAGGGGGGAGTCATCCTGAAGGAGAGAGGGAGAGGTGAGGGGGAGTCATCCTGAAGGAGAGAGAGAGGTGAGGGGGAGTCATCCTGAAGGAGAGAGGGAGAGGTGAGGGGGAGTCATCCTGAAGGAGAGAGGTGAGGGGGGAGTCATCCTGAAGGAAAATGAGAGAGGTGAGAGGGGAGTCATCCTGAAGGAGAGAGGTGAGGGGGGAGTCATCCTGAAGGAGAGAGGTAGAGGTGAGGGGGAGTCATCCTGAAGGAGAGAGGGAGAGGTGAGGGGGGAGTCATCCTGAAGGAGAGAGGGAGAGGTGAGGGGGGAGTCATCCTGAAGGAGAGAGGGAGAGGTGAGGGGGAGTCATCCTGAAGGAGAGAGGTGAGGGGGGAGTCATCCTGAAGGAAAATGAGAGAGGTGAGAGGGGAGTCATCCTGAAGGAGAGAGGTGAGGGGGGAGTCATCCTGAAGGAAAATGAGAGAGGTGAGAGGGGAGTCATCCTGAAGGAGAGAGGTGAGGGGGAGTCATCCTGAAGGAGAGAGGGAGAGGTGAGGGGGAGTCATCCTAAAGGAGAGAGGTAGAGGTGAGGGGGGAGTCATCCTGAAGGAAAATGAGAGAGGTGAGGGGGGAGTCATCCTGAAGGAGAGAGGTGAGAGGGGAGTCATCCTGAAGGAAAATGAGAGAGGTGAGGGGGAGTCATCCTGAAGGAGAGAGGGAGAGGTGAGGGGGAGTCATCCTGAAGGAGAAGGAGAGAGGTGAGGGGGAGTCATCCTGAAGGAGAGAGAGAGAGGTGAGGGGGGAGTCATCCTGAAGGAGAAGGACAGGTGAGAGGGGAGTCATCCTGAAGGAGAGAGAGAGAGGTGAGGGGGAGTCATCCTGAAGGAGAGAGAGAGAGGTGAGGGGGAGTCATCCTGAAGGAGAGAGAGAGAGGTGAGGGGGAGTCATCCTGAAGGAGAGAGAGAGGTGAGGGGGGAGTCATCCTGAAGGAGGAGGAGAGAGGTGAGGGGGGAGTCATCCTGAAGGAGAGAGGGAGAGGTGAGGGGGAGTCATCCTGAAGGAGAGAGGGAGAGGTGAGGGGGAGTCATCCTGAAGGAGAGAGAGAGAGGTGAGGGGGGAGTCATCCTGAAGGAGAAGGACAGGTGAGAGGGGAGTCATCCTGAAGGAGAGAGAGAGGTGAGGGGGGAGTCATCCTGAAGGAGAAGGAGAGAGGTGAGGGGGGAGTCATCCTGAAGGAGAGAGAGAGAGGTTGTGACACGGCACATTAAAGAAAGCATAGCGGGAAATAGGCATGACGGTGGGGAACATAAATGCAATGCATACGTGGATTGTGTGTAGAAGGGCATGTAAATATTTCCTAGCATGTGTGTGAAGTTTCCTCTGTGAAAAGGTGGTAGGATGGTGGTCATTTTAAGTTAGAGTCCTGTCTTCCCGTGCGTCGATGAAGGCGCACCAAAAACCTTTTATTATGGAGGGGTGCGCCGGGGCAAGGGGGGACCAAAAAAAACGGAATCTGGGGAGTAGCGGGAGTGTGTGAGCGTGGCGCCAGCATTGTCTGCAGCTACTTATGAATAAATAAACAACATTCCTACGATTAGCGTAAACGGCCGAAATCGCGTCTGGGGAGTGAGGAGCTGAACTTTATTTTTTCTTTCATTTAATTCTGGTACTCCTGTTTCGGTGCGCCACCAGGAAGCGGGCGGATCACGCTGGGATTCCCGGACTACACGTGGGCTCCAAACATTTTGTGGATTATATATTTTTTTGTTTGTTTCCTGGACAGTGGATTATTCCGAGGCAGCGGTCCCCTGAGAGCTCCGGGATCGGGACTCTGTTGCGCCAGGTTTGGTTGCGTCACGTGGACTCAGTTTATTTCTGGACTGCACGAGTGCTGGGGAATTGGGGATTATATGTATGTCATACCTTGTTTTGGGGGAGTGTGTAATACAGGCGCCAGCGCGCGTAATGGACGGGATGTGGCGACGTGTCGTTATTGTTCAGGGTCTCCTGAGTTCCGTTATTAGGGAGGCAGGCTTCGGCTATTAGGGACGAACAAATATTATTTCTTCAGGCATTGGACGTTATTTTATTTGTTTATTTACATTGTGGAGGGTAGCCTACCACCTGTCTAATAATATCGCTTTCATCCCAAAAGAATCTTTTTGCATATTAACGTCTCAACTAAATATATATAGTTGAACTGTTATAGATGGTGGCCCGTACGGGGAATGAAATGCTTTATTTATTGGATGAGGCTTAGGGTATGTGAGTGAACACTGCAATTTGTAAATTGACACTTTATTTTCATTTGAACAGTGGGCAGTGCCACGGACGAATCACCACTTTATGCATGTATACTATGTTGTATTGTGTATACAGGTGCATTGCATTTATGATTTCATGGGTTTAAAACTAAAAGCAATAGCAAGAAAGAGGAAACATAATCTATAGCCTATACTGTAGAGCCCTGCCCATATCATGGCTGAAGGGAGTAGCAGGGGGCCACTCGTTGACCTGGACGAGTCTCCAGATGAGATTGAACATGGGGCTGGTACCAGGTCATCTACGCCCAGCAGTGGAAGGCAGGACGATGGAGAGCCGCAACATCCACCAAGAGATGCATGGGTCAAACGGAGAAATGCAGTTGGAGAAATAACATCTTTAATCAGTTCTCTGTACATTTCGGATCACGAGGACGATGAACCAGACACAACTGAGGATGAACAAACATCTTACCTTGGTCTGCCGGCCGTAACCTCACTTATTGCCACTGTAGAAACGGTAACAGACCGACTAAGTACATTGGAAACAACTGTAAGAGAATCCATTGACAGTGCTTTAAATAGGGAAGATAATATCAGAGGCTACGTTGATCGGAGCATTAATGCAATTGAGCAGTGCATGATCTCAACCTTACAAGAGTTTGAGGGGAAATTAGTGGAGTGCTTACAGCGGCGAGATGAAAAGTGGAAGTCAGAAATACAACGGCTGAAGCGCGCCAGCATGGCTGCTGCTACCAGACATCTTCCCCGCTCCCTTACACCCTCTCAGGCTCATGGGGCCGGCCCTACATCGCAGGCTTATCATAGTGGTTATAGAGCACCCACCTATTCTAGCGCGGTCCCTTATGAGCATGCCTCTCTTAACACTCATGGAATGAGTTCCTTTGAAAATGTCTCTCCATCCCTTCTCTCCTCTGGGCTTCCTCCTGAGTTACCCTCTCAGGGCGGTCCTCAGCGGTTTGTCTCGTTTGCTGGATCTCAGCTGCGAGCCCCAGCATCTCACGCTGTTGCAGCAACACCGATTTTGACCCCCGGTATGGGATCAGCTAACCAGCAGTTCCCCGCACCTGTCACCACCAGTGGTTTCACCCAGGTCCCTGCTACTGTTCCAGTGATTCTATCGAAGCCTGCTGTTCAAATGGCTTTCCCCTCCTTCAGTGGATCCAGCGAGGTATCTGAAGTTCTCAACTATGTGGACCGCTGTGAAACTTACCTCGCCGTGCGTCCATTAGCCGATAAGGAGCTCATGGGTGCACTTTCGGGTGTGCTTAAGGGGCCTGCGCACAGCTGGTGGACTGTAGCTAAGAAGCGCATACAAACCTGGACAGAGTTCAAGGAATCCTTCAAAGCTGCCTTTCTTCCTCCGGATTATCTCTCTGAAGTGGAGGAGAAGCTGAGAGACATGGTTCAATTACCTGAGCAGAGTTTACAGGATTTTGCGTACGACTATCGTGCTCTCTGTCTCCGGTGGAAGGCTGATATCACAGAGGCAGAGCTGGTGCGCAAAATACTGAACAACTGTAACCCCCGAATAGCTGGATGCCTTAGAGGCACGGTTACGAATGTTGACCAGCTTGTTCAAACTGGCACATTGGTGGAAAAAGACTGCAGCTCGTCAAAGGAATACTGGGGAAAAGTCGATCAACAGAAAGCGAAAATGAAGAAACCTAATGAGAGAACTGCTTCAAAAAAGCATGCAGAGGTGACCATGGTTCGTCATGTGAAGAGGGCCCCAATAACTCTTTTGCACGTCCCAATCGGAGTCAGAGGAGGCGGTTCCAGGCAGTGTTTGACACGGGGTGTACATTTTCGCTCATGCGTCAGTGCATGTGGCTGGAAGTGGCACGTAAGGACGAGCAACTGGTGCCGAGTGAAACCCAGTCCTTAGCCCTTGCGGACGGAAAGACCTACAGTGCCATAGGGAAAGTTCAGCTGATGTTCTGCTGGCATGATATGATGTGGGCCCTGGATACTTACATAATGGCTGATGACCATCTCGCCTTCCCAATCATCTTGGGCTTGGACTTTCTCAGCAAGACTTCCACCATCATCAATATGGGAGACCAAACTTATGGGGTCAAAGGGCCCAGTGGATATGCTTTCCATCCATTTCTGCCGCACTCTCCAGAACGTAGGCAGGAGCCTGACAAAAGACATCACCGCAATGCAAATCTCTATGTGGCTGTTCCATATGTGCCACCTTCACTGTCAGTCCCCTCATCTGGGATAACTGCGCCTTCGTTTACGGAGCATCCTCCTGAGATCAGGGAGTTGCTGCAGTCCTGGCCAGAAGTGTGTTCAGGAAAACTGGGAAGGACAAGGGTGGAGGAGCACAAGATCTTCACCACCGATGAAGTCCCTGTCCGCTGCAAAGCCTACCGAGTGTCTCCATATAAAAGACAAATCATAGCAGACCACGTGGACCAGATGCTCAAAGATGGCATTATTGAGCCTTCTCAGGCAGCTTGGGGTGCTCCTGTGGTTTTAGTCACCAAACCTGATGGATCAATCAGATTCTGTGTGGACTTCCGCCGCTTCAATGCCAAGACACAATCGGATGCTTACCCCATGCCTCTTATTCACGACCTGTTGGAGTCCATGCATGGAGCCTCCTTCTTCAGCACGCTTGACCTAAAATCGGGATATTGGCAGGTTGCCATGTCAGCAGAAAGTAAAGCCAAGACGGCGGTAATCACACCAATGGGACTTTACCAATTCAAGGCTATGCCATTTGGCCTCAAGAATGCCGGGGCCACCTTTCAAAGGTTGATGGAGAAGGTCTTGGGTGAGTTGAGGGGTCACATTTGCTGCGTGTACATCGATGATGTGATCGTATACTCAGCTACCGCCCAGCAACATATCAAGGACCTGAATGCCGTCATGAAGAAGCTACATAAGGCGAATTTGACGCTCAACTTAAAGAAATGTCTCTTCTTCCGACATGAGCTGACCTTCTTGGGCCATGTGGTCTCGGAGAAAGGGGTACATGTAGACCCAGAAAAGACCGCGGCCGTGACCTCTTATCCAACACCCACCAGCGTCAAATCTCTGCAGCGGTTTCTTGGTCTTGTTGGGTGGTACCACAAATTCATTAACCGTTTTGCTGACCTGGCAGCCCCGTTGAACCGACTGAAGAGGAAGGAGGTCGAGTGGATATGGTCCGAAGATTGTCAACAGAGCTTTGACCAACTGAAAACAGCACTTGTCAATGCCCCTGTCTTGACACAGCCTGACCACTCTCTCCCCTTTGAAGTCCACACTGACGCAAGTGATGTGGGGTTAGGAGCTGTGCTGGTCCAGAGAACTGCTGAAGCAGAAAATGTTATTGCTTACGCCTCCAGAGGGCTACGAGGAGCGGAGTGCAATTACTCTACCTCCGAAAAGGAGTGTCTTGCCGTAGTGTGGGCGGTGGAGAAGTGGAGACACTACCTGGAGGGGGTGGAATTCAGGGTGTATACGGACCATGCGGCCTTGACCTGGGCTTTTAATTGTCCGAAGACCTCTTCGCGTCTGACCCGCTGGATCCTCCGGCTTCAACAGTTCTCCTTCAAAGTCCATTACCGAAAAGGCTTACAAAACATTGTGCCTGACGCGCTTTCTAGAATTGGGACTCCAACCCAGTGGCCAGCAGTATATGTTGCCCTGAACACATCACCCCATTCTGTCGACCTGCCGGTCTCTTTGTCGGAGATAGGAGAGATGCAAGGAAAGGATGCAGAGGTCAGTGAATGGGCCAAAGAGGCTGTTGCCAGCGGCTCTGAGAGCAGGCCGGACCGAGTGGGTTTCTCAGTGTTGCAGGGGTTGCTGTACCGACGGTCACCTGTAAAGGAAGGGGGAGACAAGTACCAACTTGTTGTTCCCAAGGACCTTGTGCCTACCTTTCTGGCGTACTTCCATAACCATCCTCTAAGTGGACATCTGGGCCGACTGAGAACCCTCTTGAAAGTCCTCGAAGTGGCCTGGTGGCCGTCCGTCCGCAAGGATGTATGGAAGCACGTCAAGGAGTGTAATGTCTGCCAAGCCTACAAGCCTGATAACCAGAAGCCAGCAGGGCTCATGCAGGCTACGCCAGTAGAGAATCCATGGGAGAAGCTGGGAATGGATTTGATGGGGCCACTTCCCCGCAGCAAGAAGGGGAGTACATTTCTATTCGTGGTTGTAGACTATTTTACAAAATGGGTGGAGATGTTTCCTTTAAAAGACAGCAAGGCACATCGTCTGGTCGCCATCCTGAAGGAAGAGATCTTCACCCGCTTTGGAGTGCCACGTGAAGTTATCTCAGACCGGGGGCCTCAGTTCACCGGCAAAGAGATGGTAACCCTCTGCAAGTCCTGGGGAGTAACCCAAAAGTTCACAACCAGCTATCACCCCCAAGCCAACCTCACTGAGCGATCAAACCGGACCATCAAGACAATGATCGCCTCCTATGTCGGGGACAATCACAGGAACTGGGATCAGTGGATAAGAGAATTCCGTTTTGCCATCAATACCGCCTACCAGGAGACCACTGGCCGAACACCTGCTGAGTTACTGCTGGGGAGACCTCTGAAAGGTCCCCTGGAAAGGCTACTCACGCCACCTTCACCTCATCAACCTCCGTATGCCCTCCTGGAAAGGCGGAGAGAAATGATCAGTCAAGTCCAGAGGAGAGTCGAGGCGTGTCAGACCAGACAAGCCAGGTACTATAATACCCACAGGAGAAGTGTACAGCTCCTGCCGGGAAACCTGGTCTGGGTCCGGGCTCACCCTCTCTCCAAAGCAACCGAACATTTTTCTTGCAAGCTTGCGCCCAAGTGGTCGGGACCAGCTACAGTGATGAAGAAATTGGGCCCCATCAATTACCAAGTGCAGGGGAATGACCGCAATAAGAAAATTGACACAGTTAATGTGGTGAACCTGAAGCCCTACTTCGGGGTTCAGCCTCCTGTGCCTCCAGCTGGGGGGGGGGGACTGTGACACGGCACATTAAAGAAAGCATAGCGGGAAATAGGCATGAAAGTGGGGAACATAAATGCAATGCATACGTGGATTGTGTGTAGAAGGGCATGTAAATATTTCCTAGCATGTGTGTGAAGTTTCCTCTGTGAAAAGGTGGTAGGATGGTGGTCATTTTAAGTTAGAGTCCTGTCTTCCCGTGCGTCGATGAAGGCGCACCAAAAACCTTTTATTATGGAGGGGTGCGCCGGGGCAAGGGGGGACCAAAAAAAACGGAATCTGGGGAGTAGCGGGAGTGTGTGAGCGTGGCGCCAGCATTGTCTGCAGCTACTTATGAATAAATAAACAACATTCCTACGATTAGCGTAAACGGCCGAAATCGCGTCTGGGGAGTGAGGACCTGAACTTTATTTTTTCTTTCATTTAATTCTGGTACTCCTGTTTCGGTGCGCCACCAGGAAGCGGGCGCATCACGCTGGGATTCCCGGACTACACGTGGGCTCCAAACATTTTGTGGATTATATATTTTTTTGTTTGTTTCCTGGACAGTGGATTATTCCGAGGCAGCGGTCCCCTGAGAGCTCCGGGATCGGGACTCTGTTGCGCCAGGTTTTGTTGCGTCACGTGGACTCAGTTTATTTCTGGACTGCACGAGTGCTGGGGAATTGGGGATTATATGTATGTCATACCTTGTTTTGGGGGAGTGTGTAATACAGGCGCCAGCGCGCGTAATGGACGGGATGTGGCGACATGTCGTTATTGTTCAGGGTCTCCTGAGTTCCGTTATTAGGGAGGCAGGCTTCGGCTATTAGGGACGAACAAATATTATTTCTTCAGGCATTGGACGTTATTTTATTTGTTTATTTACATTGTGGAGGGTAGCCTACCACCTGTCTAATAATATCGCTTTCATCCCAAAAGAATCTTTTTGCATATTAACGTCTCAACTAAATATATATAGTTGAACTGTTATAAGGTGAGGGGGGAGTCATCCTGAAGGAGAAGGACAGGTGAGAGGGGAGTCATCCTGAAGGAGAGAGAGAGGTGAGGGGGGAGTCATCCTGAAGGAGAAGGAGAGAGGTGGGGCAGACAGAGAGGACACAGTATTATATTATTATACATTTCATACCCAAGGCAGTCTCAAAGTGCTTCACATCATAACATGTCATACAATAAAGTGAAAAAATAGAAGAATTAAAAGAAAATAAAGGTCAAATGCATCACAAAATGGCAAAGAGAATAAAAACATATTTGCCATAATAAAAAAAAACAGTGCAGACATTAAAAGATTTAGCAGAAAGCTATGTTAAACAAAAAAAGGTTTCAGTCTAGTTTTAAAAGTGGTCAGAGTTGGGGCAAGTCTTACATCTTCAGGAAGTTTATTCCAGCTATTTGTTGCATAGTTACTAAATGATGCTCTCCTGTGATTTGAGTTTACCCTGGGAATTACTCTGGAAATCACTAACAGATTGGTCTGGTTCGATCCCCGGCTCCTCCCAGCTGAGTGCCTGGTGTCCCTGAGCAAGACACCTCACCCCAATTGCTCCTGACGGGCTGGCTGTCTGCCGTCGGTGAGTGAATGGGAGAAAATCAGTCATTCCTGTCAAGCGCTTTGGAGAAAAGTGCTATATAAATGGGGCCATTTACCATTTATTTTTACCATTTGGTCTCAGCAGATCTTAGTGGTCTAGAAGGCTTATGTAGTGGGAGTGGGAGCATATCAGTGATATACTCCAGCCCTAGACCATGTAGTGATTTATACTGTATGTGAGCAGGAGGATTTTGAAATCAATTTTCTGACATGAGCCCTCTGAGTCTTGCTACATTTTTGAGGTGATAGTAGGCCGATATAGTTACTGATTTGATGTGACTGTTGAAATGTAAATCAGAGAGAGTGAAGGTGTTGAATTAATTTAACCCTTTCTTTTTAGCACCAAAACAATTATCTCAGTTTTGTCCTCATTTATTTGTAGGAAATGTTTTCAGTCCGGGCTCCAGAGACGAAGCCAGACTGAAAGTGCGTCTCGCTCGAATTAAACTGGAGACAGAAGAGACCCGACCCAAACATATGTTGCGTTTATGTAACGGTGTTACAAGGGATTGAGATGGTTCTTATTCCACGGCCCGTTCATCATATTCATATCGAGTCAAGACTAGTCAGTGGATATTTTTGTGTTGCTGTCTGTTGTGCCTTGCCGATTAGAGGTATTGTACTGCTGCTGGGTAACAATATTGCAGGCGGGAAGGTGACTCCGGCGTTGGAAGTGTTGGACTCTCCTCAGCGCAAGGAGCGTAGTCAAGTCAGATTCTAAACTATTCCCCTCATGTGCCATCACCCGTGCCCAAGCTTGCAAAAATGAAAATCTCTCTTTATTTGATACTGTGTTGATGTCTGCTTTTTCAGAGCAACAGGAGGTGAGCCCTAAGTCGGAGGTGATAACCGCACCTCCGGCTGTTGAAACTGATGGGCTGGGGTGCTCCAACGGCGCAAGTCCGCCACCTTCAGCGGGAGGTTTTTTCCCTGTTCTAAGAATTTTGTATAACCTCATGTCTTAGGTATGTCTTAGGTATGGCTAATTGTTATCAGGGACCTTGTGCACATGATGTCTTGTTCTACACAAAGGTTAACTTTCAAAGACGCATCATCTCCTGAACCCTTTAAAAAGACTCAAGTCACAGCACTAATTTAAGCACTTCTTCTGTAGCATCCTCAGTTGACAGGTGAACATCTCGGCGCTGAGCAGAGGACGGATTCCACTTTAAAGAACTGTTTCTCGGGTGTGGTGAGTGCCGACAAAGCAAGTGAAGGAAAAGTTGGGTATTTTCTTGCAAAGGGGATACTCATGCGGAAATAGGCTCCTAATGCAGTTGCCGATTTTGATTGGGATACTGTTTACCAGATCGTAGTTCCCACAGCCTATCGCCAACATGTATTGTCTGTTGCGCACGAAAGCCAGTGGTTGAGACACTAAGGGGTGAATAAAACATGTGACCCGCCACGGCAAAAACAGCAACAAGTCGGGTGGGACGAATTTGCGTAAACGATGAAATAAGCTTTTCTTTTTCAAAATGAGTGATTTTCGTTTTTTTGCAGAATATATGCAAGTTGAGATCATGAAGAAGCCACTCCATGTTTCAGATAACAGTATTGGTTGCCTTAAAAGTATACATTTTGTATATGTAGTTTCGGAAAAAATCTGCCCTTGTCTATGTCTTTTCCTGGGGCGTGTACGGCGATGTTCATTTCCATACTGATTACCGTTGGCCATTCACGGGCTGTTGTTATTTTTTCGGTCAATCAGCTGCATTTTAGAAGCGAAACACATGGCTACTTATTCATCGCCCGTGTCCCTCACAGTGAAGGAGTTGGAGCGTGCAATTTGACTGCAAATGCTACAGAAGAAGAAAGGCGAACTCTCTCCTTGGAAGACATTCATGTAGCGACAAACTTTCTCAAGAGCTTATGTACAGCATACGTATGGATTCTTTAGCTGCCGAAAGAGAGCAAACAGACATACAGTAGTTACGTCGGAGATGACTGCATCCACCAAAAAGCCGCAGACGAAAAGAAAGTCCGCCCGGACCTCTTATTTCATCGGAGCCAAAAAAGTCTGAAGGAATACTTTTCAGGAATACTTTTCAGTTTCTTATGGGGTGAGTTTCCGTTAACATCCAACAAATGGCGACGAGGATTTTAAATGAAACCACATCGTGAATGAACTGTGAAAGTCACCGTACACTGGTTGTAGTCGAGGAAACAGAGTTTTTTCTCTTTTCTTTTTCTCTCGCGGAGGAACCAGGTTGGACTAGCAGTTAGCATCGGAAAAAATCGGCCATGGCAGTGCAAATCGGTCGTGTGGATGAATACAATGACGCAAAGGAGGATTTAGAGTCATATCTGGAACGTTTGGAGCAGTGGATGTTGGCAAATGAGATCAAGGATGAAAAGAAGGTGTGTCTGCTTCTCTTGGTGGTTGGAGCTGATGCTTATAAGCTGCTGAAGAATCTGGTGTTGCCGACAGTACCAAGTACTATGCAGTATCCTGAACTGGTGAGAGTACTGAGCACACATTACAAGCCGGCACCGATTGTGATCGCGGAGCACTTTCGGTTCCAGAAGCCTAACCAAAAAGAGGATGAAACTGTTTCTGAGTATGTGGTCGCTTTGAGACAGCTAGCAGCTACCTAGAATTTGGACAGTACTTGGATGATGCGCTGAGAGATCGCTTTGTGAGTGGACTACGCTTGGATGCCGTGCAGCGCAGGTTGCTGTCTGAAAAAGATCTGACCTTTCCAAAGGCTTGTGAGGTTGCAGTAGCAATGGAACTGGCGTCGATGGAGTTTTCTCATCAGGCAAATGCTCTATCAAGTGCTAATGCTTTTTCTGAAAGGGGAGGAAAGGACAATTTAGATGAGAGAACAATAATAAAGCACAAAACAAAGGACAAAGGGAGTAAAAAACTAATGTTACGACCCAGGCCGTCTAGGCCTCTGTGGGCGTGTCTGAATCAATGTGTGAATGTATGATGTGTTGCAGGTGTCGTTCCGGATCCAGCCCTGATTGGTCCAGCCAGCGCGAGGGGGACCATATATGGAGGAATATCTCGGCCGCTCGCAAGTCATCCCTCCTCCACTCCCAACCCCGTCGGTTTTGTTCAGTTTATGCATGTAGCAGTAGGGGTGGGCTGCCAGTTGCTTTGTCCTTCGTTTCTCCTGTGTTAAGTAAGTAGGGAGGTTAGACTTTGTATTTTGGTTTCCTCTTCTTTTGCAGGTCAGCCTCGGTTCTTCAGTTAGTTGGGTTGTGTTTGTTATTTTGGCCTTGGCTCACCCCGACGCAAATGCTGCTTTATGCTAAGTTGTGTATCATATTCCTCTTATTTTGTAAATAAACTATTGTTTGACATATATGCACAAACCCACGTCCTTGGGTTCTCTGTGGCTTGGGAGTGAGGGAAGGTGTCCACTTACTCATGTTATGCTCTAGGTTCCCCTAGCTGGGGCATAACACTACTTTGGGACACAACAGACATTGCTGACAGATGTGGGGGAAGACACTCTGACTGCAGATTAAAAGTGTCATACCTGTTCCAAAATTGGACACATAGCCCGTGCATGTAGAAAGGGAAAAGCCACTTCTCAAACTCAGTATGTAGAAGCTGAAGGAAGTACATCCAGAAGAGATGAAGAAACTGACATTTTTGGAGTGTATGCAGTATACTTCACCTCAAGCAGTGAAAAGGGCTACACAGTTGATGTTGCACTGGGTGATAAGAGCACAACAATGCTACTGGACACAGGGTCAGCTGTGTCAGTGGTATCTGAGGACTATTACCAGAAAAATCTGAACAGTTTCCCTTTAAAACCAGCCCCCAGGTTAAAGCTGAAATCATATTCAGGCAAAAGTATCGCTGTTTGAGGATACATCATGAAACCAGTGCAGTACGAGACACAGAAAGTCACTCTACCTCTTGTCATTGTGAAAGGAAGTAGACCAGCTCTGATTGGTCGGAACTGGCTACTGAACTGGAAACACAGTGCAAATTCTCTTGCTAAAGAGTGTCTCTCTTCATTCTAGAGTGTGATGAAATGTCGATATGTCTGCCCCGCATTCCCCGCCACTTCCAAGTTGGTGACAAAGTTTTGGCTTTACTGCCTATATCTGGCTCCGTGCTTTCTGCCAGGTTTACTGGTCCATACGAAGTCTGCGAGTGCCTCAGTGACACAAATTATGTATGTGCCACTTCTGAGAGGAGCTGGGAAACTTGTGTGTCATATCGACATGCTAAAGTTATATTTTGATAACATGTCTCATGTTGCTCCTGTTTCGCCTACACGTCCACCACAACATATCGGGGCTAGCGTGTTGATTGTCAGCGAGTCGTTAGACATGTCTGATGAAGAAGATAATCTGAGGACACCTCCCTCATCACATCAGACAGCCCAGTTGCCGAAGGTTTGAAGAGTGCGTCGTTAACCCTAAATTTAGCGAAGTGTGATTCGGGAAAGCCACCGTTACCTATTTGAGGAAACAGGCGGGTCAGGGCTAAGTTCACCCCCTTGCGGCGAAAGTCTCTTCCATAATTGAGTTCCCGGTCCCGAATACCAGGAAAGAACTGGTTGATTTTTAGGCATGGCAGGATATTACCACAGTTTCTGCTGTAATTTTTCTACTGTTCTCCAACCGCTAACTGCCTTAATGAGTCCGAAAGTTGAGTTCCTCTGAACGCTAGGAGGAATAGCTTCACCTAGTGGCTGGCCCCCGCCATCTCTCGTTCATTTATTGTAAATCAGCATGGCTACATGTATGGCAAAACGTTTAAAATCACTGTGAAAATACAAATACAATAATATAATATAAAATATAATAATATAAATAAACCAGCTCTATTTTTTTTCTTCCAGAGCTACTTTTGTTAAGAGTGAAGGGGGATGGCGCTTGCTTTTAGCACTGAATGTGGCTTTTCTTCATGAGTAAATGACCTGTCGCTCAGTGTGCAGGTCTAGGTGTTTGTCCTTTAGGTGTTTGGCTAAGTCGGAGGTGTAAGCCATGCATGTTTTTAAACACCGTTTACATAGTGGTGCATCGGCGTTAATTGCCTCGCCTTGCTCATTTGTTTGTAATCTAAAGTACTGCCATATCGCACTTCGGGCCCCTGGTTTGTCCACAAGTTGCGGCGTGGTGTCGGTTGCAGCAGCCATTCCCCCCCTCTCTCCCTTAGTACCGGTATACCGTGCAACCCTAATACACACACACACACACACACACACACACTTCACTCCTTTGTTTATGCTTAGCTTTGTGTGCATTTCGGTAGTTAGGTAATAAGGCTTTGTTATTTGCAGTGTTATTGATTGTGATCATTATTACTGGTTTAATAAATCTTATCATATTATAACTAACAGTCTCTTGTGCTTATTGTGCATATGTCACTGGCTAACAGCAGGTTGTGAAGGCTAGTGTTTGAATTTCACGCCTTTTAATTGTTTGATTGTTTTTTACTTCAATGCCAATGATCACGATGATTGGCATGCAAGTATAAAACCCCTTTATATTGAGACTGAGTACAGTTTTCGGTTATCTTTTCCCTGATCCCAGGGATGCTGCCCCGTACATTTATGATTATTTAATAATAATATATGAAATATAATTATTAATATCAATAATTATATTGATATTAATAATCATCTGTTGATAACCGAGTCTGCTCCTGCTACTTCCCCAACACTTACCAGAAATCGTTTTAACCGTAACAGGTGCAATGACATTCAGAATTTTGGAAGTAAAGTTGTTTACAAGATCATCAGCATGACATGGGTTTAGAGGTGGTAACGAATAAAACAGGACAGAGTATTATACAGTAGTAGAACGAGTAGTACTAGTACCTAGTTGAGAGGTGGGGGCAGACAGAGAGGACACAGTATTATACAGTAGTAGAACTAGTAGTACTAGTACCTGGTTGAGAGGTGGGGGCAGACAGACAGGTCTGATGAGCTCAGTGAACTCCACCGCCTCCGTCAGCCTCAGCAGAGCGATGTCATTGTCGTAGTTGTTTGGTTGGAAATTTGGATGGAGGAAGATTTCCTCCACGGAACGGTTGGTGGCCAGATGTTTGTCTGCAGCATCATGGAGACCCAGAAACACCTGGAACACATGTACTGGTTACACTGGTTGTACGAATTCAACTGGTTGTACTGGGTGAAACGGTTCAAATGTTTATAGTGGTTGTACTGCTTAAACTTAAAATTATGGTGGCTACACTCATTGTATTGGTTAAACTGGTCAGTTGTGTGACAGATAATAAATTATTAATTATTCAGTATTAATGAGCATAAACCAAAGTTCATTTAGATCACAAGAATGTATTAGAACACATCATGTATTGCAACAGACAGGTGTAAAATTAATATTAAAAGAAAAGTTCAAACCTTCACGTGTTCAGGGGCCACGGGGACGACGCTGGTGTCCCTCCTCTGGGACCTCAGGACGTGGGCAGCTGTCAAGACCCAGGAATGGGACAGCAAGGCCCCAGAGCCAAACCAGCGGTCTTCAGGGACCCTGGAAAGATCCTCCACACTGAGCAGAACTTGCCAGGGAAACAGGCCAGGCTCAGCACCGCGACCGCCCACAATCCGCTTCACCTGGAGGGGGAGAGAGCGAGCCGGCCAGCCGCAAGCTAGACGTACACATGGAGACATATACTGTACAGTACCAATGCATGGCATATGCACAGTATTATGGCATATGTTATGACAATCAAAATATATGAAATGATTGTGGTATTATTTGACATGACTGGTACTGGTGGAGTGAGTCAGCATGAAATCTAGTATCACCAGTGTTACCACCAGTGCTACTGATGAAGGCAGGAATGGTGGAAGTCATGTGTTAGAAGTAGACATGATACCTGGCAGACAGCTAGGCAGTCTTGTTCCTGATTCAGAGTTGATCCACTCCCCACTCGGCCCACAGCTGTAGGAAACTACAACACACACACACACACACACACACACACACACACAGACACTCTTAATGCATTGTTAAACTTAGAAAGTTATGTTATAGTTTTACAACATGAACACATAATACAGTAAGCCCAGGTGTCTGTACAGAGCCAGCCTGCAAGCATAAAGAGCTGGTTCACTGTGTCGTGGCCATGACAGAATCTGCATTGTTCCCCCTGTATTTGAGGTAGGACAATCAGTAATCGGAAACTTTCCAGGGGACGCTGAGCGGTTTGATACCCTGATAATTGGAGCACACTCTTCGGTCCCCCTTTTAAAAGTCAACACTGAAGAGGCGTGTCACCAAGACATCCCAATAATGTCAATAATGTCTCTCAGTATCTCAGGGCAAATCTCATCCACCCCCGACACCTTGCCACCAAGGAGCTTTTTGACTACCTCTGTGACCTCTGCCAGGGATATGGGAAAGCCTTCCCCCGGCGACAACTCTTGGAATCTGTGCTCTGGCTTGGCAAGAAGGACGAAGGAAGAACTCACTGCTGCAGTGGCGTGAGTGGGAGTCTGCGGATGTTTCAGAGACGTGGGTGCAAGAACAGAGAGCTCTGTGGAACCAAAGCAATTCTCCAGGAACTGTAGTTGACCGGAGAGGTGGTTCACCTGGACTGAGACCAATACTTGGAAGGTCTCCTGTTGGTTGCTGATTTCCTTTACCCTAGAAGAAAGAGGCGTATTGCTGGTGTCTGGTGGATGCAGCTGCCTTGGGCTTGGAGAACAGAGGGTACATATTGGCCAGTTCATACTGTTGTGTTGGGCACAGTCTTTACTTAACTGATTGTCAATATACAGGAGATCAGTCAGTGAGGCAAACAAAGGAGCGTTCAGGGTGAAGAAGGAGGCTTCAAATCAAGGTTCAAGAAAAAACAGACAAGGTTCAAAAACTGATGGAGGTATAATGCTGGAATGCTAGTCAGGGAGGTATTAAGACAAACTGGCCACATTTGACAGAATGTACAGGATTTAAATATACATGGAACAGGGGTTAATTAGACACAGGTGGATCTAATCGGGTCGGGGCAGTCAAAGTCAAAGTCAGATAAAAATTTCTTTAAATGCCAGTGACAACGTGGCCGCTGTTCCGGCTCCCATGTTTTCTGCTGTGACAGTCAAATTACCAGAATTTTGGCAACATGATCCGGACCCGTGGTTCCAACACATCCAGGCACAGTTTCATCTTCAGGGAATCACTGTGGAGAATACGAAATACTACCACATTGTTGCTGCTTTGGATTCTTCCGGTTAATGGAAAATATGAAGCGCTCAAAGCACAGCTACTGCTATTGTTCCAGCTGTCCGACACAGAACGGGCTGAGCGTCTTTTGTCATTGAACAGCTTGTGGGACAGTAAGCCCACCGAGTTAATGGAGAACACGTAAGCGATGCTCGGCACTGGTGATGCAATTTTCTGTTTGTTCAACTGTTCATGCGTAAGCTCCCGTCTCCCATGCACATGGCTCTGGCCAGCTCTCCCCTCGTGCGCGCCAAGAATTACCTTGGTTTGGCGGAGGAAACTGACTGGATTCTGCTGGCGTCCCAGCAATACATTGTGTATACCATGTTTCAACCACAGCTCCAGCCCAAGCCCCTGTTGGGAGCGCAAGCTGTAGCCTCCGTAGCCATGATGGCGGATCGCAGGAGAGAGTACAATGGGATGTGTTATTTCCATCGTTGCTTTAGCCAAAAAAACAGACATTGTGTGCTGCCGTGCTCTTTTCTCAGGCTGGGAAATGCTGGGGTCGGAACTCATTAGCAGCTGTGACCACTGGTGACGCCGACAAGCTGCTGTTTATAAAGGACACTTTCTCTGGCAGGCGCCTGTGGGTGGATTCAGGCGCCCAGCAGAGTGTCCTGCCAGTGTCAGCCGTGGATGTCATGGGTGGCGGTCACGGTCCCCCACTGGATGCAGCAAATGGGACTCCTATTTGCACCTTCTGCACCAGGTTTGTGACTGTGTTTCAATGGACTTTAATTTGGTTGGGACTTTGTCATGGCTTCTATCTCGGTGCCTTTACCGGGCGCAGATTTTTTGTGAGCACATAGGCTATAGGTGGGTGTGGCAAATCGCCGCTTGATCGATGCTGTCTCTTTTGCTACGTACCCCTGCACTCTGGGAGCACCAGGGCCACTCACCCTGGCCAACAGCCTCACCACAGTGCATGTGTTCCAGCGGCTGCTCAGCGAGTTTCCGGTACCAACCTTCTCTGCAGCCATCGCCAAACATTATATCACCACAGTGATTGAGCTGGTCTTTACGCGACCACGCCATCTTGTTACCGCTAAGCTGGCCATAGCCAAGCGGGAGTTTGCCATGAAAGAGCAGCTCAGCATCGTGCGCCACTCCAACAGCCCATGGGCCTCACCTCTGCTCAAAGCTGACGGGAGTTGGCGCCCTTGTGGTGAATTCCGTCTCCTTAATAACGTGACGGTGCCCTCATGATGCGCCCCCTGTACGAGGCACTTAGGGGTATGAAAGAAAAGCAGGAAGTGGACTGGTCCCCTGAGAGGGTCCAGGCATTCGAGGACGCAAAGGTGGCCCTAGTCAACGCTGCCATGCTAGCACACCCCTTCCCTACTGCAGTGATAGCCCTTACGACTGATGCCTAGGATTATGCAGTGGGGGGGGGGGGTATGTGAGCAGTGGGTGAATGGGGCCTGGCAACCTTCTTCAGCAAGAAGCTCCGTGACAATGAGAGGAAATATAGTACATTTGACAGGGAGCTCCTGGCTCTTTTCCTCACCACGCGTCATTTCAGGTTCCTGCTAGAAGGTCGGGAGTTCACTGCCTTTGTGGAGCACAAACCTTTGCCATGGCCAAGACCCTGGAACCCAAGTCACCACGGCAGCAGCGGCAACTCTCTAACATTTCGGAATTTACCACCAACATAAAGCATGTGGCCTGCAAAGAAAATCTGGTGGCTGACTGCCTCTCTTGTGCACAGATCAAAGCTGTGCACAAGATCAGATCTGCAAGAACTGTAACCTAAGCCAGAACAGATTCTATGGGAGAACCATGGTTTACCATTACCCCTTCCCCTAAATTCCATATTATAACGATTTTAAGTATGACTTTTTAATCACATTTTTATTATTTTACTCTGTGAACAAAGATGTGTGATGATTTAACGGACATGCCCGAAATAAACAAATCAATAAATAAATAAATGACACATGCTATGAAATACTATACTTTACTTATTTATGAGTTTGTAATTATATTTTAATGGCATACTATACTATGGCTTTTAATTATCTTTTGATGGCATACTTTGAGTTATATACTCTTACTGTTGCTGATATTGAGCTGGAATGCATCCTCCCTGCAGATGTAGTGAACAGTCGATCCAAACACTGTGCTGTTGTGAAGACTTCCAAACACCACGTCAGCCATGGCGACCACCTTTGGACTCCCACAATCTATCACTGTGTAAAAGAGAGGACCAATCAGCTGTTAGTTAGAAGAGAGAGGAATAGTCAGCTGCCAGTGAGAAGAGAAATTCCCAATCAATAGGCTCGTTCGAGATGAACTGCTCCCCGCCTGGAAAGCAGACGAGAGCAGGCGGAGCAGTAAGAGGCGGAGCCTAAAAGATGCGCTGCAGTTGGACAGTTTCCTTTGGCCTTCCAAGATTTGACAGAAAGTCATAGAAAAAGTAACATCCTGTTAGACGTGATCTGAAGGCTATCTGTAGTTTGCGACCACATTTGTGTTTATTTATATTTGTTCATAAATATCTGTGGAATACTATAGTAACCCCTCGGGAAAGTGTACAGCTGCGGTTGCTGCATAATGAGAAGAAAGAAAGAGTCAAATAAGTATAAAAAAATGCTAAATAAAATAAATACTTATTGGCATTATTTTATACCTTATATTTTTTGACAGCTACTGTATGAATGTGAATGTGTATCTTTTTTTTATGTCTGCCTCTTAAAGCACACCGTAGGGTAATTGCTCGTTTTGATAAGGTCTATATAAATAACATATTATTATGCTTATTATTAATATTATCAACCACATGAGATGTTTGTTAACAGACTGAACTTTTATTGCACAACATGAGACTAACAGCCCATGATCTAGCGTTAAATATTAGACTCACACAGGAAATTTGCATTTTCTACTAAATGTGGTGTTTGTTGTCAAAACCTAGAACCAATCAGCTCGTAGATGAGGCGAGATACACAACAACCAAGTCACTGCTTGAATGGTACAATAATTAAGGTTTCAGTTAAGATCCGTGGTTAGTAAATCTAGACTTTTAGGTTTTGCATTCAGTCGGTCTGCCATAATTGTCTGCCCATCATGCCCCGGGGCTTGCAGTTGGTTGACAGCAACTGCAGCGCTGGCTCTAAAAACTGCGGCTGCCTTGATCTCGTGTGATTATCGTTGCCCACCTGTGCGTGACGTCAGAGCAAGTAGGGATCAAGTCGGACACAAAACTACCCAGCATGCATTGTGCGGCGATCGCATGCGATCGATTCTGCGCAGGCCTGGTTCATCTCAAACGAGCCTAATGTCAGTGTGAGGAGAGAGGCCCAATCAGCTGTCTGTGAGGGGAGAGAGGCCCAATCAGCTGTCAGTGAGGGGAGAGAGGCCCAATCAGCTGTTAGTGTGAGGAGAGAGTCCCAATCAGCTGTAAAGGTACGTGTCCACAGGCAGCGTTGTTTCCCCGCTTCAATTCAATAGGCGCGTTTCCAATCATGCATTCACATGCATTTGCCGCGCATAACCAGGCATTCTGGGATAAAAACGTCAGAAATGCTGGTGACATTTGCGACATGTCACATGGCTTTAAAAACTTGCGGGATCTCCAGGGTACCTCCCTCCGCATGCTTTTCTGTGCAGATGGTCTCAAATAAGTGCGGACATAACACACTCCCCTCAACGTTGCCCTAGTGGTTAGAATTACCACGTGGAATTTCCCATGTGAGAAAATTCCTCACCTTTGCTCCTCAGCCTCCATCAAGGGGAGTTCCAATGCCTCGAATTCGTCCGAATTCGACGAAGAAAGCCAGCGCCACTGGGTAGGCCATATACTTTGTGCAAAGTCTGTGAAGTGCACCTGTGTCCGACTTGACGTAGTGGGAAGTTGATGTGTTTATGACGAGTTCCGGCGGATCCTCTCAAGTCTCATGCATGCATTGCCGCAAATGCATGCGATCGGAAATGCAGCCATTGTCTATGTGAAAAGCCATGCAATGCATTCTGGTAGCGTTGCGGCGAATTTCGAGAGGCGGTGCGTCGAGTTGCCTGCTCCTCATTTGCATAAAGTTGAGGTCGAGTTTACTTTATGCAAATCAGAAGCGCCGGCTCGCCTTGCTGCCTCGCCAACGCTCGCGAAATTATTTTAAACTGAATGTTGTCGATCTAAAATAAAGAGAGATTCAGCAACTGTATTGTTTATTTCTCGCTTAAAATGTTTTCAGAAACACATTTCGGTGAACTACTTTCATAAAATAAGAGAACGTTTCCAAACGTTGGCCGCCATGTTGGGATTTGAAATCCGGGAGCAGACGGCACACAGGACAGCTGTGAAAGCGTTCGTCCAATCAGGTGCAGCCATGAAGTGGTTGTAACAAGGAGAGTGCCTGTCAATCATCCTCTAGTGGCAGCCCACCAAGTGTGCAATACTGGCAAGTGGAGCGTCCACTCACGTTTAAAATCGCCCCTGTGGACACATAGCATCAGTGTGATCAGCGTATCAGCTGTAAGGAAATTCAAGCATCCAGTAGCAATAACATACATAGAACATACATTATACATTAAACATACATTAGGAACTATACAAAAGCTATATAGTGACTAGAAATAAAATGTTTTATTTTACACAATTATAAACTTTATTACAACTATAAAGTGACCAAGTGTCCATTGTCTATTGTGCCTCCTGCCATCACTGAGAGCTGTTGTATAGTCTGATGGCCAGGGCAAGTCTGCTGGTGGAGCAGGATTGGGACAGCAGTCTACCACTGAACACACTCCTCTGCCTGATGAAGGTGTTGTGCAGAGGGTGGCAGGTGTTGTCCAGTATGGACAGCAGTTTGTCCAGGGTCCTTCTCTCTGCCACTGTCACCAGAGAGTCCAGCTCTGTGCCCACCACTGAGCCAGCTCTCCTCACCAGTCTGTCCAGTCGGGCTGCGTTAGTGTGAGGAGAGAGTCCCAATCAGCTGTCAGTGTGAGGAGAGCGGCCCAGTCAGCTGTCAGTGTGAGGAGAGAGGCCCAATCAGCTGTTAGTGTGAGGAGAGCGGCCCAGTCAGCTGTCAGTGTGAGGAGAGTGGCCCAGTCAGCTGTCAGTGTGAGGAGAGAGTCCCAATCAGCTGTCAGTGTGAGGAGAGCGGCCCAGTTAGCTGTCAGTGTGAGGAGAGAGTCCCAATCAGCTGTCAGTGTGAGGAGAGTGGCCCAGTCAGCTGTCAGTGTGAGGAGAGCGGCCCAGTCAGCTGTCAGTGTGAGGAGAGAGTCCCAATCAGCTGTCAGTGTGAGGAGAGCGGCCCAGTTAGCTGTCAGTGTGAGGAGAGAGTCCCAATCAGCTGTCAGTGTGAGGAGAGTGGCCCAGTCAGCTGTCAGTGTGAGGAGAGAGTCCCAATCAGCTGTCAGTGTGAGGAGAGTGGCCCAGTCAGCTGTCAGTGTGAGGAGAGAGTCCCAATCAGCTGTCAGTGTGAGGAGAGAGTCCCAATCAGCTGTCAGTGTGAGGAGAGCGGCCCAATCAGCTGTCAGTGTGAGGAGAGCGGCCCAATCAGCTGTTAGTGTGAGGAGAGCGGCCCAGTCAGCTGTCAGTGTGAGTAGGGTTCATAATGAAGAATTACAGTGATGAATAAGGACAAACTAGCTTGTCCCAGGAACTTATGTCCAGACTTTTATTTGGTGTTTTCTTTTCGTTGTTTGTTTTGGACCTCCTCGTTTCGGTTTTTAACCGAGGAAATGGAAGCTTGTTGCTACTTCCCTCCGCCTCCCCCCTGTGGAACTGGAACGAACCGAGGGGGGAGGGGCTCTGCGTGTGCACGAACACAGCCCTGCGTGCTGATTGGACAGGATGATCTGGGCGCTGTTGACTTTTTGCAAAACAAACAACAGGCTCTGAAGCTGTGTCCCAATTCAGGGTCTGCAGCCTTCGGAGGACCCCGCCTTCGCGGTCTACGGAGGCGACACCTTCGGAGACTCCTCCGAAGGCTGGGTCAACCGTCGGTAAATGGGACGGTCTAACCTACGGAGCATTTCCTGATTGCGTCGCGACGTCATCACTTCTGCCGGCCAAGCCCGAGAAAAACACCAGTCAAAACAAAAATACGACAGACGAACATGATGGAGAGTTTTTAATATATATATTAAAAACTCTCCATCATGTTCTTTTTTTTTTTTCTTCTTTTAATTTAATTTAATTTTTATTTTTTTGAGCAAGAGGAGAGGCGGCTGCGGTGACACCGGTGGCTTGTTTATCTCCGACTGGGAGAGAGCCGTGGGGAGGTAACGTTAAAGCCGTTATTTCAACCCATATTAATGTTCATACATAGCTAGTGTAGTACGTGGTAATTAATATACCCGTTAATAAATGATACTGCTAAGTGACAAGCCATATTAAGTATAGATTGACATGGATAATGTCATTTAACCATAAGACTTAATACAGGGTTCGTACAGGTGCTTAAAATGTAAAATCTTTGAAAATGCTGTAATTTTAATGCTGTTTTTTAAGGTCTGAAAAGTGCTTGAATTTTAGTTGAAATGCTTGGCTTATAAAGTGATTAAATTGAATAGTAAAATGTGTACGAACCCTGTAAATAACCCCGACTTAATTCAATATTTTATTCTTGCCTCTCTTTTAAACATTTTAGTGACATGGCATCGGTCGATTGCATCAGCCCTGCAAACCCCGATGATGGACGATGTGGTGGACAGTGGAGACATGCATCCTTCACCCCCCACCTTCCAGATGATGTCCCACTCAGAGCCAGAAGAGTCCAGGGTCCTTCTTGTAGCATCCCATCCAGTCCAGCAGCACCACCAGGGACTCCTGCTCAGTTGATACTGTATATATGTTCTCTGTAAATAGTTATTTCTGCTGATCTTTTGTAAATAGTTCTACATGTTAAGAACACCCACTTATCAATAGTTATTGTAACTTTGTAAATATTTGTTAATTACACAAAAAATAAATGATTTTCTTGTCACTGAAAAGCAGTTCAAAAGTTGACTTTAGTTGTAAATAAGAAATGGAACAGATAATGTTACAAGGTTATAGGATTTTTATTTAACTTTATACAATATTTGGAAAAGAAAATGGTACAATACAATATTTTTAATTAACAATTTAAATTACAAATCAACACAGAACTTAATCGAAGAGAAATAAACATCCACCACCCCCCAAAAAATTCAACGCCTCTCAACCATTCTCTCCAATAAACTAAAAAAATCTCTCCATCCTCTCTCTCTCTCTCCTTTCCTTGCTCTCCCTCTGTAACTTCATGTCCTCCCTGATCAAATCCAAGTCATCGGTTTTACTCTTTCTTGCTGCTGTCGGTGGCCCTGTGTTCTTGGCCTCAACAGGTGGTCGTTCTCATCCCGGATCCGGAGTTTGATCAAATCCTCAGTCTGCTCCTTGCTCTCTACAACAAAACGACATGTATATTACATTTCCTGTTATGTAAACATGCAAAATGATTGTACGATAAAATAACGATATTAACAGTAATAATGCTCCTAAGGTTAGCTCTGTATTCAATCCAAAGGTTTACAGTTTTACAGCCTAGAAATACAGCGGGGCTCACAACCCATCGTTAACGTTATATGTTCAGCTGCGAGAGGAGCGAACTGTAGCCTACACAACTTACGAGAACAAATTCACTTAACAGCTCCACGGTTACAATAACATAAGTTACCATCGGAGCTTGTAACATTTGAAAGTGAAGGGTTTTAGGCTTACGTTACGTTTAAAGGCTAACGTTAACTGAGCTCCTCGTATCAATAGCCTTAAGCTACATCACGTAGCTGGCCCTACAGTCCGGTGGCTACACGTATTAGCATTATTAACTTCACGCATTTTAACACTCAAATGTGATTTAAGGCCCCTTGAACGTCCGACGTTAAGCAAAACCCCGTTACTTACCGGCTGCCGGTGCCGGAGCTGCTGCCGTCTTTCGCCGCCATTGTTGGTTGAACAGCGGCGCGCAAAGCATCTTGGGATATGGGAGGCCGCGAAGGATAGTAACGGTGCATCCTCCGAATACGGGCGAAAGGAGGACACATTTGTCGGCCGCATTTGGAGGAGCCTCCGAATTTAGACGAATTGGGACAGCCTTCGCGCAGCTCTGTGACGTAAGCGGCCTTCAAATGCAGCCTCCGAAGGCTGCAGACCCTGAATTGGGACACAGCTTATGTGCATGTAGAGGCGCACTGTTTTTTCTAAAACCGGATGATTTATGTTGTTCTATCGGAGCATAGTGTCGGCTTCGGAGAATTTGATCAAAAAAATTTTGCCGACTGGGACTTTAAATTGTAAATTTTACTTTTGTATTATATCTAGACTGACATGAGGTTTACAGTTTGTTTTATATTTGTTGGCCTGAACATTAAAAAAAACTCACCAAAATTGGTGTGTGCGTAGAAATTTCAGGAAATTGCGATATGGTAGTGGTTTGATAAGAGTCACTTCCTGAACACATCTCCACCATTTTGACTCACAGTCAGAGCGCCACCTAATCGTGACAAGAAATGCCATTGATTTTATGCCCTTTTTCTGAGTAACAGCCCCCCCTTTAGGTTGGGTGTACATGCATAGAATATTTTTTCCTAGATACACCATGTGGAGATGTACAAAAAAACCTCTTGGACCCACCGCCTAAAGTCAAAAGGAAGTGGGCAAAAAAAATGTTTTAACCACCTGCGTATCAGCTCTATGACTAAATGGTGGGGGAGGGGAGAGAGAAACACTAAGGGGACTCAGAGAGATGTCAGGAAGGCATGGAGGAGATGTGACCTCTGTCACTTTTTAACACCAGATCAACAGTCAGGATATTTTCCACACCTGTTAATTACTTTATACATTGTCTGATCTGCTCCAAACTTCACATGTACCTCAGACAGCTGTCAGTGGAACCTTTGCCATAAACATCAGAGCTATTATAACTTCAGTGTTTCTTCTCTGATCTGCTCCAAAGTTTCCAAACTTGATTAGAGTACCACCCTGACCACGTCTGCACTGTTGACTCATAGTCAGAGTGCCACCTACTGGCGACAGGAAATGTCACTTATTTTGTGACTTTTTCGAAGTAAAAGCCACACCTGCTTATTTGGGGGAGGAGGAGAGATGTCAGGAAGGCATGGACATGTGTGTGAGCTCTGTTACTGAAATGTAGTTTCACTTGTGACCGCAGGCACTCCACGACTGCATGTGACAGATAGATGGCTTTGAATGTCAATCGTTTGTGTCTCAACTTGCGCCACAAGAGGTGGCCGCAGCACAGGTAGCGTCCACAACACTGCCCTGTGATCACAGGCACTCCACGACCGCATATGAGCGAGGGCCCGTCATGACACTGCTATGTAGTTTTAATTTAAATTGTGTCTATATTCAAATGAATCATGTGATCAATAAGAGATATAACGTTCATGACCTATACCAGTCAGGACATCAAATCGGAGATTTGGTTAGCAGACCCTTCACTTCCTGCCAGAGCCTCATCCCACTCCTCCATTCTCATTCTCCTCAACCTATCTGCTGCATTTGACACAGTCAACCACCAAATCCTTTAATGCCAATCCGAACTTGGCATCAGTGGGCCCTAGTTTCGTAGACCAGGCGCAGTCAGCTCTCAGTGCACCTGCGCCGCGCCGACGGGGTGTGTCCGCCTGGACCCCTTGCAAGTTTCGTGCACCGCGCAAGCTCGCGCAGGCTCGCGCAGGCACACCTCCCGTCTCGCCCACCGGCGCAAGTGGGAAAGAGGGAGGAGAAGAAGGCGTGAGTGGGAGACGAGGAGGAGACGAGGCGTGGACTGGGATTAATACAGCCGATTCAGATCTTCACCAATCAAATGAGCTCCTCTCCTCACCTTTAATGCGTTAGGGGAGGTTCAGTGCAAGATCCGTCACTTGACAACCCGATGACAGAAGCAGCGCCGCCGCTACCACCACGCGCATCACGCGCTGTGCGCCCGCATTATAATAATAACGATGCCGATATTATAAAAAACAGGAGAGAGAGAGGGAGATGTTTTGGTCCGAGAGGCTGAGTTTCCGTTACGCGTGCCAACCGCCTTTGATCTGACGTCAGATGTGACGGGACAATCTATATAGATATAAATTCACGTGTTGTTTCAATTAGTTGCATTAAATAGTGTTTGTTGTGATTATTCATTGCATTTAAATGTGCCTGGAACTGTGGAAACCTGCCTGTGAGGTCTCGGTGACGTGTGCGCACTGTGCGCCGTCAGCCAAACTTCCACTTCGCCAGCTGTGATTCACATTGAATGAATGGACTTTATTTATTTAGGTTGGAGCTGGCGAGCTTTCAGCGCAGTCTCGGCGAGGCTTTTTGCCACGAAACTTCCGCTACGCCAAGCTGAATCTGTGACGCCTCCCCCTGCTGCGCCGACACACCCATCTTGGCGCAGGCGATCCACCAAACTGCCAAACTGACGGTGTGCAAGGCTGCGCGGGTCGAAACTTGCATTGCACCGGCTCCGCCACCCTGCGCCGGCCTGCGCTGCACCACGATACTAGGGCCCATTGACTCTGCTCTAACCTAGTTCACAGCATGCCTGACAAATCGCACCTTTCAGGTCACATGGGATGGCTCTATGTCTAAACCCTGTTCTCTGGACATGGGTGTCCCTCAAGGCTCAGACCGCTTCTGTTCTCACTATACACCAGATCACCAGGCTCTCACATGGATTCTCCTACCATTCTTATGCAGACGACACCCAGCTGTTCCTCTCTTTCCTCTCTTTTCCCCCAACCACCGACACTCACATTGCAACTCGCATCTCTGTCTGGACAACTGCACATCACCTCAAGCTTAATTTGAATAAAACCAAACTCATTTTGATCCCGGGAAAGACTGCCCTCGCATGGACCTGCCGGTTACTGTCGAGGGCATCACAGTATTGCCGTCGTCACCTGCGAGGAACCTTGGTGTAATCCTCGACGACCAACCATCCTGCATCCCAACATCACTGCTGTGGCCCCATCCTGCATATTTGCCCTCTACAACATCCGAAGGATACGGTCTGTCCTCACAAAGGATGCAACGGAACTCCTGGTCCAAGCACTGGTCATCTCCTGCCTTGACTACTGCAACTCTCTTCTGGCTTGACTCTCGGCCTCGGCGACTAAACCATTGCGTGTATCCAGAACGCTGCAGCACGCCTTGTCTTCAATCTACCCAAATTCTCCCATGTGACCCCACTCCTCTGTGACCTCCACTGGCTCCCTGTTGCAGCACGCATCCAATTCAAGACAATGGCACTGGCCTTCAAGGCCATCAATGGAACGGCACCCATCTACCTTCAAACACTGGTCAAAACACACACGCCGACGCAAGCAATTCGCTCCTCTACTTCAGCTGGCCGGCTGGTACCACCATCGCTGAAATATAACAAATGTCGCTCAGCAAAGTCCCGACTCTTCTCTGTTTTGGCACCTCAGTGGTGGAACGAACTCCCGACCAATGTCATGACAGCAGAGTAATTTGCCATCTTCCGCAAAAGACTTGCCTGTAACACTTTTCTATTTTTGGCTCTTACTTCAACAATGATATGTTTCCTTCTTTTGACAAATGTACTTATTGTAAGTCGCTTTGGACAAAAGTGTCTGCTAAATGCCCTTAATGTAAATGTAATGAGCAATAAGGAAACAATAAGTTGTAACTATAATATGAAAGCTGTAGCTCCATGTGACTTGTATGTGTGTTTCCCTTATTATTACATGTTAATCAGTTTGAAAAGCAGCTTTTGCAGTGATTATTGCTGCAGCTGGTGGCAGAGTCTGCCAGGGAACTGATGCTGCTCCTTCCATTCATTAAGATTCCCACTTCCTGTGAGGGTTCAGGCAGAAAAGCAAAAGCTAAATCGCAGTGATCCAAACTTAAAGTTTCTGTTCTTATGTTGTATGTTATCATGATGTAGTATAAGGTTTGACTTAACTCTACAAATACATTATCAACAGATTGTTTCACAGAAACACATGACTGCAGATCCTGTTTTTATTTGTTTTATTAGATAATTATTCAAAACTACTGACACACATATGAGCTGTGCCTACATTTACTCTATCAGCCAATGATAATCACTGTCTGACTAATCTTGACTGTGATAGGTTGAGATGCTGGACAAAGACCTCATGGTTCTCCTCCCAGAGTCTGTTTCTACAGAGACAGAGACAGAAAACAGTAAGTCCAACTCTAGTTTGTGATTTGCTGCTACAGTACTACAGTTATTGTGTAGTTACTATGTACAGATACTATACAGTTACTAACTTTAACTACCACATAGCATTATTGCGTACAGTTACTACTGTATGTACAGTTACCACAGTATATGCAATTATATACAGCTAGTTACACTATACAGTAGCCACTGTTAATACAGTTACTATGTACAGTTATTATTTAAAATCACAATACTACTACACTATACAGTAATTAAGTACACTTACTATATATAGTTAAGACAATGTACAGTTAATGTATACAGTAATGTACAGTTACTATAAACCATAACTATGTACAGTTATTTTATATAGTAATTACTGTATGTACGAATACAATATAGAGTTCCTTGGTAAAGTAACTACTGCATAGAAAGTTATTACATACAATAACCATGTACAGCTACTATATAGAGATACTAGGTAGGCTACAGTTAATGCTGTATATACAGTTACTATATACAAGTACTATACACAGTGATTAGGTAGTAACTGCTGCTTCTGTACAGTTCATATACACAGTAACTACGTAGTTACTATATACAGTAACTAAGTGCAGTTCCTATACTCATTGTAACAGTAATAGTATACAGTGACCATATGTTTGATGCACAATTGCAAAATGTTCCATGTACAGTTACTCTATACAGTTACTATGTAGTTACTCTATGTAGTTACTATATTAATATAGTTAAAGCTGTAGTCTACGATTTGAAAGATTTTTCAATTGAGCCAAAATGTTCCGATCCACTCCTCGCTCACTCTCCTGCTCCTTCTCACGTATCGTCCCAACTCACTTCCGCGTTTGAAACTATGAGCGGACAAGACACTTGTTGCCCTGAGCAGTTCAGGTATGAAGCAGGGCTCTCAAGTGTTGAACTGAGTTCAAAGTGAGATTTTCGCTGAGGCTGCGGCGTCAGCGGGGAGAAGGGGATTGTGGTGAGCGATCGTCGAGCAGTTTGGGGTCAGGGACGTACTGCAACCAGCACCCGCTGCATTAACACCGATAATGTTTCATCATTCATGGCCGTAATAAACACTATAACTGCTTTGTACATCTTGTGGAAGTCACTAAACGGCGTCCTGTCTGAGTTTATACCTGGAGGGGAATGTTCCCATTCATTGTCTATTGTCTGGAAGAAGCCGTGCAATGCCGTCTCGGAGCGGCAAGTTTTGAGAGAAGGCGCCGCCGCCCGCAAGCTCTCGAAAATCATTTAAACTGACCATTGTCTATCTAAAATAAAGACAGATTCAGCAACTGCATAGCTTATTTCTCACCTAAATGTTTTCAGAAACACATTTCAGTATTTTTGTAAAATAAGAGGGAGGTGGGAGGCTCCAGGCCCGGCCCTAACCAATCTGGAGCCCTAGGCAAGATTTTAGGTGGCGCCCCCCTTGCATCGGCAGTGTAGTGTATATACTCACAAGAAACCGAATAGCTTTGTCTTTGACCTTTTTTTACTTAAAGAAAGCAAATTCACAATCAGAATAGTTAACAAGATAAAAAATTATGAATAAATAAATGAATACAAAACATAAAATGAATATATGAAATACAATCATTTTTACATACATTCATAAATAGCCTTAAGTATAAGATCTAACTAAACACAAAATAAAACGTGTCAACAAGTTGCATAAAATAAATTAAAAATACAATATTACAAATCGGGGAAAAGATAACCAAAACTGTACTCAGTCTCAATATAAAAGGGTTTCTACTCCAATCCCAATAATTAATAACTATCAGCATATGAGTACAAACAGTTGAAGGATTTTTGAATTCTTTGCAGAGAAGATATTGGTTGATATCATTCATTCTTAACATCAAAAACACATCAGTATGTTCAAAAGGGGTTTATTAACAACAAGATCCTCCTCATCATTTACAAAGCTCTCAATAATGTGATAAATAAAATGTATTATTATTATTGTTGTTATTATTACTATTGGATTAGAATTGGGTGATAATGTTTTGCTACATACTTTACAACCAGTCAAACCAAAAAAGGGAACAGTAAACTTAAAAGTAGCAATAGAAAACTAGAAGAACTCCTCGAAAACATAGTGAACTGAAAGAGTTTAGAGTATTATTAAAAATTATTGTGTCCCCCCCACCTCCGAAATCAAAATTTCGTCCTTGCGTGTCTGTGTGTTACAAGATTGCGGCTGTGGGTGTCGACCAGTCAGCCATGTGGAGTGGGGGTGTTCTTTGTGGGAGACCGTGTGGTCCTGCCTGAAGAACAGGTTTCAATATATGTGTATATTAGTGTAATATATGTAGCAGGGTTGGAATTTCGTCATTTTAGGGGCAAGGCCATTTGGCCTTCACTTTCATTTTTTTAGGCGCACTAAGGCAACATGACAGGTCACAAAGGCCATTGAGTAAAATGAGATGGTTTTACCTTTCAGATTAATACCATAACATCTGAATTCATAACAAAACAAGAACTATGTATTAAAATATTTTGTAAAACCAATATCAAGTTAATGTTACATTGCAATTTTTTAAAATAACATCTTAAAAAGGAATTACTACTTGAAAGCAATAAAACATTCTGTATGAAATCTTTATATCTATATTTATAAAAAGATGCACGAGCACATACGCGGGTAGGCAATGTGGACATGACGTAGACTTTAATCGATAGGCAGTCCCTCTCAATATCGCTCAGTGTTCAACTCGGATCTCCCCCCGCTATCAAGCCGATTTATGACTGTAAATACTGTTGATGACTGTGTTGGACACAGCAGGATTCTGGGTCGGGATTGTATTTTGGAACAATCCCAGGGGTTTTCACTAGGGCCGGGACTTTAACATTAATGCGTTAAAAAAATTGACGCATTTTAATCACACTTATTTTTGCACCGCAGAACGTTTCTCACTGGATGAGTTTCAGGCGGACCGATTACGCCTGGTTCACACCGGCCGCAGAATCACTGTGAATAGGCACGCGCCATGAAGCGATCGTTTCGCCGTCTGCTCAATTTTTTTGCGCATGCCGCAAGCGATCGCGTCAATTCTGGCAGGAAATCACACAAAGAAACACGAGACAATCCGGTCAATTTTTAAAATAAAAGCAATTTTCAAAATAACATACCGCGGTTGACAAATGCGATTTTTGTGTATCTGGAGCGCTGGAGGTGAGGTTCGCCCAGGGCGTCATGACACCTAGGACCGCCACTGGCTACACTTAATGGCAAAGATTGCACTGGTCTGTTGGACTTGGTGTAATGTTTGTAAAACTTTCAAATGCCTCGTTTTGTGAGTACAGACCCTATGTGTACTACTGCAGAAGTTTGGTAACATTCCATGCATTATTAGTGGGGTAATTTACGAGATATACCCCCAGTACCATAGCGCTAGTACTAAGCCATTCGGCTGATAGCGGCTATCTTGACCAATGCTGACCATCGCTAAAAATGCTTCCGAGGGGGTATTTGGCTGGATGTCATGGTGGAAATTACCTAGGGTGCATTTCACTCCGAACCATCACTTTAAAGTATTCTGAATCTGATTTCCACAGATATTTATGAACAAATATAAATAAACAAATAGCCTACAGATCGCGTCTAACAGGATGTAACTGTTTCTATGACTTACTGTCAAATCTTCGAAGGCCTATGGAAACTGTGCAACTGGAGAGCAGCGTTTAGGCTCCCCCTCCTGCTGCTCTGCAGGCTCTCATCTACTTTCCAGGCGAGGAGCAGTTAATCTCCAACGAGCCTACTAATAATAACACAACTAAACGAGACGAAACAACGTTATAACATTTCGTCTCGCCTCGTTTTGGTCAACAAAAAAGAAGACACATTTTAGCATAGTTTTTATTTTGTAAACCACATTTAGTCTTGTTTTTATTCGTCTACAATTTTGCATTATATATTTAATTATCGTTACGGTCACATGACCGGCATTTTCGTTGCATCTCGTCTCGTTTTCCTCACGTGATAAAGGTTCGTTGACGACGATATTTTGGCATAATTTTTGTTAACGAAAGCAACACTACTGCCTTGATGCTTTACCTACCGACTTTTTTAAGAATGTTTTTGACTGCCTATCAATAGACGTATTGCAAATAATTAATAACTCTATTCAATCAGGCAATTTCCCAAAGGCCTTCAAAACTGCCCCTTCTAAAACAGCGGAGCCTAGATGCCTCTATTATCAACAACTACAGACCAATTTCAAATTTACCCTTCATAAGTCAAATAACTTAAGCTGGTTCAAGTCATATCTACAAGATAGGAACTATTTTGTTTCCATTGGCGACTTTGTATCAGAACCAACCAATGTAACCTTATTTAACATGTACATGCTCCCACTAGGACAAATCATGCGAAATAATAACATTGACCACCATTGCTATGCCGATGACACCCAAATCTATGTAGCACTATCACCAAACGACTATCGCCCCATAGATCTTCTGTGCCAGTGCATTGAGCAAGTCAAAGACTGGATGTGCCAAAACTTCCTACAACTAAATGAGGACAAAACTGAGATAATTGTTTTTGGTGCTAAAAAAGAAAGGTTTAAAGTAATTCAACACCTTCACTCTCTGTCCCTGAAAACCTCACACAAAGCCAGAAATCTTGGGGTTATTATGGATTCTGATTTACATTTCGACAGTCACGTTAAATCAGTAACAAAATCAGCCTACTATCACCTCAAAAATGTAGCAAGACTTAGAGGGCTCATGTCAGCTCAAGACTTAGAAAAACTTGTACATGCCTTTATTACTAGTAGGCGAGACTACTGTAATGGTCTCCTTGCAGGTCTTCCGAAAAAAAAACTGTAAGGCAGCTATAGCTTGTTCAGAACGCTGCTGCTAGAGTTCTTACAAAGACCAAAAAATGTGAGCACATTACACCAATTCTTAAATCCTTACATTGGCTCCCTGTATGTCAGATAATTGATTTCAAAATCCTCCTGCTCACATATAAATCACTACATGGTCTAGGACCGAAGTATATCACTGATATGCTCCCACTACATAAGCCTTCTAGACCACTAAGATCTTCTGAGACCAATCTGTTAGTGATTCCCAGAGTAAACAACAATCACGGGAGAGCATCATTTATTCACGATGCAACAAATAGCTGATAACAAATAAACCTCCTGAAGATGTAAGACCACTTTTTAAACTAGACTAAAAACTTTTATGTTCACCATAGCTTTTTGCTAAATCGTTTAATGTCTGCACTGTGTTTAATTATTGCAAATATGTTTTTAGTCTCCTTGTCTTTCTGTAATGCATTTTAATTTTGCCTTTATTTTCTTTTAATTCTTCTATTTTTTCCCCCACTTTATTGTATGACATGTTATGATGTGAAGCACTTTGAGTCTGCCTTGTGTATGAAATGTTCTATACAAATAAAGTTGCCTTGCCTTGCCTAACCAGATACTGATACCAGCAACACCCATTAACGGAATCTCTTGTATGGGCGCTCGTTATGGTGCTATGTTTTTGTGATGTCACTTATAAGCCCCAAGGGTCAGTTGCCGGGCAGAGCAGGAGTTAACTACTTACCTGCACACCTACACACCATCAGCCATCTTCAATCAAGCCACCTGCCAGCAATCAGCCACTTCCACTCTCCCCTGGCTTATGCCTGGTTCAGTTCACCACTCATCACCATGAGTATGATGCACATTGGCTCTGTAGCATTTACTTGCTACATATTTTTCCCTGCTAACCCTGGCTGCGTTTCCCGGTTTTCAGTTCCTGCCTTTGCCTGCTTCCCCCCGGACTCTAACAACCACCTCCGCCCCACTCCAGCTCCAGCTCAACAACTCCAACCCATCCACAATCATTATTAAAGACTGTTTATTTTACAACTACATCTTGGTTTTGTGGTCTGCATCGTAGGTCCAGCTTTTGTCAATCTGGCCATGACATGGACCCCGCAGACATTGGTCTTGAAGCACTCCCCGTCCAACGAGCTGTCCACCATCATGGCGTAACAATTGGACAACATGAACACAGCATCCGCGTCCTGTCCGAGCACAACCAGTCTCTGGCCCAGCAAGTATCTGCATTTACCACACAGGTTTCAGTTCTAATCACCTTTCATTCATCAGCTTCAACTGCTCCTGCTCATCCTGCAGGCTATGCTCCACCCACTCATACTACACCAACACTAAAGGATTCCCGAGCGACGGACCCAGATCCTTATTTAGGTCAGCCAAGTCTTCGTCTGGGTTTTTTGTTCCAGTGCACGTCTGTTTTTCAGTTAAAACCCACGTCATTCACCTCAGACACCTCCAGGATTTAGTATATTTGTGGTCTGTTAAGGGGCAGAAACATTTAAAATCAGAGATGAACTAGTTTCCAGAGATGAGCCCTCTCACCTGAAGACTCTGTAGACCTGAAGAGATTTCTTTGTCCAATAGGATCGATAACCATCTGCACTCCCACTGTTGGGAGAGAGCTGCGATGTGCCCAGCTTTCAAGCCACTGCCTACACCTGCCTCTCTGAGCCACACTCCAATTCAGGACTCCTCTCCGGGCTCCCCTCAAACACCACCTGAGGAGCCCATGCAGCTTGACAGGGGCCACCTCACACCGAAGGAGAGTTCACGGCGCCGTCATGTAACAATCACACCGATTTTTCTTCAATTTTCTTCAATTAGACTACTATTCCACTATTTTGTTTGGAAAAATACACAATATAATTTACATGTTAAATCATTTTAAATCACAATAAACCCTAGCAATCTCATACAAACAAAATAATCTACAAACAAACTGTTGCCCAAACACCTTTGTATTAATTGGATAATTGTATCAGCCGATTCACAATCCGTCAGTCACTTCAAACCAAACAAATCTTCCATTCACCATAAGTTTCCCTAATTTCACCCTCCCCCCAAGTCCCATGAAGTCCAGCACCAAAGTCCAAAAACACAAAAAAGTATTCAGAGAAAAAAAAGCAAAAATAGTCCTTTAGCAATGCATTGCACAAAAACAAGGAAAGTAGAAAAAATGGAGAGATCTCACCGGCAAGACAGGCTCAAACAATATATTCCAAGAGTAGATCCCTTTTCTTCATTAATTGGATCCTTTTTACCTCCAGGTCGAACTGTTAAAGTTTGTCTTCTTTCTGTAGCCTTCTCAGGATTTTAGTGGGGCTTTAAGATTCCAGGATTACTCCATTCCCAAACAAGCCACCCACTCCCTCTCCACTCCAAACATCTTCCCTTTGTTCACTACCTGCTTCAAAGTAACTGCCCGTAGCTCCTGCTCTTGCCCTCTGAGGTCACTGCTTAAAGACCCAGTCACCTTTTAGTCATGTCTAGGGTTGTCCCGATCGCGTTTTTTTGCTCCCGATCCGATCCCGATCGTTTGAGTATCTGCCGATCCCGATATTTCCCGATCCGATCACTTTTTTTTTCTCCCGATACAATTCCGATCATTCCCAATAATATTTCCTGATCATATACATTTTGGCAATGCATTAAGAAAAAAAAAAGAATAATACTCAAATTGTCCCAAGTTTCTTTTTTATTGTCCAACATGGGCATCTTTTCACTGCTTTGGATCAAAACAATAAAGCTTATCAGCACTGTGCCATAAAATATATAAACAATAAAAATGTAAACTAAAACAAAGTGCAGAATAATGGATTAAAAAAAATAAATCTTCAAAAGAGGTAGTTTACCTTCATACTAGGTTTAAACGTTGAATGACATTCAGGCAGGTACGTCTTTTAACTTGTCTTGCATGTGGTCGCGTAGCCTTTTCTGAGCGGCAGGCAGAGCTTTCTTTGTAAAATGGTGACGAGAAGGCAACACATAACGTGGCTCCAAGATCTTCGTGAGCCGGCGAAACCCCACGTTCGCTATCACAGAGAGCGGCTGGTCATCCAACGCGATGAATTCAGCTATCGTGGCTGTTATGGTTTTGGCCCTTTCACTGTTCGCCGACAGCTTTTCCTTCTTTTTAAAAGTCTCTTTAAGCGTTGGTTGTCTCAGTGCAGCCGTTGCCTCTGTTGCTGCAACGTACTGACTGTATGTCTCTTTATGTTTGCTCTTCAGGTGGCGAATAAGGTTTGTTGTGTTGAATGACGACCTGTTTTTTCCTCCACGCGGAATGTCCGCCTTGAAGACATTGCATCTGGCTGTTGGGCTACCTTCGCCTTCAAGTTTAAAATGTTTCCAAACTTCGGACATCGTCCCCGTTCATCTGCGCGCACTGCTTGTTGTTGTTAGCTTTCTGCTATTAGCCACGCTTCATCCCCTCCTCTTAAATTAAAGTTACACGAACGTCACTTATTCGTCGCCTCTTTGTGAGTTTGCAGATCTGCTGTTTTAGGCCTACGTCACTGTCGTGCGACAAGTTTTCCTCGGTGCAACCACATGTATATATATTATATATATATATATATATATTATATTTGATAAAGAAATATGTCGCGATATTTTTTTGCCGATTCCGATATTTTGAAAATGATGCGATCGGGCCCGATCGATCGGGACATCTCTAGTCATGTCATATACATCAAAATCTCCACAATGGCCTGTATTATACAGTATATAGCTTTTAGACATCATCAAAACAGAAAAAAACAAATTAAGAAACCCAAAACAAAGTTATTTACCTTGCAAAGATTTGAAAAATGTTGTCATTTGGGAACCTTTACACATTTTGTATAATTAAATAACACTTCTAAATTCATATGGCTGTGTCACAGTCAGGCGGGCGAGTGCCTATACTGTGGCAAGGAAGGTAATTTAATCTCCCACTGCCCAATTCGACCGAAAGACAGGGACCGTCAGTAGCTCTGGGGGTACTGGTGGGCCAAGTTAAATCCCCCTCTGTTGATAAGCCAGTTTCCAGATTCCTGCGACTCTTTGCTGTCCTGCTTTGTCGTTGCCTCATTTGGCCCGAGTAAATTCTGGGCCAAGGGGAATTTTTTGGAGCAGCAGGTGGCAGTACAGATAGTCATAAGGTTGTTGCTTTGGGAGCAACCCCAGCCTGCATTGGCTGTGGATGGACCGCCTACTGGCTTGTGTTACGCATCTGACAGAACCACTCACACTCTGGCAACCATAGAGAATCCATTCAACGTTACATCATCTCTGCTCCTTCCACTCTATTAATCCTTGGTCACCCCTGATTGGTAAAACACAACCCGACATTGATTGGGCCAAAGGGAGGGTTTCTAGGTGAAGTTTGTTCTGTCATGCAACCTGTCTGCAATCTGTTTTGTCTCCAGCTAGAGTCATCCCACTCTCTCCTTAACAACCTGCAAATCCAGCGGATCTCTCCAAGTTCCTTGAGATCTACCATGACCTGGGGGAGGTCTTCAGTAAGGACAAAGCTCTCTCTCTCCCCCTCCCCACAGACCATATGATTGCGCCATTGACTTGCTCCCTGGTGGTCAGTTGCCTTCCAGTCATCTCTACAACCTGTCTAAACCAGGACTTGAGGCCATGGAGATGTACATCAGAGACTCCCTTGCAGAAGGTATAACCCAGCCCTCCTCTTCTCCTGTGAGAATCATTTTTTCCTTTGTGTCTAATAAAGATTCACATCTCTGAGATCCTGTATTGACTTTCGTGGCCTAAATAACATCACTGTCAAGAATAAATAAGCCTTTTCTCTGCTTGACGCCACTTTCACCCCGCTGCAGGGGGCCTCAGTTTTTACCAAGCTCGATCTCCAGAATGCCTATCATCTGGTGAGGATCAAGGAGGGAGACGGATGGAAAATGGCTTTTAATACCCCATTAGGGCATTTCGAGTATTTAGTGATGCCTTTCGGTCTTCCCAATGCCCCAGCCATTTTCCAAACCCTTGTTAATGATGTTTTGAGAGACTTCCTGAATAGATTTGTGTCCATCTATTTGGATGACATTCTCATTTTTTCTCAGTCCCTAGAGGAACACCAGGAACACCAGTTTTGCAACGGCTGTTGAAGGACAGGTTATTCGTCAAAGCCGAGAAGTGTGAATTCCACTCCATGAAGGTCAGCTTTTTGGGTTTCATTGTGGGAGAGGGACAACTTCAGACCGTCAAGATGGCTTTGAAGAGTGTCGGCATTGGCTGGTGGCTGCCATTTGTGGTCTGCACCGACCACAAGAACCTCGCCTATATCCAGGCAGGCTGGACGTTTCTGGTTCCGGTGACATGACGGTAGTTTGAATTGCTGGCCCTCTAAACTCCCTCCGAATCAATATAATTTAATGAGTAAAGAAAGTAATATACGAGATATCTATCATGATTTTCGAGTAGCCTAAGCTAATGAACCTTTGCTCCGGCTTTGGAATTAAAAACTCGGGAATTAAAAGACACGCGAATGACTGAAGACGAATGCAGTATGGTGAAGATAGCTGAGATCAAACAAATGTTCACTGAGCTGAAAAAGTCTTTGTCTATAGAATTCCAAGGGCTAAAGGATGAACTGAAACAATTATATAAGGGATATAAGAACAATTATGGAACAAACAATTGGTGGAGGTCCAGGGTGAACGATATAGATGATGCAGACATTATCACTCAAAGAACATTGCAACAGGTGAAGACGCGAGTGGACGCACTTGAGGAGATAGTGGATTACTTGGAAAATAGATCCAGACAAAACAATCTGTGCATATACAATATTCCCCAAAAAAGTGAAGGTGGTAATATGACTGTTTTCCTGGGACAGCTATTGGGAGATAATGTTGGAGTTTCGGGGGAGCTCGGTATTGTGTGGGCCCACCGCATTTCCAAAGAGCGTCAAGATTTTCAGTGACCAATCATTGTCACTTTCTTCAACGCTGACACTAAAGGACGAGTTTAGCAGGCGGCGTGGAGCAAGAATGAAATGATTTACAAAGACAAGCGGATCTTTTTCGACCATGACTTCTCCTCTGCAGTGAGAAAGCTTAGATATTTAACCATTAGAGAACAACCCAAAGCCCAGAACATTAAGACACATACTGGCCCCTGCGAAACTGAAAGTGTTCAATAAATACGGGACTACAATTACCTTTCCGAACCCAATGGGGCTGCAACAGAACTGGCAGAAAAAGGTCTTTACAAAGCGGACAACAGGAATGCCCCGGCTATCTAATGATCTTGAGGTACGAGTTAATACTATCACTTAAAGACTATGCTTGACTCGAGAAAGTTTTACTTACTTTCTCTCTGTCTCTCTCTCTCTCTCTGTGTGTGTGGGGGTGAGTGTGTGTGTGTGTGTTTTTGTGCGTGAGTATTTGTGTGTGTGTATGTTTGTTTGTTCATGTGCGCAGTGTGTGTGCATGTGTGGGATGCATCCTGTACTCATCATCTGCCCTTTATCCTGCTTTCAGAGCACCTTGTCACTTTATCTACAAACCTCAAATATTCTGTATTCCTCCTTTCCAGCCTACCATTAGCCATGCATATCAGCCCTTTACATTTCAAATAATATTTATATTATATAATAATATATATATATATATATATATATATATATATTAAATAATAATATATTATATATTAATTATATATATATATATATTCATTAATATATAATATATATTATTGATATTGATTGTGTTATTCACCAGCCCTTTTTAAACAAATCAGTACCGCTGCTAGCCATTTTGGTGCCCTAAGCAGAATTCGTTTATGATTCACTTTGGATCACCCCAGATCAACAGTCATGAAATTTCTCCACACCTGCAACACTGCCATGTGACCACAGACACTCCACGACCGCATATGAGCGAGGGCCCGTCAAGACAATGCTTGCAGTTTTAATTTATATTATAATCTAGATACCTAGACAGCAGCTAAAAAATAAAAATCACTCAGCAATTCATTCTGTGCCGACAACCCAGAGCTGCAGAAGTTGCAGGAATGTAGCCTAATGCTGACATGTTAGCCCCAACCTAGCTATCATGCTACACATTACTGCACAGCAGCAGCCTGCAAAATACGTAACTGCACTATGGCACGGTTACCTGCTAAACACGTAACTGCACGGCGGCAGTAGCCTGCTAAAACATGTAACTGCACAGCGGCTGCAATGCACGTAATCTATCTATCTATCACAATCCTCAAAGGTTTTGAACATATTCCTAATCCCTTGATGGTATTCAGACCAAACTATCTACAAGTTATCTAGGATAGATTCAATGTTCCAACGCGTCTTCTGTCATTTAGTGTTAGTGAAACAGCATAAAATGTAATTGTTGCAAAATATTATCCACATATACAAGTTTTTGTTTGGTCGGTTCCCTTGGTGTTATGGCAAAAAAAAAAAAAAAAAACTAGACGAGTTCTTGTCATGCCACAGAAAATATGATCTGTGCATCTCGAGCACTTTAACCCTTGATTAACCAACCTCAGAGGCCCAACCCAACAGGATAGATTAAATGTTTTGAGGGGGCTTTTGATAATGATAATATCAATATTGTTAACTGCCAAGATTATTTTATGCAAAAAAGAACAAATAGGTTGTAGCCAATTTCTATATGATTGTGAATATGTGACCAGCCACGGCAAAACCAGGAACAAGTCGACCTCGGGGCATTCTGAAAGTGTAGTTTCTAAGCCTTCCAATGATGTCTAACACACGGAAATCTGAAAACCGTTATCTGAGAAAGCTGGCCTGAAAGATTTGCAAATCTCACCTCACCTCACCTGGTGAGCAAGGAAACACAATGGTGCTCATTTGCATCTCATTTAGATAAGCCCTCCCCCCTACAGATGTCACTCAGTGATATCTGGTATCTGTTAGCCCGCAGGGCAGAACGTATTGTAGTGGTTTGAACAATGGTTATCAAAAGCAGTTATCAAGTAGGTAATGTTTATGTAGTTTTATTTTCGTTAAGCACTTTACTGGACTGATCAGAATTAGAAGGTACTTTATTAAACAGAAATGCTTAAAGTGTACAATGTAAACATTGGAGGAAAGAAATCCTACAGTACAGTCAGTACTAGAATTAAGTGAATTTAGTCCAGGCCCATTCTCCTCAAAGTGTTTGATTATATCAGTCAGGGTGTCTTTGCCAATTCTGAAAAGGAAAACAAAGAAGTTTTACATCATGTGTCATGCTAACAGGCACCGTCTAAGTAGCCAATGCTAATGATTTAGCAACTAGCCTATTGTCCTCAGGTAGGCTAGTTGCTAAACTATTAGCATCACAGTCAATTCAAGCAATGCCAACAAGCCCCTTGGCACCTTACTGTTAAATCAGATGCCCACATTACGAGCCAAAAACCTCCTATTACAGCTTAGTTTCGATGTGCATATAATAAAAATAAAAAAAAAACAGTACTGAGCTAAGTAGTAAGCAAAGTAGATAACTTGGATGTTAACGGAAACTCACCCCATAAGAAACTGAAAAGTATTCCTGCAGACTTTGTTGGCTCCAATGAAATAAGAGGTCCGGGCAGACTTTCTTTTCGTCTGGGGCTTTTTGGTGTCTCCTTTCTTCTTCTGTAGCATTTGCAGTCAAAGTTATGGATTTCCTCCATTTCGCTGTCTTTATCCCGTTGAAATGTTATCATAGCGTCTGATATCTTCCGCTCCAGCTCCTCCGCTGCGGCCTCACATGGATGCTGTATAATTAGCCATGTGTTTCGCTTCTAACGTGCAGCTGATTGCAGCTAAAACTACAAAATGTATACTTTTAAGGCAACCAATACTGTTATCTGAAACATGGAGTGGCTTCTTCATGATCTCAACTTTCATATTCTGCAAAAAAACGAAAATCAAGCTTATTTCGTTGTTTACAGGATTCGTCCCACCCGACTTGTTCCTGGTTTTGCCGTGGCGGGTCACATATGGTTCAGTCACATAAGTAGCAGTGATGCTCGTTCACCTGGTAGGTTTCAGTGACATGGTCAATTTCATTGAGAGACAAGTGTCAATAGCTTCTAACACAGTTTGTGGAAACATTCAGGACACATCCATCATACCTACAAAATACATCGTTGGACATAAAATCTTGCAGGGTCGCACAGGAAGGGGAAGCAGTTTTGCTACATCTGTAGCAGCCACTAACTCTGGAACCATAACTCAAGTGCAAAGGGAGAAAACCGTACCTAATAACTCAACAAAGGTGTCGTGTCTGCTGTGTGAAGAGGGTCACCGATTGGAGTTGAGCCCCAAAATGGAGAAGCTCCAGAGAGAGAAAATAGATTTTCTAAAAGAGAAAGGTGTTTGTTTTGGATGTTTGGCTGTTGGACACGTGAGCAAAGGCTGCTGTAGACGTCTATCCTGCAAGGTGCAAAAGGGCAGGGAGGAGGACCTTATGCTGTCAGAATCTGGGTGGAGTATCAATGGACCACTGAGAGGAGGCTATGTGATTGAGAGCAGCTGTCCCACCATTACAGCCAACCGAATATCCATCGCTAACATAGAAGAACTGCTGGTGAAACAATACAAGCATGACTGTCCATAGAAGTTCTCAAGTTTCTGAAAATAATGGACATTACTGCATGAGATTACCTTTCAGGGAGGATAACCATGCCCAGCAACCGTCATGGGCCCTCTGTCTGAAAAGGAAACTGGAAAAAAGTGCTACATTTAAAGAAGAATACACTCACTTTCTCAGCGATGTTATAAGCAAAGGACATGCAGAAAGGATACCAGAATATCAATCAAAAGGAAAGGAAGGAAAGGTCTGGTACAACCCGCACCATGGCGTACACCATCCTAAAAAGGGAACCTTAAGAGTGGTATTTGACTGCGGCGCAAGCTTTAAAGGGATGTCACTCAACAGTCAGCTACTCCAGGGAACTTATTTGACAAATTCTTTGCTTGCCGTTCTCACAAGGTTTCACCAAGAAGCAATAGCAGTGATGGCTGATATACAGGCCATGTATCATCAAGTCAAATTGGCAAAACAGGATGTAGATTTTCTTCACATCCTGTGGTGGCCAAATGGTGAACATCTCACTGAATACAGAGTGACCGTTCATTTGACATCATCGCCAAGCTGTGCCAGTTTTGCCCTAAGGAAAACTGCTGAGGAGTTCCCTGCAAAGTTCCCAGCATATGTGACAGACACAATCAAGCACACTTTCTATGTGGATGACTGCCTGAAGTCCCTACCTTCAGAGGCAGGGGACATGGCCCTGGTGAGAGATCACAAATGCCCAACTAAATCACTTCTCTGATGCAAGTGAGGATTGTTATGGTACAGTATTGTACCTGAGGTTGCAGAATGATAAGAAAATTCCTCGAGCCTTCATTCTAGGAATGGCATGGGTTGTTCCATTAAAGAAAGTGACAATCCCAAGGATGGAACTAGCAGCTGCTGTGCTAGCAGTTAGAGTTGACACAATGTTGAAAGCAGGATTGCAACTACAGCTGGAAAATTCAACCTTCTGGACTGACAGCACAACCGTGCTTAAATTACATTACATTAGGAATGAAAAAAAGTGCTTTTACACCTTCGTGGCTAATAGGATCTCCACTATAAGAGAAGCCACTAGTGTCTCATAGTGGAGGTACGTCAATACAAGGCAAAACCCGGCTGATGAGGCCTTTCGTGGGGTTAAAGCTGAGTACCTGCTCAGAAGCAGCAGGTGGATCGGCCCAGACTTTGTTTTTAAGAATGAAGGGGAATGGCCTATTAATATTGTGGATTCTGCTTCTATCAACAGCGAAGACCCAGAGGTCAAAGTAGAGGCTAAAGTGAACACTGTTGTCATCAAAGATGCACCCGATACAACAGATGTTGTCATAAACAAAGATACACAGAATGCAACAAACCAGCTGATAACTTATTTTTCTTCATGGAAAAGACTTAAGACCTCAGTTGCTCACATACTTCAAGTGAGAAAGAGGTTGCAGTCATGGAGTCAGAAGAGAAATGAAATACAGACTTCAGTGTACAACAGTGGAATTGACATACCTCAGCAAAAGAAAAAGGAGATGCAAAGATTCAGAGCTACATTGGGTGCACAAACCTTGTCCCCTCAAGATCTTGAAGCTGCTGAATTGCCATTGTCCGGTACTGTCAACTTTACAAGTTCAATGATGAAATAACTGTCTTAAAAAGGGGAGCATCTGGAGTAAAGAAAAGCAGTCACCTGTACACACTGGATCCAGTGTTAGAAAATTGACTTTTGAGAGTGGGTGGAAGGCTCACCAAAGCAGCAATGCCAGATAGCATGAAACATCCAATAATTTTGTCTAAAGATCAGCATATCTCCACTCTCATTCTACGCCACATTCATGTGCTTTTAGGACATTGTGGAAGAAATCACTTGCTTTCTAATCTTCATCAGTGGTATTGGATAATCAGCACAAATGCTGCTGCTAGAAAGATTCTCTCATCCTGTGTCATTTGTAGACGTTACAGGGGAAAGCTGGATGAACAAAAGCTGGCCGATTTGCCAAAAGACAGACTTCAACCTGACCTCCCAGTGTATTTGGAAATGGCATATTCGTTAGACACCAGTTCATGCATCAATGCACTGCGCAGATTTGTATCCCGAAGAGGCCAGGTGTCACACATCAGGTCAGACAATGGAACAAACTTTGTGTGGACAGAACGTGAGCTGAAGGAGGCTTTGTCTGCTCTTGATCATAAGAAAATCCAAACTGCATTACTTCGGTCTAGAGTGAAATGGAGTTTCAACACTCCTGCTGCATCACACCATGGAGGAGTATCGGAACGAATCATTCGCATTGTCAGAAAAGTGCTGAATTCGGTACTACATTAGCAAAGTGTGGACGATGAGGGTTTAAAAACTCTTCTGTGTGAGGTGGAAGCTATATTAAATTACCATCCCCTCACCAAAGTATCAGATGATCCTAACGATCGGGAACCCAACCCCAAATCACATCATCTTGTTGAAAGGCAAACCTGCACTACCACCTGGGCTTTTTGAGAAGAGTGATTTGTGTACTAAATGACGTTGGAGGCAAGTTCAATTCTTATCGGATCTCTTCTGGAACAGATGGATTCGGGAGAACCTCCCTCTGTTACAAGAACGACAACGGTGGTCCAAGGACAAGAGAAGCTTCATCATAGGAGACATTGTCATTGTGGCGGACCCGACTGCTCCTCGCAGATCCTTGTTGTTGGGGAAGGTACTGCAGACCCTTCCTGACTCACGAGGACTTGTGAGGTCTGTTAAAGTCCAGACCAAATGCAAAATACTGGAGAGACCAGTCACAAGGATTTGTCTTCTGCAGGAAGCTGAATAAAGACTCATGAAATGGACATATACAGCAACATTATGGTTTACAAGCACATATGTGCATGATGGACTGTTCATTGGCTCTGGTTATTGGTGCTGTTATATTATTATACAGTAACAATTAGGGGCTGGTGTGTTGTAGCCAATTTCTATAAGATTGCGAATATGTTATGTTGTGTATGGTTCAGTCACGTAAGTAGCAGTGATGCTCGTTCACCTGGGCACTAGGGGGCATAACCAGGGAATCGCGGTGGTGACGTAGGCTATATAGGGGAGTCACCGGTGCACAGCTGGGAGGTATTAGGATCACGGAGGCACACAGTTTTTAAACCGTTCAAACCGTGCCATAGATATTTTCTGTTACTGGTTTTCTCTTTATAGTTACATGTTGGTTTCAGTTTTACTCATTCATCACAGCCAGTGTTTTGTAAATATTATTTCTCCGCAAAAATAAAACGTAAAACTCACAAGTCATGGAAGACCTCATCTCTTAAGCAAGAACGCATTGGAAAAGACTCAAGTGTGAAATTCCTTCAAGTGGCAGTTTTGTGGTTTGATTGCCACTACAAAATATATTTATTATCTTCAGTATTGGGCAAGTTACTTCCAAAATGCAATGCATTACTAGTTACTGTCTTAAGTAATTAATTATTTACATTACAACATTACTGTCTTTGAATTGTAATGCATTACATTACTTGTTGAATGTTGGGGAGACTCAAATGCTAGTTACAGTTAGTTAATGATTTTCTGTGTTAATATCAGTCCCTAAGGTGAGTCTTCCTTGTGGTCCTGCACAACCAAGGACAAACAAAAGGATCTTTCTGGACAATGGTAGGCCTTCAAACATATCAAATATTAGTCATATTTCAGGTTCATATTTCTTCTATTTTTAATGCACATGTCTAATAAGAATTTTTTTTTCTCATTTCAGACACTTTTGAGGGTGACTGCTATCCTGACATTTCAAAAACATGGGCGATTCGCGACAGTAGTCTGGACATTAGTTTTCCACCATGCTGATCAGATTACTTGTTCTGCAGCACACCTAATACCACTATTGATACTCTTGTGGACTTTTCCCCCACTCTGGCCACCAACCTGCTGCCTGCTCCAGACACCAACCTGCTGCGCACTCCAAGCAGAGCCCCACCGATGCGAGATCCATGTGGCCAGAAATGCAAGAGAAAATGCACAGACAGACTTTGCGAGGAGGGGTGAAAGCAAACCTGGCAAATGTTCTGGGACCTGGACTACACAAACAAACGGACAATACCGTCAGCCAGCTACTAAGACCTAAGAAAAGAGTCAGTGGAGCAGGTCCTTCATGTACAGGCTTAACGCTGTAAAACCCAAACCATTAAATACATGACAGAAAATTCTAATTCTTTGAAAGTGGAGCCTTTATTGGTCCTTCTGAACAAACAAAAACAATTCAAATATCAATTTCCATATGAGTTTTAATTTGTATCATATTTGATACAGCGGGTCACAATGCTCAAAGATTCTTTTTTTTCTTGAACAAAACATACACAAACAAATCCAACAAAATCAATGCAGCAATGGAACTGGCAGGGTGGAAGTCCGGAAGACAAAACATTTCAGTTATTTTTATTCATTTTGCGGTTCACAACTTTTTTATTTTGAGTGATGGTAGGCTTGAAAACTTGAAAACAAGTTTCTGTCCTTGTTCAGACAAAGATGCACTCTGCATTTCTCACAGTACACATGGGCAAAGTGGCCTATGCAGTGCTTGCATCTCTGTCGGGTTTCTCATGTAGGGAAATGATGAAGGCCATCCTTTCTCACATCAGGGGGCAGCTCAGAGTTTTCCTCTTCCGGCGAGGGGTTGGCGTTGCTTCTGGAGAGGACAGTGGTCTGCCACACTTTTTGACCCTTCCTGCGCTTGTGAGGGCTGTGCCAACAGAAGCCCGAAACCTTCGAAGGGGCAGGGCTTTCTGCCTGGGATGCAGTTTCTCCAGGTCTCTTCTGTAGCGGATCCATGCATTGATTACTGCCACTGTAACGGTGTGCCACCAAATGTAGATGTACCATCTTTGGGATCTGAAGTTGAACTTTTACGGTGCATAAAGCATATCAAGAAGGTCAATGCCTCCCATGAACCTGTTGTATGTGTCAACAATGGCTGGTCTGTGAACCATTATGTAGGTTTTGGCTTTCCGATCCCGTTAACATTGCCCAGTGGTTCAACACCAACAAAAAAAGAGAGCACGTGTTGCTTGATGTTATTTATAATGCATGAAATACAATAAAATGACAATTGACTGATTTAGAGTTACATGACCCTATACACCCGCTGTATCAAATTTGATATGTAATCTTTAACACGGTTTTACTAAACCATAGATTATGAAATATTCAGTAATTTCACATTGCATCAACCCAGTAACTGTTCCTTTTGATGTTTCACAAAAAAAAAAAAAAATGTTCTTACCTTAACCTTTTCAAAATTGGCAGTTCTTCTGCAAATACCACATGTGTCCACTTCCTGGTTAATGGCAGTCTTATCTTGTAGCATGGCTGGAAAGCCCTCTAGTGAGCAGATTACTGCCCCCTGGTGGATTATCCGTGTACTGCATGGATATAATTGTATACATCTTTTTTCGTTTTTTAGGGAAAAAATTGTCACACTGCTCATGTGGAGGGCTCAAAAACTCATGTATCACATATGACACGTTTGGCATTATATTAAGGACTTGAATCAGATCCCACAGCAAGTCTGTAAAACATTCTTTTTGACCACATTAGGGTTCCACCCAGCAAACGACAGCCTGTTGCTTTCTATGATGGGGAGTGAGGTAAGCAGTGAGGTGATCCCCAGAGATCAGAGGGGACGTCAGCCAACAAACTGGACCTGCAGCCTGTCATTGACCACACTGAGTCCTTCAACCCCACAGTGTGCCACTATCGTAGGGAGCATGCCCCACATCGTCGCTACCTACCTAGTGACATTTCAATTAAATTCATGTATGCCGACTTCATCGAAAAGGGCAACAGCTGCTCTTATGAAACCTATAGAAAAGCGGTTAAACAGCTTAACGTCAGCTTTACTAAGCTTGGTGAAGAGGAGTGTGAGGAGTGCCTCCTTCATGATCAGCACAAGAACACTCATGAAGAAAATGCACAGATTTGCTGCTTGCAGCGCCAGAAATGGCTACAACACAAGGAGTCTGCTGTGCAGAGCAGAGCAGCATATCAGGCTGATGCTGAGAGGACCTGGCCAGACGACACATCTGTGAGAAGTGTGGACCTCCAAAAGGTTATAATGTTGCCTTGCATGCCTGGTGTCAAAACAGCAGTCTTCACCAGACAAATTGTGGCATTGCATGAGACCATTGCCTCTGTGGGCTAAGAAAAAGAATAAAAACAACAACATCTCTGTGGTCTGGCATGACGGCGTGGCGGGTCGCAGTGCTGGAGAGATTGCTTCAGCCTATGTGGTGGCAGTTGAGAAGGAGAGAGACCTTCTTCACAGTGTGTTTTTTGGTGGATAACTGCTCTGCACAAAATAAAAATTGGTGCCTTCTGTCTACACTGGTCAGCCTTGTGAACGGGTCTACCAACTCAAGCATACCGACTCAATAAAAAGCATATTTATAAATATCAATTTATTTTATTTTCAAAATGCCACCAGACTTAGACATACTTTATTGTCATTCAAGTATCCACAGGGTGTATACAGAACGAAATTCCGTTGCATTGCTCAGACAAAGTGCAGAGATTGAAAAAATATGTGCCGATATGTGCAATGGAATAAATAAAGTGACGGAAGCAGTTTAAAAAACACAGAATGAAAAGAAACGAATAAAATATGGCAGTGATTTAAAAATATGCCCGGAATAAAAAGTGACAAGTGCTTTAAAAATATATACAACCAATGTGCAGCCATACGATCTTGCAGTAATTTATATACATCCATAGATGCAAGTGTGCATCCAAGACTGGTTATACAGTGCTATGCAAAAGTTTAGGCACCCCATGCTAAAGTTGATTAAAAAGAGGAATAAAAAAATCATCTTTTGTGAATTGATCTTAATGCCTTAATTTAAAAAATGAGGAAAATTCCTACCTTTTAGGACACCAATTTTCTTTGTGAATGAATAATGCATCGTAAAGAAATAAATGTTCTTCATTAAATACATGCTAATTCATAACTAGCATGCTAGTTAGCCATATGATTTTCTCAATGCAAATCAAACCAGCTAATAGGCTATCTGAAAAGCACCATGCTTTTCTCTAGGTTTGAGAAGAGTATGTGAGGATTTGGATTTCAAATTTGAAATTCACACACACACATCTGCCTCAGAAATCACCAAATCATAACTTCATCCCTAAGAACCAACAGCAAAATGTTGAAAAAGCTCTCAGTGAATTAGAATGGGCTAATCTAATTTCCTGTGATGACATAAACCAGAGTGCTGACTCCTTCTCTCTCCTTCCGTGGTTTAATAATGAGTGTCTTGCACTGTTAAAAGTTAGAGATCAACTGCTCAAAATTTCACTGAAAACTGGTCTAATCATTGACCGTCAAAAATTCACATCAGCACGAAATAAAGTAACATCAGCATTACGAAAAGCTAAGGCAAACTTCTTCTTAAAAATAATTGAGAGTGCAAAGGGAAATCCAAAAAAAGTGTGGAAAGAGATCAATAATCTAACTGGCCGACAGACCAAACAGAATAGTAAAGGACTGGAAATAAACATTGAGGGCCCTAGTTTCGTGGCGCAGCGCAGGGCGGCGCAGGGTGGCGGAGCCGGCGCAATGCAAGTTTAGACCCGCGCAGCCTTGCGCACGGTCAGTTTGGCAGTTTGGTGGATCGCCTGCGCCAACATGGGTGTGGCGGCGCAGCAGGGGGAGGCGTCACAGATTCAGCTTGGCGTAGCGGAAGTTTCGTGGCAAAAAGCCTCGCCGAGACTGCGCTGAAAGCTCGCCAGCTCCAACCTGGTCTACTTTCGGTGCAAGGCGTAAATGAAGTCCATTCATTCAAGGCGAATCACAGCTGGCGTAATGGAAGTTTGGCTGACGGCGCGCAGTGCGCACACGTCACCGAGACCTCACAGGCAGGTTTCCACAGTTCCAGGCACATTTAAATGCAATAAATAATCACAACAAACACTATTTAATGCAACTAATTGAATCAACACGTGAATTTATATCTATATAGATTGTCCCGTCACATCTGATGTCAGATCAAAGGCGGATGGCACGCGTAACGGAAACTCAGCCTCTCGGACCAAAACATCTCCCTCTCTCTCCTGTTTTTTATAATATCGGCATTGTTATTATTATGATACGCGCGCACAGCGCGTGATGAGCGTGGTGGGAGCGGCGGCGCTGCTTCTGTCATCGGGTTGTCAAGTGACGGATCTTGCACTGAACCTCCCCTAACGCATTAAAGGAGAGGAGAGGAGCTCATTTGATTGGTGAAGATCTGAATCGGCTGTATTAATCCCAGTCCACGCCTCGTCTCCTCCTCGTCTCCCACTCACGCCTTCTTCTCCCTCTTTCCCACTTGTGCCGGTGGGCGAGACGGGAGGTGTGCCTGCGCGGTGCACGAAACTTGCAAAGTCCAGGCGGACACACCCCGTCGGCGCGGCGCAGGTGCGCTGAAAGCTGACTGCGCCTGGTCTACGAAACTAGGGCCCTGAGAATCAATTGGTCAACACTCCTGTCACCTTGGCTGCAGAATTTAATTCTTTTTTCACAAATTCTGTTCAAGAAATATCAAGTCTGTTCACTGCACCTGACTGTGTCTATCATCCTGTCAACTGCGTACAGCCTGTTTTTAACATAGCTGAAATCTTTGACAGAGAGACAAATCCAATGCCAAGGATGACTATGGGTTTGACACTAGCTTTTTAAAACTTCACATAGAGTCTCTGGTTTGTCCCATCACGCAGCTTGTAAATCAGTCTATTAAGCATTCTGTTGTCCCGACGAACTGGAAGGTGAGCATGGTGAATCCAATCTTCAAATCTGGAAGTAAATCTGAAATCCACAACTATAGACCCATCAGTATTCTTCCTGTCATCTCCAAAATAATAGAAAAATGGGTGGCTAAACAGTTAGTTGAACATCTCAATAACGGTCACACAACATTACATCCGATGCAGTTTGGCTTCCGGACTCACCATTCCACAGAGTCGGCCATAAGTATGTTTGTAGAAAAAACCAAGTGTCTCCTGGATAGGAACAGCTGTGTAGGAGCTGTCTTCCTGGATCTTAAAAGGGCCTTTGACACCGTTGACCACCGAGTACTAAGCTGTCAAAATTACATTTTTCTACACAGGCACTCAATTGGTTTAGATCATATCTTGCAGATAGAAAGCAGTGTGTGGTGGTCAGTGGTGTCAATCCCCTTACCTGGACTGTCCAGTAGGGGTCCCTCAAGGTTCCATACTTGGACCTATTTTGTTTTCATTTTACATTAATGATTTCTTTGATGTCTGTAAGGGTGTAAATGCACAGTTGTACGCGGATGATGCGGTGATTTTCACCTCTGCGAAAAACACGACAGATGCTGCTCAAATACTCACGACAGCAATGGCTCATGTTCAGGGCTGGCTCACTGATTCATGCCTTTCTTTAAATGTTAAAAAAAGTGTCTGTATGTATTTTGCTAAAAGGCCGCCAAATATTGATCATTCTGGTGTCTTTCTGGGAGGGGAGGAGCTTGCTTTGGTGAGCGAGTTCAGATACTTGGGAGTTATTCTGGACTCAACACTCTCATTCAGGAAACACATCAGAAAAGTGTCTAACTCTGTCAAATACAACCTGGCAAATTTCAAACAGATTAGGAATTCATTAACCAACAGTGCAGCTTTGACGTTTTTACATTGTATGATCTTTTCACATATAGACTACTGCCTAACGAGCTGGTCACTGGCATGTACGACAGCACTCAAACCAATAGACTCTCTCTATAAAAGAGCCCTAAAGACTCTGGATAAAAAAACCCATCTCCTACCACATCTGCAAGACTCTTAAAAAACATAATTTTTTTCATAACATAATTAAAGTTTCCATAATTTAAAAAAAAAATGATTTGCTTGTTGTGTGTATAAAAGTCTCCATGGTCTTGCTCCACCACCACTGAATGAATTCATAAGGAAAAGGACTCTGGAAGGAATGAGCACCAGGGCTTGTGTTAGAGGAGACTGTGAGGTTCCCCACAGGCGCACTGCATTTGGGAAGAATGTGTTGTTTGTTGTAGGGGGGGAAATCTGGAATAGTCTTCCCTCTACAATGAGGGAATGCCCCACATATTCCTCCTTTAAAGGACAGTTGAAACAGTGGCTTAAATCAAATCAAAAGTGCGACCACTGACTCGACATGAATCAAAATACGCATTACTTACACATTACTTTTTATTTCATTGTTATATCCTGTCTGGGTCTGGTGTCCTTCTGAGTATGTAATGTATTGAGCTATGTCTTGTCTCTTCTATTTGTATTTATCTATTTATTTAGTAGGGACTACGGATGCAAATTAGCATCTTTGCTATAATTATGACCACTGACTCGACTTGAATCAAATTACACATTACTTATTTTATCTTATTTAATTTAATTTAATTTAATTTAATTTTAATTTTATTGTTTTATCCTGTCTGGGTCTGGTGTCCTTCTGAGTATGTAATGTATTGCGCTGTGTCTTGTCTCTCTATTTGTATTTTATATATTTTTTTAGTAGGGACTACGGATGCAAATTAGCATCTTTGCTATAATCCGTCATATTTACAGAGATATGTAATCGCTGTTCATTAATGTGCACTGTCCCTATCCAAAAATAAAGAATTGAATTGAATTGATTTTATTTTAACTCCAAAGGCCCAGGTGACTTTATCAGAATGCATAGTATTCTGGATCCATGTAATAACTGGCCTTTAAAAATAAAAATCTGCCTGGCTCTATGGGAGTTTAACATAGGGGTGCCCATACTTATGCACCCTGTATTTTAATGAAAATACACGCAAATAAACGCAGCCGACCCCGGTTCGAATCCAGGCCGGAGTTCTTTTGCTGCATGTCACACCCCCTCTCTCTGCTGGGTTTCCTATCTGTCTACTGCTAATAAAAGGCGTCTATGCCAGAAAAAATCTTAGAAAAACAAAGATTTAAAGTTATAGTTTTTGCTAGATGGTTTTCATTACTGTCAGCATACACAGAATATATGCCGGAACTTTGTGCATACATATTTCATCCCTCTGGGCTAAGCCTCGGATCTCCCATAATCCTCGATCCGCCCCTGGTGATGAGGCTTTCCTCCACACTTCCAAAAGGTCAGATCTATAAGATCTATGCAGACAACTACTTCTCCTGTGGTCCATTGTTCCATTGTTGTGAAGCTCATTGATCGTGGAATTCATTAGGTGGGAACATCCAGGCAGGTGTGCTACCACTTAACCATTTTACATACAATTTTATCCAGTTTAATTGTAATTTTTATAAAGTACTTCATAAAAATATGACTAATGTGTGTTTTTTATTGTTATATACCTTTATGGGGCTAAGTAAGCAATCAATCCTGTAAATTATCCGTTAGTTGTTCTGAATTGTTGTTCAAACGATGTGACTACAAATACAGAAATTCCAACTTAGCCAATGTGATATATAGGGCCGGGACTTGATTAAAAAAATTAATCAAATTAATTAGAGGCTTTGTAATTACATCCATCCATCCATCCATTGTCTACCGCTTATCCTGTATTCAGGGTCGCGGGGGGCTGGAGCCGATCCCAGCTGTCATTGGGCGAAGGCAGGGTACACCCTGGACAGGTCGCCAGTCTATCACAGGGCCGACATGTAGAGACAGACAACCATTCACGCTCACATTCACACCTACAGGCAATTTAGAGTCATCAATCAACCTATCCCCGGCTTTGTAATTAATTAATCAAAATTAATCACATTTTAATCGCATAAATATTTGACCTGAGAACAGTGGGAAGTAATTTTTTTCACATGGATTTTCACAAACCTAGGACCGCCACTGGCTACACTTAATGGCAAAAATTGCACTGGTCTGTTGGACTTGGTTGAACAAAAATAAAATATTTTGTTTATGTACTAAAAATCCATGTGAAAAAAATAACTTCTCACTGTTCTCAGGTCAAATATCTATATGCGATTAATTTCGATTAATTAAGTACAAAGCCTCAAAAAATCTCCTTCTCACCCCTGGTGGGGTGGTATCTGTGTCATCCTCAAGCTCGGGTCCTCTACCAGAGGCCTGGGAGTTTGAGGGTTCTGCGCAGTATCTTGGCTGTTCCTAGGACTGCACTCTTCTGGACTGAGGCTTCAGATGTTGTTCCTGGGATCTGTTGGAGCCACTCTCCCAGTTTGGGGGTTACTGCCCCAAGTACTACTCTTGTGCTTATGGCCTGTTCTTGTGCTGCCATGATTAGTGCCTCTGTGCTGTCTGTCAGGCCTGCATTTTCCAGCCACAGGATTTCTCCCTCCAGGTTGTCTGCACCTCCTCCTCCTCTGCACTCTCATCAGGTTTCTACTGCCTGAGACATTCACTTAGCAGTTCATCCTTCGGGGCCATTTTTTCGATGTAATCTCGAATTTTCAATGTTTCATCCTGGACTGTGGCCTTGACACTCAATAGCCCTCGGCCTCCCTCTTTCTGCTTAGTGTATAGCTTCAGGGTGCTGGACTTGGGGTGGAATCCTCTGTGCATGGTGAGGAGCTTTCTAGTCCTGATATCTGTGGCTTCTATCTCCTCCTTTGGCCAGCTTATGATACCAGCAGGGTATCTGATGACTGGTAGTGCGTACATGTTGATGTCTCGGACCTTGTTCTTACCATTCAGCTGACTTTTCAGGACCTGCCTTACTCTCTGGAGGTATTTGGCTGAGGTTTATTTCCTTGTGGCCTCTTCATGGTTTCCATTAGCCTGTGGGATGCCACAGCTATACTTGTAGCTGTCTTGGATATAACCTATGTTGCCCTCTGGTAGGTCGATCCCCTCAGTCCTGATCATCTTGCCTATCTTTGAGACCATCCGGCCACACTTGTCCAATCTGAATGACATCCCTATGTCATCACTGTAGATCCTGGTGGTGTGGATCAGTGAGTCTATTTCTCGCTCGCTCCTGGCGTACAGCTTGATGTCATCCATGTAGAGCAGGTGGCTGATTGTTGCCCCACTACGGAATCGGTACCCGTAGCCACTCTTCGTGATGATCTGACTGAGGGGGTTGAGGCCTATGCAGAACAGCAGTGGTGATAGTGCATCTACCTGGTATATGCCACACTTGATGTTGACTTGGGCAATCGGCTTTAAATTGGCCTCTAGGGTTGTCTTCCACATTTCCATCGAGTTCTGGATGAAGGCCCTTAGGTTCCTGTTTATCTTAAACACTTCCAGGCATTCCAATATCCATGTGTGCGGCATTGAGTCGTAGGCTTTCTTGTAGTTAATCCAGGCAGTGCACAGGTTGGTTCTCTTCTTACAGTCTCGGGCGACTGTTCTGTCAACCAGTAGCTGGTGCTTGGCTCCTCTGGTGTTACTGCCAATTCCTTTCTGTGCCTTGCTCATGTTTTGAGCCATATGCTTACTCAGGGCCTTCCATATATATAAAAATATATAATATATATATATATATATATATATATATATATATATATATATATATATATATATATATATATATATATATATATATATAAAAATATATAATATATATATATATATATATAAATATGTGGGACCTATTTCCCGCATGTCATCTCCCTCTCTCTTTTCCTGTTTCCACACTGTCTATAAAAGTAATAAAAAGGCTTGAACGGCACTCTAGCCAAAAAAAATATCTTTAAGAAAGGGAAAACCACCCTTGCCACCTGGACTTTTTTAACTCTCTGACATGTTTGTGAAACGTCGATGGAGACAATTTCAATACATCTCTGATTTATATTGGCACCAATGGATCCAGGAGTACCTGCCGTTGTTACAAGATGTAAATTGTAGTCATCATGGATTCATCAGCTCAATGTGGTTCCTGGCCTTGCTGCAAGGTGTTGGAGATTTTTCCTAACAAGAAGGGCCTGATGCATTCTGTCAAGTTACAGACCAAAATTTTGTTTCATACAAGGAGGTGTAGATTTAAAAATGTCCATGTATGGCAATTGAAGATTTCGCATTTGGCTCCTTTTATTGTTTATATGGAATTATTATGCCTGTGTTTGATGAGAGTTTAATTATGTAATCTCAATGTATGTTTGTTTATCAGTGGAAAACGTTCATGAAGAAGTGTTTAAAGAAAATAAACAGACTGTATGTTCAACTGCAAATTTTCTGATTAATCAGACAGTAATCAGCCTGTCAATTAGATATCCGGGTCGCAGCACTTCAGTAGTTTAAAGCATTGACTTTGCCTCTACAGGGGTTGTCATGCACTGTATGGAGTTATTTGTGGCGAGGTTATCAGGGTGTGCTGTGTCAGACTGGGGTCATTTTTCTCATCTGGTACTGCACTGTCCGAGTTAGATTCAAGGGAGGCTTTGATCTGACTCTGATCATCCTTCTCCTGCTGGAAAGCTGTCTTTGAGTAGACAATTCACAACCTTTCCAAAAAAGGACTATGATATCCAAATGACATTCATTAGATGGTTGGAAAACTGTTTTGTGGTAATCATCATCATCCACTAGTTATTTGGCCTTCCATTACTGTTACTACTGCTATTACTGCTCTCAGTGGGTCTCATTCATGAAACATGAGCAGAAGGAATGTGTGTGTAAACTGTTCGCAGGGGGAAATGTTTCACCATTCATCAAAATGTTAGTAGCTCCGAACTTTTCATAGCTAACTGAGAAAATCTCCTCCTGCCTCTGACAGCTCGTTGGGCTTGTGTAAATAAGGAAGGCACATAAATATTTCTTGTTGTTGTCAGAAATTATGTTAATGCGTTCTGTGCTCTGTTATGTTCACAATAGATGGCTTGAAAACATGTATTTTAAACATGACAATAGATCAGAAATAAATAACGTATTAAGCTTGATTAGTGGTCCTTTTGCATATTTAAGCTTGAGATTAGAGTTTTTTGTCGATTGAGGGTCCTGGAACAGAGGATGTCCCAGATTGTGAAGCCCTCTGAGGCAAACCTTCACATCATGAATACTCGTGTGGACATTAATGTTTTTCTACAATATTTACTCCTCATGACAGTAAAATATGTCATTCCAAACTAATTTACTGCAGTAATTATTCTCTAAATTATTAGAAAATGAGGTTAACACCCAGTCGTGCTTGAAAAAAAAATACCGTCAAATACAGTGAAACCGATATCATTTTGAAAAAAACCGTGATATACATTTTTGGTCATACCGCCCAGCACTATGTACACTTCATTTATAGGTGATAAAATGTGTAAATGCTGCCTTCTTTTTAAGTTTCAATTATTTTTTTAATGAATCAAACCACACATTTCCCTTTAATAAAACTCTAACTCGAGGTTTCTTACTCTGGCAGTGAGGAGGGCTGCTGCTCCAGGATCCATCAGACTGACAGTCCATCTGAAAGTGATCCAGATTCTCTCCGTCCTGAACCACAAAAACCCAGAGAAACAAACAAACAGACAATGAGACACACAAAAAGAGAGGAAACATCGTCCTGTAAACACCCCAACTAAACTCAAACCTGCTGAACAAAAAGAGGGCAGCACAGAGGAGCCAGCAGCAGCAGGCGGAAAAACACTCTTTTACTTAAGTGAAGTACTAGAGTAAATGTACTTAGTTACTTACAACCACTGGCCTACAACAGTAACAGTGGTAATATTTTAATTACAGTAATACAATGATGATGGTTTGTAATAACTTTCACAGAGGATTGAAAACATTAAAAGCAATATGTTCATATTTTGTGGCGATTAAGTGAAAAGGAAGTGAAGCTGTGCTGGAGTTTTACTATAAAAGCATGTGTGTTCTACCTTTAGCAGTATGTATCCAGTTGAACAGGTGATCAGGATGTGGTCCTTGAAAAAGTATTCTGATTGGATGGGGGTCAGCAGGGCATGGAGCGGGGTTTCAGGTGGCCGACACTGACTTCCTGTTATGACAAAATCAAAACGTCTACTCAGTGCTGTGTGTCCAGTGTTTCCATTTCCATTACATTGAGCAGACGCTTTTGTCCAAAGCAACTTACAATAATTACATTTGTCAAAAGAAAGAAACCAAAACACATTATTGCCAATAAAGTAAGATTGAAAAAATAGAAACAAGTGTCCTCGTCTGAGAAAAAGTAGTAAAGTAGTAGCTGTTCAGCAAACATACCTTAAGAACAACAGTGCTATGATCTGAGTGCTATAAGTAAGAACATAGAAGTGCATTTCGTATTTTCTTTTTTTTTTGGGGGGGTTGTTGTTAGTGGGTTATGCTCTGCTGACCCACTATGCTGTATTGACATTGGTCGGGAGTTCGTTCCACCACTGAGGACCAGAACAGAGAAGAGTCTGGACTTTGCTGAGACATTTGTTTGATTTCAGTGATGGTGGTTCTAAGTAGAGGAGCGAAGTGCTCGCATCGGGGTGTGTGGTTTGACCAGTGTTTGAAGGTAGATGGGTGCCGTTCCATTGATGGCCTTGAAGACCAGTGCCATCGTCTTGAATTGGATGCGTGCTGGAACAGGGAGCCAGTGGAGGTCACGGACGAGGGGGGTCACATAGGAGAATTTGGACAAGCGTTCTGGATACGCTGCAATGGTTTAGTCGCCGAGGCGAGAGAGAGTAGTAGTAGTCAAGGCGGGAGATGACCAGTGCTTGGACCAGAGCTGCGTTTCAATAACGGTTTATTATTATATAGTCGCCCTCGCTCACTCGCCCTCAGCCCTTGCTATGACGTCACACGGAGGCCCCTTGGAGGGCGGAGGGAAAGAGGGCGGAGGAACACACCTGCCCTCGTTCACTAACAGCCCAGACAATCATGGATCAACCACACGTTGTTGGAGTAGCGCTATACTGCCTATTCCAAATTACACAAAATATGCAGAGACTCATTTCATTGAGATGAAGACGTATTCTGCGCTTGATGGCAATACGTCGGCTTATATACTTACACTTGTAAACGTTGGGCTCTGCCATGACTCTGCAACAGACAGTCTAATTGCACAACTTAAGAAAATGAATTAAATTTAATTAATTTTCTACTTTCTTCTTCTTCCTTGGTGGTAAATAGACAGCAGAAAATGGTGTTTGAGGTTCATTATCGCCACCGCATGGACATATTTTTCGTGCACCACTGCAATGCATTGTGGGTGATATACAGCTCTGAAGTGACTATCGTTGTTCACTCGATCACTCAGCCCTCAAGGGTCGATCTCACGGAGTTCACTTCAGCTGTTCAGGGAATTGGAACAGCCCTTAAGATGGCGGCGGGGATTCCCCCGAGGGCAAGTGCTTACGGCAAGTGAGCGAGGGCGACTCAAACCGTTATTGAAACGCAGCTCAGGAGTTGCGTTGCGTCCTTTGTGAGGAAAGTCAGAATCCTGCGGATATTGTAGAGGACAAATCTGCAGGATTCGGGCCACAGCAGGGATGTTGGCGGTGCAGGATAGTTTACTGTGATGCCCTCGACAGTGACCAACAGGTCCTTGCGAGGGCAGTCTTTCCCTGGGATGAATAGGAGTTCGGTTTTATGCAGGTGAAGCTTGAGGTGATGTGCACTTGTCCAGACGGAGATGTCTGCCAGACATTCCGAGATGCGAGTTGCAATGTGAGTGTCAGAGGTTGGGGGAAAAGAGAGGAACAGCTGGGTGTCATCTGCGTAACAATGGTAGGAGAATCCATGTGATGTGATTACGGAGCCTAGTGATCTGGTGTATAGTGAGAACAGAAGTGGTCCTATTACTGAGCCTTGAGGGACGCCCGTTTCCAGAGAACAGGGTTTCAACATAGAGCCATGTGATCTAAAAGGTGCGATTTGTCAGGTATGATGTGAACCAGGTTAGAGCAGAGTCAGTGATGCCAAGTTCAGCCAGAGTGGAGAGGAGGATTTGGTGGTTGAATGTGTCAAATGCAGCAGATAGGTCGAGGAGAATGAGAACGGAGGAGTGGGATGAGGCTTTGCCATTTCACAGGGACTCAGTCACTGTGAGGAGGGCCGTCTCAGTGGAGTGAGCAGTCCTGAATCCTGATTGATTAGGGTCAAGGAGGTTGTTCTGTGAGAGATAGGATGATAGCTGGTTGTAGGCGGCACGTTCCAGGGTTTTAGAGAGGAATGAAAGAAGAGATACAGGTCTGTAGCTTTGGATGTCAGAAGCATCTAGGGTGGGTTTTTTTAGGAGGGGCTTCACTGTAGCTCTCTTAAAAGCCGCTGGAATGAGACCTGAGGTGAGGGAGGAGTTGATCAGGGTGGTGAGGAATGGCAAGATGAGATGTTGTGTGAGATGTCTTGGAGAAGAGAGGAGGGAATCGGGTCAAGGTAGCAGGTGGTGGCAAGGCTAGACATAACAAGTGCATGAACGGTCTTCAGAGGTAAGAGGGCTAAAGCTGGTAAGGTCATCAGAGGTGAGAGTTGGAGATGTTTTCTGGGAGGTTATAGGAGTGAATAAGGAGTGAATGTCTTTCACTTGCTTGGTAAAGTAAGTTGCAAAGTCATCAGCAGTGAGGGAGGAAGGAGGAGGAGGGATAGGAGAGGTGAGGAGGGAGGAGAACATGTTGAAGAGTTTCCTGGGGTTGGAGGCAGAAGCGTTGATCCTTGACAGTTAGATTTAGCTGCCGAAAATTTTGAGGTGAAGTCAGAGAGGAGGTGGTGGTAGTGAGCAAGGTCCTCATCCTGGCCTGATTACTTCCATTTTCTCTCTGCCACTCGCAACACTGATCTGTTGGTACGCAGAGATTCGGACAGCCGTGGGGGATGATCCATCTTTGTTCGGCTGTCCTGCCGCTGTAGTGGCAAGCTCTTAAGTGCTTGGTTTATCTCATGCAGATTTAGCCCCTCCCTCCAATAAGGTCTATTGACTACAGCTGAGATGGCTGAAACTAGGTAATTGCCCACTCAGTAAGATTAGCTTCACAAGAATTTAAACAACAAGCTATCTAGACAAGACTAAATGTTACAACTAGCTCTACTCACAGAATACCTAAACCCAAATCTACAATTAGTTTCTGACAAGATACAAAGCAGCTTCCTTCCTTTCTTCAGACAAAATGTAGTTCGTCTATGTTTCCCATACATAGACCAATGTGTGGCACCGTGCCACAGAATCAACACCGAGCACCACAACGCAATTTTGAAATATAAATATTGTTCCGTTCTTTCATCTCCGCATAGCACTCTTTTTCCCTGTCATTCTCGTTCACACACACACACACACACACACACACACACACACATGGTGGCCCGCCAGAATATCAACATTGACCACCACATATTGATTTTATTTTTTCTAACTATTTAAAATGGGTAATATCTTATTTAATTGTAGAGCTGCGTGCAGCGCATCAGCCCCTCCCCCCGCTTTCTCTCTGTCTCGTTCTCTCTCGGACCGTCTGTGGACAGCCCCTCCTCTCTGTGAACAGTCCCTCCTCCACTTAATGTTCATGCACAGGAAGGATTTCAAAGGGCACGAAGTCGAGGGGGAGGAGCTCGGTGGTCGTTGGGGAGGAGCGGGAGAGTTGTAAACATTCAAAATCTGACAGAGCGCCCTCCATCCGCCAGACTTGGCGACTGGGACTTTAAAATATACAGTGGAGCATCTTATATACAGTGGTATTATTTAATATTTCCCTCCCTGGGGTTGCTTCCACCACACACTGGTGTGTGTGTGTGTGTGTGTGCATGTGTGTTTAGCATGTACTATATAGTGTATATCAACATGTACATGTGTATCAGACAGTGTGTAGTTTATAGTGTGTATGTACCTGTAGATGTGTATGTGATCCTCCAACCCAGGTTCTCTCCTGAGTTGTCACTGTGGAAGACGATGATGACGATGCTGCTGTCGGTCTGAATGTCACTTGGAGGTTGGTCTCCACAGAACGGACCAAACTCTCTGCTGCCTGCTGAGATCTGAAACATTTTCAGCTCATTAGTGACCCGGGCAGACCATGTGTCTGTGAACGGGTGTGTGTACGCGATTCTGACCTTGATGTGGTCGTAGGGGCAGCTGATGTCGGGGTGGTCCTCCACGTCGAAGCGTGGGTCAAACTGGAGGCGGAGCCTGAAGCCCGACTCCACCTCGATCCGGTACAGACACTCTGAACTCTTTGGGTATGGAGAAGGGAAGTCCACGCTGCTCAGAACACCGGAGCGTTCCCTGAACACACCGCCACTGCACTCCACTGAAACACACACACATACACACACACAAACACACACACACACACACACACTCAGGGTTTCCATGACATAACATTAGGTCATTACCAGGCTAATACTGACCCTACACTGACTACCCATACCTTAACCTTAAACCAAGCATTGACCCAAAAATGTAATGACTTACTTTAGGGATGTCGATTGTTCTCAAAAAAAGAGTCACATGGTTGAGCTTTATACAATCTTAAACCCATCAAAACCATATTGAATTCATGTGTACAGGATAAGAAATGTGTAAGGATTTCTGAAGCTGATTGCAACCCCTGGCTTGAGTCGTTGTTTATCTGACTTGTGCCGCCTTGTGAACGAGATCGAATCGTGTTCGCGTCCTGCGCATGCGCGAGAATTTTCGCCGGGGATTTCACCCGGAAGTGGAAGGAAGCGCAGACGGCGTCAAATAGTAATATAGTTGCCGGAACAGTCAAACGATGCCCAACATGTACGCCAACACTACTCTGTCTAACTCCTCAAACGGCATCTTTGTCTGTATGCCGCCAGATAGTTTGTTATTGTTTTTAAGTAGCCGTGTACCGGAAGTAGTTTGTTTTTAAGTAGCCGTGTACCGGAAGTAGTCCTAACACTGTCTTGTAGAAAGGGTTAGATGATCTAACGAAGCGGAGTCAGCCAGGTCACTGACCATTATAGGAATTATTCAACGCCATGTGAACAGGGATTTTAGAAGAGACCCCCCCGTCCAGTGGCAACGTATTTCTTGGTAAAACCAATACGCTCTTACCATGTGACCGCACTGAATGTCAGTTTGTCCCAATATTACAGGTAAAACACATCACACACAGTGTTGGGCAAGTTACTTCAAAAGCGTAATGCATTATTTATTACTTGTTACTGTAATTTCAAAGTAATTAGTTACATTACAATATTACTGTCTTTGAAATGTAAGGCATTACACTACTTTTACATTACTTTTGCATTACTTTTCGCCAAAATAAAAGGAAATATGGATTCTGTGTTCTCAATAGATCTTCTTGTGTTAAATAAAGCTCATTACACAGCAGGAAGTGATGTGGTATGGCATAATGACTGAGCTAGGCTTAAGGCTGACAAAAGTACAATATAATGTATAAAATAAGACATTATAGAAATACTGTAGCTTTAGGTATTCATATTGAAATCAATAGAGCTAGAGCCTACTACTGTAGATTGTAAAAAAAAAAGTCATGACAAGATATAGCCTACAACCCTTTTTACATTTCTATCCGTGGACGTCGGAACTATTTTCTGAGGGGGGGCGGGATTTTTGTTGGGAGGGTCGGGGGAGAGACCACAATGACTAACGAACTAGACTGGATAAACGGTCCGCGTACGTTGCGGCCATCCGACTTTCGTTTTGTAGTCGACAGTAAAACGGACAACGAGTCGTTTCCCGTTTTTCGCTTCAAAATAAAAGAACGAAAAACGGAAAATGACTCGCATCCCGTCATTGGTTTTAAAAACGGAAAAGTTAAAGTTAACTGATATTAGCTATTGTGTTCATGAATGGGATTCGGGGATGAAATAACAGGGCCATTTTTCATTCCGTCTTTTTTAATGTCCCGGAAGGTGCTGTGTTATGCTGCGAAATTACCTGAAAGCCTACCTGAGACATTTAGGGGGATCTCTAAATCATTGTTCATAAACGCTCTGACAGCGTCTGACGCTCGCGTTTGAAAGTAAACCTACTGTTTTAAACACGCACCAAAAGCGTTATGACACGGACATAAAAGCGGTTAAAAAACGACGGGGAGAATCGGAGCCTCCGCCTCCTCGCCGCAGCCCCTCAGCTGTTGATCCTCGGGGTGCAGTAGAATAGTCTTTTTTGCTTAGGAAGGTTCCTAACTGAAGAAGTGACCCGGAAGTAAACAAGTGGCCGCCATGATAAGAGCCGTTCGAATTCACTAAATGTTAAGGAAAGGAGCTCCAATGCTTCCTTTCAGAGCTCCTTTAGCATAGGATGCAACAGACCTTCCTATGCGAAAGGAAAGGAGATCACGCCGACCCACAATTCTTTGCGAGAGCAACATTTAAAGTGCCACACACCTCGGCCGTTCATGAAAACAAACGATATGTGCATTTACATATTTAACATTAACTTTCATGCAGACATATAGTAATTGGAATAGTGTTGATAAATGTGTGGACAGTGATAATAATCGAATGTTTTTTTTTTTTTTTTTTCAATCATGCAACAAAAACGAAACTAAAACCACAAATGAAACGTAAATAAAGCAACCGGTCAAACAGGAGCTGCTGGACCTGAAGCCGGTCAGTGAACCAGCTGTTTATAAAACCAGCATGTGGAGAAGTGGATGACGCGTTTTTTGTAGTCCATTATTGTAGTTTCTCCAGCGCAGATGCACGTCAATCGCCGGCGCCGATCATCAGCTGTCAATCATCAGCGGCGCGTTATAATGACGTAGCTTAGTGAAAGTCCGGTCGGATTCTCTGAGCACCGCGGTCGACTATTCCTAAATCCTTTTAAGTTCTCCTATCGCCTTTCCTTAACCCCGTGACGTTTTCCCCAGAGGTCAAGGAATAGGAGATAGGAATAGGAGTTAGGACCTTATTTTTTGACTATTCGACTGCACCCTCGGTGTGACCGGTGTTGTACCCAATACGGCACCCCCCGCGTCAGATGCACCCCCTCGCGGGAGCGCGCACCACTCGCTTGATCGGAAAGGAAAGCAGTTTGACTAAACAAACGCAGGGGAAAATACTATACTACGATTTAATTATTTGTGAAAGAGATGGAAGAGAAGAATACAAGTGATTACAGTCTTTAAAACTGTTCTAAAGAGTACAAACAACCGATGTTTTTCTTCCAAAAAACTCGAACGAACGAGTTTTTTGGAACGAACGCAAAAGAACACCTTATTGTTCTGTGGAAATATATAGCCTACCCCAGCCATGACTACAAAATGAATTAACTTAATTTTGATTTGAGCAAGTTGAATGTATTTGACACAGCGTTTCACAACACTAAATATCCATCCATCCATCCATTTTCTACCGCTTATCCTGTATTTAGGGTCACGGGGGGGCTGGAGCCGATCCCAGCTGTCATTGGGCGAAGGCAGGGTACACCTGGACGGGACGCCAGTCTATACAACACTAAATATGATTCTAGCATTTCTTGCAATTCATAGGTTAAAAAGTAAGTGCTGTATATAGGTCGAAACAATAGCCTTCTGATCCTGAATATCTCTTGATGAAAATGTAATGTGATCTATGCCTGATAGACAAGTCATAACCTATGTGTGTTTCTCACCATTAAAGGGCAAATTCTCTTCATCAAATAGCTACACTTGTTTTTGTGAAATTAAACATTTTTCTTGCTGCTTTATAAGATAAAATATAATAAACCAATTCCACATCCACCACTGACTTATCTGTTGTCAGACCTATCAAACTCATACATATCTTGGCACCAATTGCATGCAGTTAAAAGCACCAATAGTGAGGTCAAAGGAACAAAATGATGCAGATAGGGTGCATTTCATGGCAGGCCTTGTTTTCCATTTCCTGTGATATGTACCCCCAGCATAACTCTTACTGTAAAGCTGTCACATACACTAAACTGACTCTGGTTACACATACTAGTCTCATCTGCGTAGCGTGAAAAGCATTTGATGCTAGGATCAACAGAATCATGAATGAAACTGACTCTGCTTAGACATAATAGTCCCATGAGTGTACTGTCAAAAGTATTTGATGCTGGGATCAACAGGAAAATAATTAGGAGGGGGTGCATATCACGACAGGCCTATTTTCACACCAGGCAGAATAAGCACCCCCTCTTAACTTTTACTAGGAAGGTGGCACATGCATGAAACTCACACTGCTTACTCATACTAGTCCCATGTCTGTATTCTGAAAAGCATTTGATGCTGGGATCAACAGAATTCTTTTAAAGGGGGGGGGGGGTGCATATCACGCCAGGCCTATTCACAACAGGCAGAATAAGCACCCCCTCTTAACTTTTACTAGGAAAGTGGCACATGCATGAAACTCACACTGCTTACTCATACTAGTCCCATGTCTGTACTCTGAAAAGCATTTGATGCTGGGATCAACAGTATTCTTTTAAAGGGGGGGGGGGGGGGGGGGGGGTGCATATCACGCCAGGCAGTGGCGTGCACAGACTTTTTGAAGGCGGAAAGAGAAAAAAAGGGCACATATAGCATATAAAAAAAAGTTTCAAAAGGGCATTTTCGTTGATAAAGGGCAAAAGTCCTGGTGCGTTAGCACCACCTAGTGTCTATGTGTGCACGCCACTGACGCCAGGCCTATTTTCACAACAGGCAGAATAAGCAAACCCTCTTAACTTTTACTAGGAAGGTGGCAGATTTATGAAATGGACTCCCCTCATCAGTCCTGTGTGTACTCTGACAAGTACAGTAGTGATGCTGGGAGAAACACACCACTTTCATGAAAATAATGTAATTGTTGAATTTAATTAGTTTTTATTTTTACACTGAATAGTATTTGCATATGAAATGAATAGAAATGTAGGCAACATTCCTCACTCCCCACCATCGAGGCTGTCCAGCACAGAAGATGTCTGCGGAGGGCGCGCAGCATCACCAAGTACAGCTCCCACCCCAACCGTTCCCAGACTAGCAGGTTCAGGAACAGCTTCTTTCCTGGGGCTGTCTCCCTGCTGAACTCTGCACCTCCCCCCACCCCCCCACTGAACCCTGCAACATCACCCCCCTGGCACATCGACCCCCATTGACTGTACTCCTCCCGGCCTTGACGGCCATGCCATGCACCTTGACCCACCTGTTCATTTGCACTGACTGCTTTATACTGTTTTACTGTACTGCACTTATGCCCTCTACCTCAATCCACTTCACTCCACACCACTTGTTCTTCACCTGTCTTAACTGCACTTTACATACAGAGTCTGATCTGCACTCCCCTCTGCTATTTAGTAGCAAAACTGCTGCTCACTTTTATAGTCATGTTATAGTCTTATATTGTACTGCACATATCCTACTTCATACTGTGCATTCTCATGTCTATAGTCTTTGTCATATTTTACTACTCCGTGTTACTGTACATATCTATCCATACTGTATATATCTTATTTATAGTCTTTTCATAGTTTACAACCTTACTGCTCACATTGCACATACTGTATCTTATTATATACTATCTCATTATTTATATACCACTGCCATTCATATGCACATATTCTGCACTTTCTGCTTATTTGCACTTCTGGTCAGATACTAAACTGCATTTCGTTGTCTCAGTACCTTTACTCTGTGCAATGACAATAAAGTTGAATCTAATCTAATCTTAAACATAAGTAGCTTAGAAATTAATTGCATTTGCCCCTTCATGTAGTGTAACTACTTTATTTAATTACATTTTACATAATAGCATAAATTTGTTAGCAAAGGATGATAATGTGCAGCAGTTGTAGCGCACAAACCCAGAACTAGTCTGATAAAGAATTAACGGTGGGAGAAAATACACAGTGGGGAATCAGCTCTGTTTACCCTGGAACAACTTCTCTCTCACTGGAGAGGAAAATCTCCTATTGATACATGCTCTATGAAATAGGCCTACATGCACATCACGTCCCTTTTAGTATCTCATTGGCTGTCAACTTTCACGCAGACTACCTGCATTAACATATCAAGTAATACACAACACAAAATAAAGGTTAATTTTCTATAATTAAGAGCATCAAATGTCAAAATATTAATGTAGCCATATCTAGTCATTCTATTATAATTTATATACATTTACACAGCATGTGATAGCTACTGAATACATTAATTGTAGCCTAGGCGTATATTATCCAATTTCGGAAATGACGCTACTCCATAGAGACGACACATTGACCGACGACAGTAGCTATTGACCGACAATTGAAAGGAATCTATTGACCAACAATTTTAAGCAATGGATCCAACACTGTACCAATCAATTTTGGACTACAAATCTGAAGGCCGATATTTGCCCAACACTAACCCCACATTGGTTTCTATTTACTTTCATCGCGTTACACATAAAGATAGGACAGCATGTATAGTAAAAAACAGATCACATGACATATGTTCTAAAACTTGTTCTAGCTATGTTCGACTCAAATATGAAGTGACATAATAAATGTCAGCAGATATTTAACTATTTCATGTTTCAGGTGTCAGAATGTGCAGTGTGCCAGGCAGCTGCTCATATCATTAAACAACTTTATTGAGTATACCCCAATAAAGGTAGCTGTTGTTGACACATTCTAAAAATCAATGCCTGTTGTTTTATCACAAAACATATTACATATTGCCATACAGATAAAAATACATAAATATCATTATATACTTCACAGCAGTTACCAAACTGGTTTTGTTTTCAGTGCCCAATTACCATCTTCTGCCCTTTATGGGGAGAAGATTTCTACAGAAATGTATAATTTTATTTTGTACTGGTTTTTTTTTTTCAGGTTACACATCCATTTGAGCTAATCGGGATGGACTTAATTGGCAAACTGAAAAAAAACTGACAGTGGATACGAGTACATATGTGTGATGGTAGACTACCTGACCAAATGGCCACAAGCCTATCCTCTCCATAGAAAATCGGCAGCTGAGGTGACGGAATGCATAATCAAATTCTTTCACCAGTTTGAGGCTCCCAAAAGGATCCTGACGGACCAAGGAAGGGAGTTTGTGAATGAGGTAAGTTAAAAATACTTTGAAAAAATATTGCAGAAATATTTCAGTTGTGTTTTGATCTATATAGAGTATGTTCTTTTTATTTAACAGATTAACAAGGAAGTTTGCAAAAAGTTGGGAATCAAAAGGAGTCTTTGTTCACCGTATCATCCTCAGACAAATGGGCTGGTAGAGAGGATGAATGGTACAATACAGCCTCCACCCCACCAGCAGCACCAGCCTCCACCCCACCAGCAGCACCAGCCTCCACCCCACCAGCAGCACCAGCCTCCATCCCACCAGCAGCACCAGCCTGCACATCCACCTCACCAGCTCCATATACTCTTACTTCAGCAGAGAAATGTAGGTATTATGATATTGTATTTCTTAAATTTGATTTTTTTCCCCCAAAATGTACAAATCTTCTTTTCCCCCCAGATGTTCAGGAGGCATGGGCAGGGAAAGATGTTCATGTACTTCTTTCCAAAGTGGGCCCATACAAGCTGTTTTATTGGGACATTCTGAATACTGGTCCGGACAAGGAGCTGGAGAGTGAGGTAATACTCTTTCATTATTGTATGAAATCATCAATTTCCACTCCCTATTGGGTAATACTTCAGTAATGACATTTAGAGTATATTGTGTAGAAATAAAATGACCTTAAAACATGCAAGGAAAATCAGGAATACTACAACAGTGTAGTTGATAGTTTTACAGTGAAACTGCCACTGTGTAATACTAATGACATCTTTATAACATTTTTTATAGGTGATCATGCGTATTTGTCTTTGCTACTGCGTCAGTACAACCAGTGCGAGATGGTGCGGTCATTGACACTTTCACAATGACCTCAATATGGAAAAGAAATTTCAGAAAATGTACTGGAGTGAAATGACTTTGCATTTTGTAAATATTACAAATATGCATTTTCAAGTTAAAGAGATTATGATTTTTTTCCCCCCTTTAACTTCTTTCAGATTGATCCAATGGCACACAAAGTCATAGTGGGAATTGTGAATGACAACCATCACTGGATGTTGGTTGTGAGAAGAGCAGCATTGCCCAACATTATAGAATTTCACTAATATCACTAATGCCCAGGGTGTTTTCCTAATTTATGTTGTGTTTCCATGTGAATAATAAAAGGTGATGTACCCACATGAAAAAAGAAGCCTTTTCTTGGATCCATTTGGGGAATCCAAAGGCAAGATCCAAACGTGCCTGGAGTCAACAAGGTAAATTTGACTCTTAAATGTAGTAGCTCTTCTATGAGTTGCTAAATGATGTACAACAGTTTTCACACATGTGTTATTTACATACTTTAGAGCCTTCATGAGGAAAAAGGGCTGCAACGTTTCCAGGTGGACATGCAGCACTCTCCCCCATAGCCGTCAAAGAGATGGCACATCCTGTGGTGTCCTGGCCTTAAAAGTGAGTGTGAAATGCAGTTACGGAAACATTATTGTCAAACTCAAATTAAGTAGCAATTGCAGTGAAGGGCTTGACCTGCTTTTAGACATCCTGACGTAGGTTTAAAAGGTAGGTAATACTTAGAATTTGTTTGATTTGTATTTAATGAATTGGGGCAGGCGGTCATAGACCATGCAATGCTTATTACATGTTCTTAATCAAAGTTCTCTTCAGTTTGCAGAGAAAATTTTACAAGGGCAGGCAATGGACATCAACACATCACAGAAGGCAGTGGACAAGTTCCGACTAGAGATAGCCAAGTCCCTCCTTAGAGAATCAGGTGTTTCCTTTTTGCTCAACATTGTCAGTCACTTCATGTTGTTGTTTTTTATTCATGTTCTCTCACAAATATGAAACCGTAAGACAGTCGATTAATACTGTGCAATGCAAATTGTATTAATCTGAACATGTTTGTCCAATATTGTTTGTCTTAACAGATGACCTGAGCAACGTGTGCTTCTTTTGTGGGATGGAGCACCAGGATGAAACACAATGGGTAATTTCTACGCTTTCAAAAATGTTAAAAAAGGAAAAGGAATAGTTTTTACTTCATCATTGTCATGGTTGCCCTGGTTATTTACAACAATTGATTACAACAATCTTATGCTTCATCGGCATCTATTAATAAAGACATTGCTTATGTTGTGCTCGTTTTGTGTTGACATTTAAGATTACTTACTTTCTATTATGTGCTGGACAAAATATTTTTTTAGCCCGAACAAAACACTTATGTTGGTGAGAACATTCAAAAACTGAATTAATATTAAAGATATTATTAGTCAATAAAATTAGTTATTCTATATTTAAGGACACGTTATAATATAAAACTTGCATACCACTATACCACTACCCCTCCCTATTTCCCCAGATTTGCTGTAACGTCTGTCAGAGGTGGTACCACCACGGTTGTGTAGGTTGGCCTCCAGTGGATGAGGAGTACCTGTGTCTCGCTTGTGAATAATGGCGCCACTTGCTATTTATTGTATATATTTGTATATTGTTAGAATATTTATTATTTATATTTTTGTTTGTTTTTTTAGATGTGATGTGTTTATTGTGAAGGTGTTCAGTGTTCAAAGTGTTTTTTCCATCACAATAAATTATGTAAATGTTCCCTATGACTTTGTGTGCACATTTCCCAAAAGAAGAGTCTAGAGAGAATATGTCATCACCAGGTATGAATTACACTATCGTAGTGGGAGATGTGTTGCCGTTTCTCCCAGCATAAAATACTTTTTCAGAGTATAGTCAAAGGACTGATACTGATGACGGGAGTCCGTTTCATGCATCTGCCACCTTCCAAGAAAAAATTAAAAGGGGGTGCTTATTCTGCCTGGTGTGAAAATAGGCCTGGCGTGATATGCACCCCCCCCCCCCTTTAAAAGAATTCTGTTGATCCCAGCATCAAATGCTTTTCAGAATACAGACATGGGACTAGTATGAGTAAGCAGTGTGAGTTTCATGCATGTGCCACCTTCCTAGTAAAAGTTAAGAGGGGGTGCTTATTCTGCCTGGTGTGAAAATAGGCCTGTCGTGATATGCACCCCCTCCTAATTATTTTCCTGTTGATCCCAGCATCAAATACTTTTGACAGTACACTCATGGGACTATTATGTCTAAGCAGAGTCAGTTTCATTCATGATTCTGTTGATCCTAGCATCAAATGCTTTTCACGCTACGCAGATGAGACTAGTATGTGTAACCAGAGTCAGTTTAGTGTATGTGACAGCTTTACAGTAAGAGTTATGCTGGGGGTACATATCACAGGAAATGGAAAACAAGGCCTGCCATGAAATGCACCCCATCTGCATCATTTTGTTCCTTTGACCTCACTATTGGTGCTTTTAACTGCATGCAATTGGTGCCAAGATATGTATGAGTTTGATAGGTCTGACAACAGATAAGTCAGTGGTGGATGTGGAATTGGTTTATTATATTTTATCTTATAAAGCAGCAAGAAAAATGTTTAATTTCACAAAAACAAGTGTAGCTATTTGATGAAGAGAATTTGCCCTTTAATGGTGAGAAACACACATAGGTTATGACTTGTCTATCAGGCATAGATCACATTACATTTTCATCAAGAGATATTCAGGATCAGAAGGCTATTGTTTCGACCTATATACAGGTTAACCCATTTAAAAGCACTTACTTTTGAACCTATGAATTGCAAGAAATGCTAGAATCATATTTAGTGTTGTGAAAAGCTGTGTCAAATACATTCAACTTGCTCAAATCAAAATTAAGTTAATTCATTTTGTAGTCATGGCTGGGGTAGGCTATATATTTCCACAGAACAATAAGGTGTTCTTTTGCGTTCGTTCCAAAAAACTCGTTCGTTCGAGTTTTTTGGAAGAAAAACATCGGTTGTTTGTACTCTTTAGAACAGTTTTAAAGACTGTAATCACTTGTATTCTTCTCTTCCATCTCTTTCACAAATAATTAAATCGTAGTATAGTATTTTCCCCTGCGTTTGTTTAGTCAAACTGCTTTCCTTTCCGATCAAGCGAGTGGTGCGCGCTCCCGCGAGGGGGTGCATCTGACGCGGGGGGTGCCGTATTGACCTGTTTTCACACTTTTCCAAAAGTGGAGTGTATGCCGATCTCGCGATCGCGAATGTAGAGTCCGACTCTGCTGCTGCCATCATCTTCTCCTCAATCGCTAGCAGTAAGAGGAAGTAAACATTTGCGAGTGTTATTTTTCTCCTCTGTGGATCTCGCAGTGATGGCGAATTTGTATCAAAACAACAACCCAATTGATTTCTGGTAAAAAAAAAAAAAATGCATTGTAACGCGCGTTACTGAGATTTGTAAAATATTACCAAATTTTTTTTGTAATGCCTTACATTACCGCGTTACAGCAAAACGTAATGCATTACAGTAATGCATTACTTTTGTAACGCGTTACTCCCAACACTGATCACACATATCGTAGTGTAATGATCTGATAATCTCTTGAATCAAATATTAACATCCTGAGATCTTAGTGTATTAATATTCATTAACATTTAAAGCTTAAGCTGGTCTACGATTTGAAAGGTTTGAAAAAAGCATCCCCCCCACACGCACCCCTCCCCTCTCTGCTCCTCCAAGCTTGTATCGTTCTCCCCTAGCAGCCTCCCACCTCCATCTTATTTTACGAAAATGGTTCACCGAAATGTGTTTCTGAAAACATTTTGCAATGCAGTTGCTGAATCTGTCTTTTAGATTGACAACGGTCAGTTTAAAACATTTTCGAGAGCTCGCGGGCGTTGCCGCACTGTCTCTCGAAACTCGCGCAACGCGACGGCATTGCACGGCTTCTTACAGACAATGAATGGGAACATTTCCTCCGCTTATGAACTCAGGCAGGACACTGTTTAGTTTCCCGGTGTGTCCGGGACTTCCACCACATGTACAAAGCAGTAATAGTGTTTATTACGGCCATGAATGATGAAACATTATCAGTGTAAATGCAGCGGGTGCTGGTTTATGGAGTAAGAGAGCTTCCAAAAAGATGTGTCCATGATTCTAACCATTCGTACTCGTAATGATAAACATTTGTATGTAAATAAAAAAGTTGTACCCAAAATTCTGCTGTCATACACATGAGTCTGAGAAATTGTTCGGGTTAGGATTGTTTTTATGTGAGTATGAATCTAAAAGCTGTGAGTGCAAAGTCTTGTGAATACAACTCTAATTTCTACGACTACGAAGTCTTCACTGTGAACACGAATTCAAGTTTGTGGGTACGAGTAGAAAAAGTGTTGAAATGACGTCACAGCAGGTCACAGGCAGGTCACAGGGAAAGTAATCGAACCCCGAGTGATGCGCCGAAGCCGAGGATGGCTGACAACAGCAGTGGACTGATGGACACCGCGGGTAACTCAGGGGAAGCAGCATCACAGGTAAAGTAAATAACACATCCAACATTTATTTATTTTTATTTAGTTATTTATTTCATGAAATTGTACTGTTTTAAATCATATACAGTTTATGGACGTGAAGACTGCTACTGCTTTAGCTTACAAGCTAACGACATGCCGGTGGCGGTTTAGTGCTTGCATTAGCTACTAGCATTAGAAGTTGGCTTAAGTTAGCTAATTAGCGCTGATGAAAACAAAAACAAAACTAATTTGAGATATAACGTGTATATTTGTGTAGTCTTATCTGTCATAAACAAGAGATTAGGCGTTACGGTGCGCGTTTGTGTCGCGGTGCTAGACGGTCTGAGGCTCCATTCTCCACGTAATTAGTCGTTTATTTAACCAGCACTATTACTCTGAAGCTGTTTAATCAAGGTAAAAAAAAAAAAGAACCATAAGGAAAATATCCTGCATAGTTCCTCTGTAGCCTCTTTGATCAGAGCCTTGATTTAAGGCGTTCCAATAACCGAGCAGCTACTGGTCCCTGTAAACAACAAGTTTGATGTATTAAATGCCACTGTTAACATAGTCATTTACCAACATACAGTAATCTATCAATTCCACATAGGCTGGACAGACATTCAAAATAATTTTGTATTTTAGCAAAATAATATATATGCCAATCATTAGCATGCAAGTTAATACAACAAAAATCAATTATTATATTATTAATTATGATTATTATTACTACAGTTTGGACCCATGCAAACCACACTTGTGCGCCTAATCTCAAGCAAATGACTGCAGGCAAATAATAATAACTCTTACTGGGGGCGCAGCTCTGATCAAAGAGGCTACAGAGGAACTATGCAGGATATTTTCCTTATGGTTCTTTTTTTTTTTTACCTTGATTAAACAGCTTCAGAGTAATAGTGCTGGTTAAATAAACGACTAATTACGTGGAGAATGGAGCCTCAGACCGTCTAGCACCGCGACACAAACGCGCACCGTAACGCCTAATCTCTTGTTTATGACAGATAAGACTACACAAATATACACGTTATATCTCAAATTAGTTTTGTTTTTGTTTTCATCAGCGCTAATTAGCTAACTTAAGCCAACTTCTAATGCTAGTAGCTAATGCAAGCACTAAACCGCCACCGGCATGTCGTTAGCTTGTAAGCTAAAGCAGTAGCAGTCTTCACGTCCATAAACTGTATATGATTTAAAACAGTACAATTTCATGAAATAAATAACTAAATAAAAATAAATAAATGTTGGATGTGTTATTTACTTTACCTGTGATGCTGCTTCCCCTGAGTTACCCGCGGTGTCCATCAGTCCACTGCTGTTGTCAGCCATCCTCGGCTTCGGCGCATCACTCGGGGTTCGATTACTTTCCCCTGTGACCTGCCTGTGACCTGCTGTGACGTCATTTCAACACTTTTTCTACTCGTACCCACAAACTTGAATTCGTGTTCACAGTGAAGACTTCGTAGTCGTAGAAATTAGAGTTGTATTCACAAGACTTTGCACTCACAGCTTTTAGATTCATACTCACATAAAAACAATCCTAACCCGAACAATTTCTCAGACTCATGTGTATGACAGCAGAATTTTGGGTACAACTTTTTTATTTACATACAAATGTTTATCATTACGAGTACGAATGGTTAGAATCATGGACACATCTTTTTGGAAGCTCTCTTACTCCATACTGGTTGCAGTACGTCCCCGACCCCAAACTGCTCGGCGATCACTCACCACAATCCCCCCTCCCCGCTGACGCCACAGCCTCAGCCAAAATCTCACTCTGAACTCAGTTAAACACGTGAGAGCCCTGCTCCATACCTGAACTGCTCAGGGCAACAAGCGTCTTGTCCGCTCGTAGTTTCAAACGTGGAAGTGGGTCGGGATGAGACAGGAGCAGGAGGAGGAGCAGGAGAGTGCGCGAGGATTGGATAGGAACATTTTTGGCTCTATTGACAAATCTTTAAAATCGTAGACCAGAGCTTTAACTGCTGTGGTGTCCTTATAAAGTATACATTCTTATAAAGTACTTCTGTCATGGGGCGTCACCACTTTATATCGAGGACCCCTCCTCCTTTTAAAAATAGTCATTTGGGCCCCCCCAAATTTGCCGTTAATAATATTGGTGCATGACAGGTCTAATTTGTCCAGCGCTCTTTCCATAGCTTTACGATCACATCCACTCCACTTTATCAGTAAGAGAATACCCACAGCAAGAGGAATCCACTCCGTTTTTTCCTGCTTTGCCACACACACACACACACACACACACACACACACATACATCAAAGGAAGTTTGCTTCTTGCAGCTACTTGTTCAACGAGTTAACGCCAGCAACAGGGGCGGAATGGCCATCGGTCAGATTTTAATTTCAGATGTCAGATCCAATCATGGCTGTATTAAAACAGGTGACGGTACGGCCCACAACACTGCCGTTAAAAGCATCCCCAGACCGCTTCAGGTCCAGCAGCTCCTCCTTCCTGTTTGACCGTTGCTGTATTTACATTTCATTTGTGGTTTTAGTTTAATTTCTGTCAAACATCTGTATCACGATTGAAATAAATAAAAAATACCATTCAATTATTATCACTATCCACTAGAGGTGTAACGATTCATTCGATTAATCGATGAATCGATTGTCAGTCCTATAGATTCTACTAAATCGATTTGCTAAAATAAATAAATAGAATGAATGGTTTTGGCTTCACCAATAATCGATATAAATGCTTTTAATCGGATGAATCGTGATTCTTATGATTTAATGTTTTTCTAGAATATGTTAATATGAATGTTATTTTTCACCTTTCAGAAGAATACAGATAGTCTCACTCACATTATTGCATGTTTATTTCATGGATATAAAATTTTGGTTGCAAGTTACTGAATCAAATCGTGGTTTACAGAATCGAATCGAATCGTTACAAAAAGAAAACATCGTCCGTGAATCGAATCGCCAACTACTGTATCGTTAATCGAATCGAATCGCTGTGAAGCCAAAGATTCACACCCCTACTATCCACACACATTCATCAACACACTTCCAATTACTATATGTCTGCATGAAAGTAATTGTTAAATATGCAAATGCACATATTGTTTGTTTTCATGAATGGCCGAGGTGTGCAGCACTTTAAATGCTGCTCTCGCAAAGAATTGTGGGTCGGCGTGATCTCCTTTCCTTTCTTATAGGAAGGTCTGTTGTATCCTATGCTAAAGGAGCTCTGAAAGGAAGCATTGGAGCTCCTTTCCTTTGCATTTAGAGAATTAAACGGCTCTTATCATGGCGGCCACTTGTTTACTTACGGGTCACTTCTTCAGTTAGGAACCTTCCTAAGCAAAATAAGACTATTCCACCGCAGCCATTGACTTTGCATGGGCTTGCGTCAAGTTATGCCAAAATGAACTGTGGGTCCGCTCCGCTGCATCACTGCATCAATGGTGGCTCAGATTTGGGAGAAATAAGGCCAAGCGAAGGTAGATCTCTTTGTTTCATAAGCGCTCAGTGCCCTCTGATTAACTCCCTCACAGGCCAGAGCGCTCCGATGGGGTTGGATGCCTTGGCTGCAGCTGCAACGCTGCTGCGACCAAGCATTTGCATTCACCTCCCGCCTGTGCTCCCTGCCTGGATCGCTTTACTACGTCTGTTGCTCTACCCATAATACAGTGGGTTTGGTGCGGCACATACAACCACTCCCACACTAAATGATGTGTGAGTGGGTGTGTGTGTGTGTGTGTGTGTGTGTGTGCGTGTGTGTGTGAGTGAATGAGTGTGTGTGACACAGAAACATGTAAATATTTAGCAGCAGTTATCAGCCAGACGGAGGTCACAGACTCATCAGTCCTTAGAGTGTCCTGAGGTAGGCGCTGCAACAAACTGCTTACAACATATCTCTATATCTCTTTTATATGTTCAAAGTAATATTTAAGTGAACAATATTTTATAAATAAATACATTGTTAATGGTTCCAGGGCTTTCGAAGATTAAATGTGTTCAGTTTAAATCAATCTTTTTTCCTTGGATCATGTTGTGTCTCAGCAGTGAACCTGAATGAACGGCAGCGTGTTTTGCCAAAAGAAAGACTGTGAGTTGTTGTCGGCAGCAGCCTGTAATCTGGATTAACTGCTGGAATTCAAATCTGTGAAACAACATAGAAACCAAATGATCTGAGTGACACAGTGAAGAATACAGCTTTGTGAGGTCAATCACCTTGGACCAGTCACATTAATCATTAGTGTCACTGCGTTCATAAACAAAGTGATGCTGAGGCAAACAGGTGATAAGCAAATCACTTTGAGAATGCTTGTTTTCTGAATGGAACTCAGATCAACGTGAGCTAGGCCATGCTAACACTGTAGCTGCACCATAAACATTTAAAATAATGTCATCTAGACATAAATATGGCAGCGACTTTGTTGTGTGTACTATAGATAGTTTATGGTTTATACACATACACTATATTGCCAAAAATATTCGCTCACCAGCTTCAACTCTTCTGGGAAGGCTTTCCACAAGTTGAGTGTGTTTATTGGAATTTGTGACCATTCTTCCAGAAGCACATTTGTGAGGTCACACACCGATGGACAGCTGGGAACGACTCCAGCCCCCGCCACCCTGAATAAAGGACAAGCGGTAGACAATGGAAGGATGGATGGATACTGAAATTGGAAGGGAAGGCCTGGCTCTCAGTCTCCACTCTAATTCATCCCAAAGGCATTCTATCGGGTTGAGGTCAGGACTCTGTTCAGGCCAGTCAAGTTCATCCACACCAAAGTCTCTCATCCATGTCTTTATGGACCTTGTCATGTTGGAACAGGAAGGGACCATCCCCAAACTGTTCCACAAAGTTGGCAGCATGGAATTGTCCAACATCTCTTGGTATGCTGAAGCATTCAGAGTTCCTTTCACTGGAACTAAGGGGCCAAGCCCAGCTCCTGAAAAATGACCCCACACCATAATCCCCCTCCACCAAACTTTACACATGGCACAATGCAGTCAGACAAGTACCGTTGTCCTGGCAACCGCCAAATCCAGCCTCGTCCATCAGATTGCCAGATGGAGAAGCATGATTCGTCACTCCAGGTGTCAACAAAAATCGATTCGTGGTGGGGCATGCACGATTCAGCATCGATGTGGCAACGTGCCATAATCGATTATGTCACTGTTTATTTTCTAGCCTCGAGTGGACAATAAAGTTGTGAAGAATTACTTCCGGGGGCATTTCCCCAACAACACAAAATAATCAAGATGGCTGAGGCGGAGGGTGATGACCACGATAGACGGGTAATTAAAGTCGCAGTCGGCAAGTCTGGCAGATCGAGTCAAATCTGGAATGTTTCCAACAATCACGCCCCTCCCCCTCTACCACCAAGCTCCTCTGCTCACTCCCATCGAGTGCTCGTCAATGCACGTGCACCAGATTCTGTGAACGCGCCCGTGTCTTCTCTCATCGATAAACGGCATGGAGTACACGCTACACAGATGTAGGCTGGCTAACTTACTCATAGATAGCAACTGCTAACGTCATTTGACCTGTGATATTGTAACATGCGTAAGGGGGGAGGTGGGATCTGTGGCATGTGCGCAAACTGTGAACTGCATTGTGTGGACAGGATGATACGGGTGTGGTGGATTTTTGCAAAACAAAAAAAAAGCTCTAGGTGCATGTAGAGGCGTGTTTTTTTTTTCTAAAACCAGATGATTTATGTTGTTATATCGAAGCAAGGGCGTAACTTTGAGTTGAACATTGGGGGGGTTGAGATTTCCGCCTGTGAAGCAGGTGTATATATATATGTATATACACACACACACACACACACACACACACAGGGCCTGAAGTTAAATTCTTTGGCCACCAGCCACTGTGGCAGGTTAGGTTTACCAGCCCAAATATATAGTTTGTGCCTAAAAGGTGACCGACTCAGAAAATGCATAAGAATGGTCGTGAACTTGTACAGAATACACATTAAAGTGTGTGCAAGTGTTCTTTTTAGGATTTGTGGTCCTTAATTGCCTCTAACTTTAAGTATTTTGTCCCGATTACAAATGGGTTTGTAGTGTTTCCCACAGGATCTTTGGAGACTATGGTGGGGGACATGCAATCCTCTAGGGGGGTCCGGGGGCATGCCCCCCCACGAGAACATTTTGAATAATTTCATTTTAATGCATCAATTTGGTGAATTCTGAGAAACAATATATGACAATTACTGACCAATTTCTTACAAACTGCTGGTACTGATACAAATGTTGACATACTAAATGGGGTTGAGGAGTTTAAGCATTCAAGAAAAGATGAAAACAAAAATGACTAAAACACAATTAGTTTATTATTCATATTCATATTCATATTATTATTAATTAATAATAATAATAATAATAATAATCCATCCATCCATTTTCTACCGCTTATCCTGTATTCAGGGTCACGGGGGGCTGGAGCCAATCCCAGCTGTCATTGGGCGAAGGTAGGGTACACCCTGGACAGGACGCCAGTCTATCACAGGGCCGAATAATAATAATAATAATAATAATAATAATAATAATAATAATAATAATAATAATATAAGTGGGTGACAGCCTTCCTTGGTGTTTTGGTTTTGACTAAAGCCCCGTTCACATACGTCTCCACTCGCCCATCTCTGAGCGACAACTGTCAATGGATGTGAATGTGTTCTAGCGGAATGTGGACAGGACAGGCGATGCGATGTGGTCGATCGGAAATAAAATAATTTTAACTTTCTGCGATGCGAGTGAAGTGAGTACCAATCACAATGTAGAATAGAGATGATTGACAGTTGCCGTCAACAGAGAGTTCCACAGAGTTGCTGTTTGAAGTCGCCGCCGGCGGCAGTGAGTTTTTTTTGCCAGCGAGTAGAATTCAGTAGAATTCAGCATAAAGCGAGTGACGGGCGAGTAGCGTCGTATGTGAACGGGGCTATATTCGCACGCACTGTCATACTCGCCGGCGGTGGGGGACTAACTTTTGTTCAGTAACATGATTTGACTCGTGAGTGGTGGCACTGGAGCCCTAGCAGTAGCTTCCTCCTGTTGGGAAGATACTTTTATTCTTTTGCTTTTTTCCGCGTGCTTTCTTCAAACCACCGATGATGGCTACGGGGAGAGACCGGGAGAGACAGTAGAGAAGCGCAGGTCCGAGCAAGGTGGGCGAAACCAAATCTCAGAACGGGAGGGGGCACAGACAAAGGTCACTATTTTTTTCTGGTAAATTGAGAACCACCAAATACCACACTGTTGTGATTTTAATGCTTAACATTCAATATCAATAATTATGATATCATATTGGGTGGGTTGGGGTGGCTGGTTTGGATTATTGGGTGGGTTGGGGTGGCTGGTTTGGATTATTGGGTGGGTTGGGGTGGCTGGTTTGGATTATTGGGTGGGTTGCAACCCACCCATCCCCCCCATAAATTACGCCTATGTATCGAAGCATAGTGTCGGCTTCAGTGAATATGATCAAAAAAATGTTACCGACTGGGACTTTAAACAAAAAATGGTTTCCCTGTGTTATAAGAATTTTGTATAACCTCATGTCTTAAAGTTTTCTTTGTTCAGGTTACAGCTTTATGTGTTGAACTGTTTATTACTTTAGTCTCCCCATTGCTGACCTAAATGTTATCAGAGGCCTGGTAGTCATGATGTCTAGTTCTGCATGAAGATTAACTGTCAATGACGCATCATCTCCTGTGACTTTAAAAGACTCAAGTCACAACAGTGATTTGAGCACTTCCTCTGTAGCATCCTCACACGTTGTTGCACTGTAACTGCTCCTCTTGTACAAGATTAAAGTCAGACGTCGACTTTACTTATGTCTCCGATCTCCTCCTTGGGTGAATTTATTCGTTTACGGGAAAATTCTTTTAACATTTTGGCGCCCAACGTGGCGTGTCTGTTTCTCTTCTCCAACTACCGGACCTGAACACCTTGCAAGGCGGGCCCAGCTGGAGAGGAGAGCAGTGATGGGGTCCGAACGAAAGGAGGAATCTGAGGCATCAAAAAGAAATTAGGCCAACATAAAAATTCCTGAGTGAGGGTTGTTTTCACCATTTGGTAAAACTACCAAGATCTAGGATCTCGAAGACTGCGTTTGGAACCAGTAATAGAGCAGCTAGGTTTAAAGTCCGGGGGCTTAGGTCCGAGAAGCAACGAAGCAATCCAGGATTCTCAACTTGCCAAGAAGGGTTTTACCAAATCGGATGAAAAGGTTTTCTACTCATTTAGCAAGACACAGAGAACTGTGTTGACAACAGTCAACCAGTTACAAAAAAAAAGGAGAGGAGGGATTCTCCTATCGGGTAGTTTTAGGAGGGAGTCATGCTAAGTCAGTAAAAAATCCGAGGTCAAACAAACACCTCGGAGTACTGGGTCTAAGAACAGTATAAAGGACGTCTTTGGAACGACGAGACCTACTTTGATCCCTACCTCGAAGTACTGGGTCTTGAGACCAGTAAAACGTCTTTGGAACGACATAAACTACTTTGATCCACCAGGCTGCCTGAGTTAACAAAAAAAAGGAAAAGCGCAGTACTCCGGTAAGACAAATATTAGGTTTTTTTTCTGTGTATTTTTTTTTTATTATTGTTAAAGTTGTTTGTGAGTATATATACAACCTATATAGAATACATTAGAATACAGTGAACTAGATATAAATAAAATAAGATGCGTAACAGCCATTCGTGTTGCGGCCGGAACAGTATACAGGAGATGCAAAGTATATGCAGGGGAAAGATAAAGACAACGTCAAATATCTTAAGCTGTGCAAAACCAAATATGGGTTTCGGGGAAGACTAAATGTGGAAGATAGAAATAAAAAATGAGAACAGGAAAAGCAGGAAGAGGAAGGTAGAAATAAAAAATTAGAACAGGAGGTGAAACTAGAACAGGAGAGAAAAAGAAAAAGAAGCACACAAACAGACAAGTTCTAATCTTTGTCCTGTTCTTTATTCTCGCCGAGAACAATGGAGAGATGATGATGGGGTCCCTCTGGGTCCGACGCCTGTCCCTCCCCCTACCTGGATCAGCCTCATCTGCGGCCACCTCCACTCCACCCCAGGCCGGCACATGTTCCGGCCTCCTCCGAACCACCAGAAGCCTCCGAGAGACTGCAGGTCCGGAGGAGGACGAGGAGGAGGGGCAAGAGGCAAAGGACTCAGACGGCATCGAGACTCATCTCCCCGGAACCGAGAATCATCACCTGCGTGACTATCTCAACGGACAGGTCATGCTGAGACACACACACACACACATACACAGCACACAGGCGATGTCATCAAATTTAGCTAAATTTAACCCACAAAAATTCTATTGTATGTTGATGATATTCTGATAGCTTCAAAAACTCAAGCTGACTGTAAAACAGACACTTTAGCATTGCTGAAGCTTTTGGCTGAACAAGGTCACAAAGCAAGTAGAAACAAATTGCAGCCAGAGATAATATTTGGACACAAGAGGCAGAACAACCCTTCAAACAACTAAAACAGGCTTTAGTGAGCACATCAGTATTAGCACTCCCAGACTACAAAAAACCTTTCATCCAAACATGTGACGCGAGACAAGGATTCATGACCAGCGTTCTAACAGCCTTTTGGACAAAAACTAAGGCCGGTAGCTTATTACTCTTCTAAACTTGATCCCATAGCAAGAGCTATGCCTCCATGCTTACAGGCAGTGCAGGCAGCAGCTATTGCTGTACAGAGTTCAGCTTCTCTCGTGTTATTTCATCCATTGACATTGAAGGGTTTACATGCGGTTTCTGTACTTCTGATGCAAAACAAAGTAGCTTTCATGTCACCAGCACGGCATCTCAATTGTATGACGATACTAATGGCGCAGCCACATTTGACGATCGAACATTGCAACTAGGGCTGTCAAAAGATTAATTTTGTTAATCGCGATTAATCGCATTTTGTCCATAGTAAACTCGCGATTAATCGCAAATTAATCGCATTTTTTGGCACATTTTTTTTTCTTCTAAATGTTTATTTAACACTTCAAACTTACCAAAACATGGGATCAAAACAGGGTTATAAGAATATATCACAAACAATTAAAGTGAACATGTCACAGGAGATAGTCTACTTCTATGGTAGCTCATTTCATACCCACAGTACGCGCAGATGACTTTGGTCTTATCGACTGAACCATCCGGCAGTCTTTTGAAGGTGAATTTGCCGTTCACAAATCGCCCCTGTGGACACGCACCTTCATGGCGATTTTAAACACGTGTGGACGCGCCGCTTCCCAGTATTGCACGTTTGGTGAGCTGCCATTAGAGGATGATTGACAGGCGCTCTCCTTCAAACAACACATTTTTGCGAGCGTTCGTGAGCGTTCCCGAGGCGGCGAGTCGAGCCCGGCGCCTCTGATTAGCATAAAGTAGATTCGACTTCAACTTTAGGCAAATGAGGAGCGGCCAACTCGTGCACCGTCTCTCGACATTCGCCGCGACGCTACCAGAATGCATTGCACGGCTTTTCACATAGACAATGAATGGGACGCGAGGAAACACCGCTGCCTGTGGACACGCACCTTCCCTCTGGATCAAGACTACAGGTGCCACCGTAGGCCATAAATCATACAATGCACGTTTTTTTTTTTTTAAATACCGAGCGTTAATCGCGCGTTAAAAAAATTAACGGCGTTAAGAGTATGTTGCGCTTTGACAGCCCTTGTTGCAACACATTGAATCCATCCACACTTTTGCCACACGAACAGGACGGTGAGAAACATGACTGCTTAGCTAAAACTGAGAAGATTGTTTTACCGAGAGCAGACCTGACTGATACACCACCCACACATCCAGACATAACAATGTTTGTTGACGGTTCCTGCAGGAAAAATCCAGATGGCACGAATGCCAGTAGTGTGTGGTGGTGACACAGGGGAGGGTGCTGAAATCCTCACCTTTGCCATCACATTTCTCAGCACAGGCAGCAGAGATAGTAGCTTTGACGGAGGCATGTAGATTGGGGGAAGGGAAAGCTATCACAGTCTACACAGATAGCCAGTATGCATTCTCCACATTGCATGTTTTCGCACAACAGTGGAAAAACAGAGGAATGGTAACATCTACAGGCAAATCTATTCAACACAAAGATTTGATACTAACTTTATTGGATGCTATTCTCCTACCAAAAGCAGTTGCAGTCTGTAAACGCGCAGCGACAGAGGGACGGGGCTCAGTTTACATTTTTGTAGCTGATACTGACACAGAACACATTGACCATGATATCTTGAAGGACATGCAAGCCACAACACCGGACACTGACATCTGGAGATGACCTGAGGGTAAGCCCATCCTTCCTAAAAACCCTATTTTGAGCCATGCAATTACCTATGTCTCAACAGGAGGGATGGTGGCAATGATAGGTAAATGTTTTACAACATATGGATTCCAAAATTACTCTAAAAATGTTTGTGCATCCTGTTTGATTTGCTCCAAGCACAACTCACAAGGAAGAATGAGACCTAAAAGAGGAGCGTTCCCAAAAGCTGAATATCCTTATCAAACAATATGCATGGACTTCATCGAACTAAATAAATCAGAGAGGAAGAAATACTGTCTGGGAATAGTAGATATGTTTTCAAAATGGGTTGAAATCACACCAACAGCAACAAACGACGCTATAGTGGTAGCAAAAATCTTTGCCACTATTATTGCACTAAGATTCGGATTCCCAGAAACCATTTATTGTGATAACGGTCCACATTTCAGAAACCAAGTCATGGCTAAATTATCAGAAATTTGTAACATTCAACTAAAAGTTTCATTGCAGTTATCATTGGTATCACTGGTCATCTCCTCGCTGGGAAGGTCCATATCAGGTTCTGCTATCTACGCCGACAGCAGTCCACATCGCTGAGAGAGGAACGTGGGTTCATCTGACACACTGTAAGAGAGCATACAGCACTCCGGAGGGGACAGATAAGTAAAAACACCACACCATGGCCGACAGACCATGGAATCCATACCGAAGGACGGGATGCGGTATGAAAGGAACATTGTGTCTAATCAGTCTGGTAGCAGCGATAGTGGTAGTTCCGTTACTCTGGGTACACGAACTACGTCTCAACAATCGAATGGCAACAACAATCGCACCGCAGCTGAATCACTGATTGTAAATTCCACACTAGCCAATACAACGCTAGCTAATTCAACTTCAGCCAAATTAAGAGCTAAAAGAGAAATTGGACAACAAATTGTATAACTTTGTGTCTCTACCCGCTGACAGGAACTGCACCACTGTACACCACTTGTTTCCCCCTGTGCCAACTCACACGCGGCCACCCTGGTTTGAGTCATATGACGGCGACTACACCTGTCTGTCTAGAGAAGAAGGTACGGTTAGTGTAGGAACTTTGGCTCCCTGTAATCTAACCCTGAAGTTATCAGCAGGAGAAGGGGGTGTGCAGGATGCGTGGGTGAGAAGAGAACTTGTGACCAGGGCGAACATCTGGTGGTTCTGCGGTGGTAAGACACTTAGACCAACATTAAAAATGTTGATTGGATTAACTATTTGTACTATAACCAACTGAGATTCATCAATTACACCAGAGCTGGCAGGTTTGACATCATTATCCGAGGAGATCGCGGAAAACTCAGGTATTGATGAACACCCTTACTTTTCATGGATGGAGAACATGTTCGGGAGGTGGCCAGGGCTCATACAATCAGTTTTGATAACCATAATTATAATGACCACAATTATGACTATGTTGTGTTGTGTTCCATTCCTGAGAGACTTAGGGCGTTCACACCTGCCTTGTTTAGTTCGGTTGAATCGAATCCTGGAGCGTTTCCCCCCTTGGTGCAGTTCGTTTGGGAAGGTGTGAACACATCAATCGCACTCGGGTGCGGACCAAAACAATCGGACCGAGACCTCCTGGAAGGGGTGGTCTCGGTCCGGTTCCAAACAAACTCTGGTGTGGTTCGATTGTGGTGAGAACATGATCCAACCTCGATCCGACCGGAATGCGGGCGCATTGAGCCTGTTTGGTTCACACCGGCCGCGGAAGCGCAACGAATAGGCGCGTAGCGGAGCCCGCTTCCTTTCGGTGCCCCTGTGATAGTGTAGTTCACACCAGACGCGGAGCGCCGCGAATAGACGCGGCCATCCCGCGCCATGAAGCGATCGTTTCGGCGTCTGCTCTATTTTTTGCGCGTGCCGCGAGCGAACGTGTCAATTCTGGCAGGAAATCACACAAAGAAACACAAGACAATCCGGTCAATTTTCAAAATAAAATACCGCGAGAGATGAAAGAGTAGAGCAGGGGTGCCCAACTCCGGTCCTGGAGAGCCACTGTCCTGCATGTTTTAGGTTTCTCCCTGCACCTGATTCGAATGATTTTCAAACCTGTGACAAGCTTCAGTTGCTTGATAACGAGCACATCATTAGAATCAGGTGTGTAAGAGCAGGGAGAAACCTAAAACATGCAGGACAGTGGCTCTGCAGGACCGGAGTTGGGCACCCCTGGAGTAGAGAGATGAAAACAATTAATGAATGTGAAGAGTAGATAAAGTTGTTGTGAAGTGACGCGTTGGTGACGGTTTTACTAAACCTAACCTTGGTTTTGTAACGTAATGTCGTCCAGACTAAATGGACTGTATTTTTTTTCAGCACAATTTCACATTAGCTGACATTTTTGCTGTGAAACGTGGATCATTCAGCCTGCTCCCCGGAGGATGAACGCCATCTAGTTTAATTTCCTGTTCAGACTGTGAGAAGAGATGAATCAGGAGATTACCACCAGCAGCCTCACCTCTACAGGTGCGGTTGTCAGAGTGCAGCAGGTAACCATAGCGACAGGAGCAGTAGTATCCTCCGATATAGTTGTGACAGAAGTGATCACAGAGGAGGTCTTCATCGGTCCTCTCGCTGCACTCATCCACATCTGGAGAGATGGAGGACAGAGACAGATCATCAACCAATCAATAGATTTCTATTGGTCATGTGATCCTGCTGTCAGTTTGTCCTGTGAACTTTATCCGAGTTGCTCTTCTGTAAACTGACTCCTCACTGGTTGGTCTTATCTACAGTTATGTTTGGTTTTATAAACATCCAGCAGCTGTTTCTGTTCAGACACAGGGTTACATTGACTTCCTGTCTCATTGTTGCTCTAACGGCCAAAGACTCTTTACACACACAAATCATTGATAGCCTGTTATTGTATTATACAGTTTTATCACACACATGGAAAACAAAACTAAAAAAACTAAACAGCTCAAGTGTTCAAACAGCGACATCTCACTCTGTCTGAAGACTCGTGTCTGAACTTGTAGCTCTATTGGACTTCTTCTGGGGAACAGAGAGGCTCACTCCTGCTGCGTCCCCCATGGGACCTGATCTTAGAATTAATATGATATTTTTCAATTAATAAGATAATTTTTCAAAGTCTCAGTTTGTCGTAGGTTTGTCGTAGTATCATTACATTTTGTGTGAAACCAGTCAGTGAACTCTCATCTCACACAATGTACGTCACCAACACAGTCGCTAGCTTGGCTTGCTAGCTAGCTAGCTATCTTGGCTACGTTCCATTACAAATGTGACATTATCTCAGCTGACGTGCTTCATCTAGCAGCTCTTTTTATCAGCCGGGAGAGAAAGAGCGAGTGTTGGTAATGTCACATCCTGGTACTGAACACAGACATCGTAACGCAACTGGATCCATCTGGATTCAGGTGTGACGCTGCTAACAGAGTTTCATTATTCAAGGTCAACTTTGACCCCGCCCTAAAGCATCCCCTGCTTTATGGTCTATTTGACGCTAAATGGGACCACAATTTACCAAATGAACATCATGCTGGATTTAAGTCCCTAATGGCCAGTAGAAGGAATGCAGCTTTGAGGTAGTTCAGCATTGACCTTACTTCTCAGAACCAGAGGTTTTCTCTTGGGTGGATCTTAGCCCCTATAAATGTTACAGAATTATTTTCTAGTACAGTGAGTGTAGAATTCTCTAGTGGATATTGTTTCGGACGACATTTGTAAGCGTCCTCTAGTAGGAATTCTCTAGAAGATGTCCTCTCCTCCTCACCAACAGCGCTGTAGTGAGCCATGAAGCCAGAATGTCTCTCCTCGTTGGAGAAGTCAGAGGAAAACAGGAGGTTCAGGTTGTTCCTGGGGGACCTGATGATCTGCTGGGACGGGACCACCTCTGTGTCTGTCTCCTCACGTCCACAGAACAGGGCCAGGACCTCCCCGTCCGCCTCCACCTGGACACAGCAAGACAGGATGGAGTATTCAAGAAATACACACTGTGGAAATACTCCACTCCTAGTAAAAGTACTAATACACACTACAGAAATACATATCTTGTAAAAGTCACACGCACTGTGGAAATACTCAACAAGTAAAAGTACTAATACACACTGTAAAAATAATCCACTAGTGAAAGTACTAATACACACTGTGGAAACACTCAAATACTTTTTTGGGGGGGATTAGCTCAGGAGGTAGAGCGGGTTGGCTGGCAACCGCAAGATTGCTGGTTCGGCTCCTCCTAGGTAGAGCGGGTTGGCTGGCAACTGGAAGATTGCCGGTTCAATCCCTGGCTCCTCCTAGCTGAGTGCCTGGTGTCCCTGAGCAAGACACCTCACCCTAATTGTTCCTGACGAGCTGGCTGTCGCCCTGTGTGGTTGACTCCGCCGTCGGTGTGTGAATGTGTGTATGAATGGGTGAATGTCAGTCATTACTGTAAAGCACTTTGGATAAAAGTGCTATATAAATGAGGACGGACCAATACTAGTAAAAGTATTAATACACTCCCTGTAAATACTCCACTACAATTGAAAGTACTAATATTCGCTGTGGAAATAACGCACTGTACAAATACTTGACTGGTTCATTTCAGATACTTGATGCCACTTCAAACAATGTGTTAAAAAATGATTCATTCACAAAAATAACATCATTATTATAATGATTGTTATTGATATATCACGATAATTATTATTACTCATTAGACTGATGAGCCTCTCATGCAGCTTTATGTTCCTCTGATATATAACAGAGTTTACACTGAGAGTCAATGAACAGCAGGTCACTCATACAGAGAGCAGTGCATTGTGGGGAAACAGTTAGCTGCACTCTGCTCTCTTTGTGAGCTGCTGCTGGTTGCCACGGTGCCCAGTAACATCATTAGAATATGAATATGTGTGTGTGTGTGTGTGTGTGTGTGTGTTTAGTCTGAAATGAAATCAAGACCCAACATTGTTTTTTACAGCTTTTACTCAATAAAAATTAAAACCTGTTCCAAGACCTAATCCAAGCCCTGATCCAGGACCCTAATCAAGACCTGATAGAGGACCTGATACATGACTTGACTAAAGACCTAATCCAGGACCTTAATTCAAGACTTTGAACATTACATGATCCAAGACCTGATCCAGGACCTGATTAAAGACCTAATCCAGGACCTTAATCAAAGACCTTAAACATGACCAGATGGAAGACCCTAATGCAAGATCTGATCCATGACCTGATACAAGATCAGATGGACCCTATTCCAAGACCTGATCCAGGACCTGATCCAATAACTAATCCAAGAACTGATCCAGAACCCAGTCCAGGACCTGACCCCGGAGCCAGATCCAGGACATGACCCAGGACCTTGATCCAGAATCTGATCCAGATAATGACATAAGAATCTCTTTGTGGATGAGTATCTGTCACCTGATTCTGACAGATCTCAGACATCACATTGTTGATGAATCCAACATTCAACCTGTAACTGATGAACTTGACGTAAACGATGTATCATGTTGTCACAAAGATACTACCCATGATGCCGTGGGGTCTCACCTTGACGTAGTCGTACTCACACAGGTAGGACGGCTCCAGGTCAAAGTGACTAAAGTACAGTGTAACGTGGAAACCGTCGGGGACGCTGATGTTCCAGTGGAGCTGTGTCTCCCGGGGATACGGCTCTGGGAAGTTTGGGGACTGCAGGCTGCCGTACATCTGAGACGTCTGAGAGAGACGCTGAGCGTCCATCACTAGGGTCAGGACCAACGCCAACCACACACTGACCATACACATACACATTATTATTAGTATTAGAAGAATTGCTGTTCATATTATTAGTGGCATCATCATTATTTACTATTTGTTATTATTATTCCTCTTAAGCAAACATGTTTTCATCACAAAACATTCTGAAACAGAAAACATACGAATAAGCATCCTAGTAAAATTCATATTTCGTTCTCTTATCTTGATCCAGAGTTCAGGCAGGGAGTACAAATTGAAACATTAAAAGCAGTAAACAGAGATAAGATAGACAACAAGACATTCTTCAGACAACATGGTTGTGTACCCTAGCAGATGAATGCTTATATTATATTTCACTATTGATTCACTGATTGATTATCATTATACTTTCTAGTAATACATCATAATAAGTCACTGCGCTCATATTACTGGTGTATTATTGTACACTTGAACGTGGGGATCGGACCTCAGTGAGACTACATATAAGTTTGTTTCTCCCGATTAGAACCAAATGATTGTTATTAATAATCCTATTCAGATGAATGATCCATAGAAAGCCGTGCAGCCTGGAACAGCCGGACGATCAATACGTTACTAAACAATTAGTATTATTATTATTTAACTGAAACAACGGAACTTAACATACCCACATACATATTATATCAACTACCCGATGTGACTTTATTGATCCGGTTTTGATGAATTGATTAGTAATAAATCAGTAGACTGACCTCATGCTGCAGCACGACACTTCTGTCTCCGTCTCCGTCTCTGTCTGGACTCGCGAAGCCACGAGCGCTCCTTTCTCCATATGACGTCTGAGGCGCGCGCAACGTCATCACGTCAAGCCTGGTTCACACTGGACGCGGAAGCGCCGCGAATAGACGCGTAGCGGAGCCCGCTTCCATTCGGCGCCCCTGTTAAACTATGGTGTCGTTCACACTGGACGCGGAGCGCCGCGGATACGCGCGGCCCTCCCGCGCCGTAAAGCGATCGTTTCGGCGTCTGCTCTATTTTTTGCGCGTGCCGCGAGTGAACGCGTCAATTCTGGCAGGAAATCACACGGAGAAACACGAAACAATCCGGTCAATTTTCAACATAAAATCAATTTTCAAAATAAAATACCGCGATTGACAAACGCGATCATATGTGTGTATCTAAACTCGCACTGGGAAACAGGAAGAGACTATGGAAGCCCATTTCCGCCAGTAAAAAAAGAAAAGAGAGCTGAAACTTAGCCTTGATAATAAAAATATCCTCAAAGTAAGTCGAAATTATGAGATAAAAAGTCATTATTATGAGATAAAAAGTCGAAATTATGAGATAAAAAGTCATAATTATGAGATAAAATCATTATTATGAGATAAAAAGTCGAAATTATGAGATAAAAAGTCATAATTATGAGATAAAAAGTCGAAATTATGAGATAAGTAAATCGAAATTATGAAATAAAAAGTCATAATTATGAGATAAAAAGTCGAAATTATGAGATAAAAAGTCATAATTATGAGATAAGAAAGTCGAAATTATGAGATACAAAGTCGAAATTATGAGATAAAAAAGTCGAAATTATGAGATAAAAAATCGAAATTATGAGATAAGAAGTGCGCATGCAGCCTTTTCAACGTCCCTTCATCACCTCGCTGGCCTAACCACGCTCACAATATGCAATCCTAAATGAGGTAAATATAGGTGACTTTTGTTAGATCGGATGTTAGACGTAATCGTTAAGTCTTTTAGTCTGTCCTTGCTGTTAATTTAGTTTCGGATATGTAAATATGTCATTGAACCATAAAGCGTCGATGTAACGTTCACGCCACTAGATGGTAGCCTATCCTGGAAATGACAACAGTGTAGGCCTAAATTAACTTTACTGCGGCAGTGAATAGCTTCATTTTACTCAAAGGCGGTTACATCAGCCTAAACATATCTCTGTAAGTCAAACATTCCCATAGCTATATTATCCTACTGTTAATGAAACGCGAAGCTGTGAAGACCTACAGCATGTTTGAAAAGTAACGCTTTACATTGTCCGTCCGACTGTTCTGCTTATTTTAACCATGAACCGGCAAGAAAATATGAGTGAGTGATTAGTCCATTTATCCAGAGCACTTATAACTTTAAATATCTGCTCCGTTTCTCCGCACAGCTTTGCGTTTTCCCACCGCTGTGTGTGTGTGTGTGTGTGTGTGTGTGTGTGTGTGTGTGGCGGACAAAAACACTGATTTACACGCTTGCAGCGCAAGTGAAATGACCACATGTTCGCTGTGAAGCTGTCAGAAACCGTCACGTATTGTCGTGACACTCATACTTGCTCTTTCTCCATCATTGACTGTTTGTCTTTCAGTTAACACGTTCAGTTTTCTATTCACAACAAAAGTAGGTTATAGCTTAAGGAAAAAGCCTCATGAGAATGTTAGAGCAAGGCAAAATATCTGAAAATGGACAACTACACGTTATTTGCATGTAACAAGATATTTAGTTGTGAAATATTTATACAAGCTGGTTCAATTAATAGTGATTTTCTACAAATCTCTTTTTGCTACATAGTTCAGAAATAAAGCCATGTATTGTACCTATAGGTTTCTGTATTTTATTGAGTCAGCATCCAGCCAAACAACTTACTAAGTATTGGAACTCTGACAATATCAGAGGGCAGTTTTAAAACATCTGCTAACCAAGAGACTGATTTAAGATACTTAAAGAAAAAATGAAATGAAACAATGCTGATTTCTTAGAGCATAATTAAAGGTTTGGTCTTACGTAAACATGATAATAACTGTGAAGGTGCTTGGATACCAAATCCATAAACACCAAAGATTTTGTGAAAATCAATGGATTATTATTTATTTATTTGAGGTCACAGTTAAGATTTAATTTCATTCAACAGAGTTGCAGAGGTTTTCTGACTTGTCACAGGATGGATGAGCTAGGTGACTACTTAAGGTCACGACATGTGCCTGAGGAAGACATACAGCGAATGGAGCAGGAGAAGGTAGTTAGTGTAGGAAATGCTTAATTTTGACAAATCACACACTAAAAAAAACAAAATTTGAAAGAGCTTTTATATATAAAATCTTGTGCCGTATATGCAGGTAGCTCCTGTTTAATGCACTTGACCTAAGAATTAATGAAATATTTCTTCATTTTAGATCGACTCCAGTGTCATACACCTCATGACAGATGACCAACTCAGAGAGTATCTTCCATCGTATGGTGATCGACTGGCTGTTTTTGGATACTGCAGAAGGAAGGAAAAAGAGCCCAGTAATCGCAAGTCAAAAATCTTTGAGCGACTTAGAGGAAAGCTCTCAAGAAACAAAGGGGATCATGTGCCTGAGAGACAGGATCAAACCATTTCAAAGAATGCTCAGAAGAATCAGAGAAAAATAGAATTAGGATGGCTGAATTCCAGAGAGGGGGAATATGTGCAGGTACGCACAAAAAAGGGTGGGGGAACCAGAAAAGAGAGTGTGCCAAAGGACAGTAAAAAACAGAACTTGATTGAAAAGGCTGTGCAGTTGTTTTTTCCAGATGGGAAAAATGCAGAGGGGAGTCTTTCTGAGTTTGACATAGATTTAACTGACTTTCAGCAGAATCAATTAGTGGAGACCGTCACAGTTGGGGAACTGTATGAAAAAACAAAGTTACCACTGTTACGTTTCTATTTGACAACCAAGAAGAGAGACATCACCAGTGACATAAATGTGGAGGAGGAGAATAGTGATGTAACTGCACAAGAAAGTGACAAGACACAGGGCAGACGTGATACAGATCACCACACTCCAGGTACTGCAACAAACACTGTGGAGATTAATACTTCAGATGTCATTTATGTTGGAAGCAGCACAGTATTTGCAAATGCAAGCAGTGACAGTGTTTCCCTTCTTTATGCCACAGTCGACCAAACTGATGCATGTGGGTCTACTGAACATGAAACATTACTTCACGTGGATGCTTTAGAGGATAGTGGCATCATAACTTTCCACACAGAAAGCATCGCTGGGATGGAGTACTCGAGTCTTGATGATACCTTGCCCTTCACTCAGGGACTATCTTTTCAATCACCTTTGCCTCCTCCCACAGATACGTTGCAGGAACAAGCCAATCAGAGAGAAGACAGAAAAAAATTGTTGCTCTTCATCGTGGGCAGATTCTTAAAGAACTTATTCAGTTGTTTTCTGAGGAAAGTATCATGGAGGATGACATTTACTTTCAAGTTATTCTTCCTGATGGAAAGCTTGAAAAGGCTGTAGATGATGGAGGTGTTTTGAGGGATGTACTGTCAGAGTTTTGGAATGACTTCTATGAGCAGTGCACCATAGGAAATGGATTCAAAGTGCCATATCTACGTCATGATTTTGGTAAACAAGAATGGGAAAGTGTGGGCCGTGTAATCACATTTGGCTGGCAAAAGGAGAAATACCTTCCTGTAAAAATTGCACCTGTACTTCTGGAACAAGCTCTTTTGGGCTTTGTGGAGAGTAATCTTGTGGACTGCTTTTTCAAGTATGTATCAGAGTCTGAGCGAGTCATTTTTGAATCTTGTCGCTCAGATTTTGAAAGTGTCGACCAGGAAGAATTGTTGGAAATCATGGACATTCACAACTGCCGGAGGCTTCCAACAGCTGATAACATTGAGCAAATCTTGAGGGAGCTTGCGCACCAAAAACTGATTCAAGAGCCAGCTTTTGTGATTGAACAGTGGAGCAACACACTTGCACCTGTTAGATCAGAGCTGAAAGGGATCTCAGCAGTCTATGAAGAGCTACAACCAACATCAAGGAAGATTATGAGGTCTATTATTTACCCCAGTAACCAGAATGCCCAGGAGAAACAAATTGTCAAGTATGTAAGTGCATACCTTAGAGAGTCAGACACCCAGCACCTCTCCTTTTTCCTCAGATTTTGCACTGGATCAGACTTGTTCACAGGAAAGAGCATCACTGTCAGCTTCACACAAATTCAGGGATTTCAGAGAAGACCGGTTGCTCATACATGTGTGTAGTGGCCGTTTGTCCAGAAATCAACTTAACTTATAACTACTCAAATCAAAGAGGGCCACTTCGGCACCATGGGGGTGAATCGTACGCAGGCAAGAAGTCACTGTCCATTCAAAGTTCTTGGTTTCCTTTAGATGGTTTATTTGTCCCCAAAAACAAGCAAACAAAACAATAAAACAAACAAATCCTGTTTCGTGTTTTGCCTCTCTTGCGCTGGTAAAAAACCATGTGCCCACCCAGGTGCATTCTGGTCCTCCACCTGCGTTCATACCTATATAATTTCCGGTGCCCAGTGCTACCCAATTTACAAAGAAAACAAAAAACTAAATTAGCGAAACAAACCAATAATATTTACCTTAAATTACTAATAATAGAAAATAATGTCACAAATTGAATCAAAATAAAACTATACTAATCAAACATTATCAATAACAAACAAACAACCAAATAGCTCCAACACTCCGGCCCCTAATTGTGCCTATATCACAATTACCAATACATTACCAAGAGAGGAGCTATTCTCACAATAAAAAACTATGGACATCGCAACCTTCTATGTGTCATGCATTTATCTTAATCGAATCTTCGTATTCTTGATGAACCTGCAATAAACAAAAAATAAGAAGATAGAGAGATTAATAAAGAGAGAGAGAGAGAGAGAGAGAGAGAGAGAGAGAGAGAGAGAGAGAGATGATGATCAGTCCATTATGCTAGACTGCTGCTTCCAGCAACAGACAGAGCTTCGTCACAGGCCTATCCAGAATGCTGGTCCTTGTTTTAAGGCGCACTGAGCGAACCAGGCCCTTAGCATCCGGTCTGGCATCCAAAACTTTCCCCATTGTCCAAGATCCTCTTGGAGCCGTGGCATCCACAACAAGAACAATGTCTCCAGGAGTGAAGCTTCTTCTTGGCCTTGTCCACTTTTGTCTCTCCTGCAGCATAGGTAAGTACTCGGAAGTCCACCTTTTCCAAAAGAGTTGAGCCATGTACTGTATTTGCTTCCACCTTTTCCTGGCGTATAGATCACTCTGGTCAAAGAGTCCTGATGACATGATTGGTTTCCCCTTCAACAGTAGAATGTGATTTGGTGTGAGCGCTTCAAGGTCATTTGGGTCATCTGAGACCTTTGTAATGGGTCTGTCATTTAGAATTGCCTCAACCTCACAGAAAATGGTTTGGAGACCTTCATCATCCAGAATTTGCTGCTTCAGAACGGAGGTGAGAACACTCTTCACTGAACGAATCAAGCGCTCCCAAACACCACCCTGATGGGAAGCTGCTGGTGTGTTAAAGCTCCAGTTTAGGCCGTCCTTGACCAAAGTACTTTGAATTTTGCCATGATTTAAAGCAGCCAAACTTTCTTTCAGCTCCCGATTGGCTCCAACAAAATTTGTGCCGTTATCAGACCTGATAGATGAGACTGGTCCTCGTCTGCAGATAAACCTCCGAACTGCATTTATACAGGAATCTGCATCCAATGTACATGCGACTTCCAAGTGTACAGCCCGACTGGTCAAACAGGTGAAAAGAACTCCGTACCTTTTAATATGACTTCTGCCTCTTTTAACATCGATAGGACCGAAATAGTCAACACCAACATCTGTGAAAGGTGCTTTGTCAGGCAACACTCTCTCCTCAGGCAAGTCTGCCATCTTCTGTCCACCAAGCTTTCCTCTGTTACGTCTACAAACAACACAGTCAGATATTACCTTCCTGGCCGCAGAGTTTGCACTAATTATCCAGTACTTTTGCCGTAAACTGGACAGCATGTGATTTCTTCCTGCATGCCCCAGTTGATGATGGATATGGCGCAGAATTAGTGTGGATATGTGCAGATCTTTAGACAAGATGACTGGATGTTTGGATTCTGCTGGCATTGCTGCTTTACTCAGTCGACCGCCCACCCGGAGGATTTCACCATCCATTACCGGGTCCAGTTTGTACAGTAGACTGTCTTTGGGAATGTTTTTGCAGCCACCCTTAAGTGAGGCAATTTCGCTTCTGAACTTGTGTCTTTGCACATATTGAATAATTGACTGCTCCGCCTTAGCAAGATCTTCAGGAGTAAGACTTTGTCCTTTGAGTGTGTCCTTGAAGCTATGAATTTTCCTTTTCACTTCCTGTTCTTGCATCTGGAGATTGTCCTTTCTGAGGCCTGCAGAAGCACAAAACTCCTTTCTCTTCTGTCCCAATAACCTCAGAGTTTCCTTGACCTTCAGAAACCAAGCTGCAGATGTTTTTAGCTTCATCCAAGATGAAAAATAACAGATGAGGTGGTCAGTGGCATTTTCCACATCCTTGACAACAGTGTTCACTATCACGTCCCTCTTGACCTCTGGGTCATCTGCAGGAATCACACCAAGATCCACATCCATTTTAGGCCATTCCACCTGTGACCTATAGAGAAACTGAGGTCCACTTATCCATCTCCTGTCATTCAGGAAATCCTCAGCTCTCTTTCCTCTTGATGCTTCATCTGCTGGATTTTCCTTAGTACCCACATATCTCCACTGATCAACATCTGCTGCTTCCCTGATGACAGAGGTTCTGTTTGCCACAAAGGTGTGAAATCTCCTGTTTTCATTGCAGATATATTTAAGGACTGTTGTGCTGTCGGTCCAGAAAACGGACTTCTCCAGCTTAAGTTGCAGCTCTTTCTGTAGCATTTTATCCACTCGAACAGCAAGAACTGCATCTGTGAGTTCCAATCGAGGAATTGTAGTCTGCTTCAGAGGAGCGACTCTGGCTTTTCCCAAGAGAAATGCAACATGTACTTTGTGATCCTTCTCCAGTCTTAGATAAGACACAGTTCCGTATCCAACTTGACTGGCATCCGAAAAGTGGTGAAGCTGTGCTGTAACAGGATCTCCAAAGTCTCTGGGTTTAATACAGCGGTCCACTTTGAATTCAGCCACCTTTTGGAGGCCCTCCAGCCATTCAGACCACTGCTCAGCAAAGGAATTGGGAATTGCTTCATCCCATCCCAAATTTCTCCTACAAAGCTCCTGCAACAACAGCTTTGCAGGCAGACTAAAAGGGGCCAGAAATCCTAAAGGGTCATAAAGTGAGCTGACCACTGACAAAATCCCTCTTCTGGTCTGTGGTCGTTCTTGTGCTGAGATCCTGAACTTAAAATTGTCAGTTTTGATGCACCACTGTAGTCCTAGTGCTCGTTCCATAGGAAGTTGGTCTGTGTCAAAATGCAATTCCATCATGTCCTTTGCTCTGCTGTCCTCAGCAATTGATAGTAGCACTGTGCGGCTGTTGCTGATCCACTTGGAAAGATTGAATCCTCCTTTATGACAGAGAGCAGTCAAATCCTTGACCATGTGCACTGCTTCCTCTACTGTAGCCATTGATTTCAGACAGTCATCCACATAAAAGTTACGTTTGACTGTACTGACCACTTCAATAGGGAACTGTTTGGCATTATCATCTGCAGTTCTCCTCAGAGCATAATTCGCACAACTTGGTGATGATACAGCTCCAAACAGATGTACTTTCATGCGATACTCCATGGGAGACTGTGCAGTGTCACCATTAGGCCACCAGAGAAAGCGTAGAAAGTTGATATGCTTGTCTGAGACATGAACTTGATGAAACATGGCTTGAATGTCCGCCATTACAGCAACAGGCTCTTGCCTAAATCTAACAAGGACTCCTATAAGTGAGTTGGTAAGATCAGGACCCTGCAAGAGCTGGCAGTTTAATGATGTCCCTTTATACGTTGCTCCACAGTCAAAAACAACTCTCAGCTTGCCTTTTCTGGGATGATAAACTCCATGATGAGGGATATACCACACCTTCCCATCGTTTTGCCTTAGTTGGTCTGGAGGTATCAGCTCAGCATATCCTCGAGTTATCATGTCATTAAGAAATATGATGTATTCCTTCTTAAATGGACCATTCTTGTCAAATTTTCTTTTCAGGCTCAGGAGGCGCTGTTCTGCCACACAGCGATTATTTGGTAAGATGGTATTCTCCTGTCTGAGAGGTAAGTCGATACAGTAATGGTTTCCAGTTAATGTTGTAGTACTGGTCATGATGTTCATGAACTTGACATCTTCTCTAGACATTTCAATCTGTTCCTCTGATGATCTCTCATTAAAGTCCTGATTATACTGTTTAACCAGCATTTCTTGAAGGCGTTCAACAGAGATTCGGTTTGTTGTTACTGCAGGGCAACCACGCCTACTCGTGCTGCTTCCGCCACGAAGTGGACCATTAACAACCCAACCGACCTTGGTTCTGACTGCATAGGGACCATCATCCTGGCTGTTTATCAACTCCCAAGGTTCCATAACTTTAGGGGCATCAGTTCCAATAAGCAAATCAATGCCTGCATCAATGTCGTAGAGTTTGACTTGCTTCAAATACGACCACCGATCAACATCCGCTTGTCGTGGAACATTGAGTGTAGAGACTGGCATGGTCCTCTGAGTTAAAACGTCCGGTAACTCAATGAAATCAGTCATGTCCATACCAGACACTTCAAGACCTGATAGAACATGAGCATTTACAACCTTTTTTTGACCCATTGTTCTTAACAGAATACTTGTCCTTTTACCTTTCAGGTTCAACTTCCTTGCCAAGTCTTCTGTACAGAACGTGCCGGAACTCCCTGGATCCAAGAAGGCATATGTCTGTACAGTTTTGTTACTCCTTTGGCTCTTGACTTTAACTGCTACAATAGAAAAGATGGAGTCATCTTCACAACCGGCCCCAATATGGCCACAGGTCTGAGACATTGTAGTAGTAGTAGTACAATCACTTGGTGGGCTCAAAGATGGCTGGGCTTGTGATGAAGATGTTCCTTTATCCTGCCACTCAATATGAAGAACTCCGGGGTGCTTTTGGTGACACACGTTGCAATCCAAACGACTCCTGCAGTCTTTGCTTGTGTGGCCTACTTTCAGGCAACCAAAACAGATTCCTTTTTCTTTGATGAAATTAATCTTGTCCCGGTGTACTTTAACTTTAAACTGTGAGCATTTATCAAGTGAATGACTACTATGTAAACAAAACAGACAGTTGTGAGTAGTGAAGGACTTGGTCTTGTTTCCTATATCCTGAGTAATGACTCCCTCTTTCACTGCAGTGACATTGGTGGCAAAACTGCTTCCTTTTTTCCTCTGCTTTAGGTGACTAGCATTGGAGGCCTTAAAGTTGGTGGATGGTAAGTCCTGAATGTTGCCACAAAGTGGGTCTGATAGTATTCTGACCTGCTTTTCAATGAAGGCGACAAGATCAGAAAACAGCACTCTTCTTCCACTTCGCTCTTGCAGATCACAAGCAACATTTCTCCATTTGTCTCTTAATTTATAAGGAAGCTTCAGGATGATGCTCCTCATATTTGATGGTAAGTCCAGCTCCTTCATATGCATCATTTGCTCCGTTAGATTTGAGCATCCTCTGAGAAACAAGGAGAATGATTGTAATGTTTCAATGTCTTCACTTTTAACAGGTGTCCAGTTCAGAATCTTTTCCATATAAGCAGATGCAATTTTATGCTCATTTCCAAAATGTTCTGCCAGAAGACCTTTGGCCCTGTGGTATCCCTGCTCAGAAGGTAAATGTTGACAACTTTGCACTAAGTCTCTTGGTTGCCCCCTGGTGCATTGTTCAAGAAAGTGCAAACAGTCGCTCCAATTGTTCGTCTTCTCCTCCACTCCATTTTCAAAAGCTCTGATGAAAGACCTGAAACGAAGAGGATCTCCATCGAACACAGGGATAGTTCTTGGTGGAAGGACAGAGGACAGATTTTGCTGAACCAGTAGAGCAGTGATATCATTTTGTCTGTGCATAATATTTACAATGTCATTCTGATAGTTGTCAGTCATGGCTTGAGCTTGAGGAGACACAGGTAATGTATGATTTCCAACAGTTTGCATCACTTGAACTGGAGCGTCAACCCTCAATAAACTCCTTTCCTCCATTTTGGTTGCTGGTCTTTGTTTAGGCTTAACAACTTGTGGTTGAGATGTATAACCAGGCACAGCTAGAGTGTTAACCATTTCATCTGGAACAAAGCTGTCGGCATTGGGATTTAATTTACCTGCTTCCTGTGAATTGTTCTTTTCAAAATAAGAGTTCATGCCATCTGACAATTGTGAGCCACACTGTGAGTTGATTTCCAGGACTTTGAGCTTTGCACTTGTTGCTGCCAATTCCGTTTCAAGCTCAAATTGTTCCTTTTCTCTCTTTAGCTTTTCCTCTTCAGCTTCTATTTGATGTTTCCGTTTTAATGCTGAAACACGCTCCATCAGAGCCGCCTGGTCGGCCTTAGCTTTAATGCGTGCAGAGAGTGTGACTTGACAGAAGGTCCTTTTATGCTTGACACATTAGAAGCACTGTCATCAGGGTTAATGTTGTCTATGACACTTTGATCATCAGGGGGGTCCGTATTTGGTTGCACATAAGGATGACCCCTTTCAGACAGCCAGCGTTTTACCTTTTCAGTGAAATCACCATACATCGTCATTTTTGCCTTGAAATATTCATTTTGCCTCGTCACTTCATCTTGTGGCAAAGGTAAATTAATGAAAGACTCGTGCATCTCACTTGCGTCTTGGTAATATTTCATAAACTTGGCAAGCTCAGAATTCACTGGTACAATGTTTTCATCTGATGTCATTAACGTCCGGATGTTTTCCAAACACCGTTTGGCTTGTTTGAATTTTTTATTCCTTTTTTCCTGACACATTTCCACGTAGAAACCGAAGCCTTTAGCGGTAAACTTCATGCGTCTTTTTACTGACGACGTTTCAACATCACTCGCCATAACAGGTTTTAGCGTTTCTTCCATTCTTCAGTCGTGGATAATGCAGCTAAAAGGCAGGTAAAAGGCAGATAAAAGGCAGGTAAAAGGCAGCAAACACAACAGCCGTGGCTTCAGGTTCAACAGATCCACTTCATTACACATGACACTAGTGCGTAAAGTATTGCGCAATAATTACGCGCGGCATTTCAACATTGTCCATCTTCAAACTTCATGTAACTTGTACGTCTGACTGTGAAACACTGATCCTCAAACTCCACTCGTTTGGCCGTTTTCCAATTACAGCTTGCAGTAGTATCACATACCAGTATGTTATGAAGAGACGTAGTTGTTACTCCGTGCCACGAGGAGCTTTCCCGCTGATGCAGAACAAAGAGAGCGATGAATGAAACGCACCGCTCCGCTCCTCCATCCAAAGTCCACAAAGATCCCACTAGTCCAATACTGAGGGCTCCTTCCTTTTAGTCCAAGGGCAGGTTTTTTACTTTATGTAGTGGCCGTTTGTCCAGAAATCAACTTAACTTATAACTACTCAAATCAAAGAGGGCCACTTCGGCACCATGGGGGTGAATCGTACGCAGGCAAGAAGTCACTGTCCATTCAAAGTTCTTGGTTTCCTTTAGATGGTTTATTTGTCCCCAAAAACAAGCAAACAAAACAATAAAACAAACAAATCCTGTTTCGTGTTTTGCCTCTCTTGCGCTGGTAAAAAACCATGTGCCCACCCAGGTGCATTCTGGTCCTCCACCTGCGTTCATACCTATATAATTTCCGGTGCCCAGTGCTACCCAATTTACAAAGAAAACAAAAAACTAAATTAGCGAAACAAACCAATAATATTTACCTTAAATTACTAATAATAGAAAATAATGTCACAAATTGAATCAAAATAAAACTATACTAATCAAACATTATCAATAACAAACAAACAACCAAATAGCTCCAACAATGTGGTTGTTACTTGGAGTTGCCAGTCAGTTATGATAACTACCCAGATTTTCGACATGAAATGAACAAAGTCTTCGAAAGCAACGTGTGGGTAATGGACATTGTCTGAGATACAAAGATTTCAGCCAACTGGAACTTGGACTGCCACCGCAGGTTCATGTTTAGGATTTTTCTTTTTCCAGAGTTTTGGCTTACAGCTACCTTGTTTAACCTTAGTGAGTGTCACAGCTTTAAAATGTAGTCCTCATTTTCTGCTGCTTTTTGCCACTTATGTTTTGTTGAACATTGTTTCCAGTTTCAGAACACATTATATTAATCAGTAAGATTGATGGCTTATAATGTTACACCTCACAATAACCAGTAAGTTATTTCAGACAACAAAGTGTTTTGGTTATTAAGAATCACATCTGGTAATGCTGAGGGTAATTTTTGAGAGAAAAAATTAGGAATTTATTTACAACTATCAAGTCTGAGTCTAGCAGGGCATCCACTGGCCACCAGTTTCTCTGTCAGTCACAATTTTATGTAACCAAAGTTTTTGTTCATCTATCTGTAACTATGACACTGACCAGATGTTTCCGTCAATGCATCCACTGATTGCAGTTACAAATGGCTTAAGCTTGTCATAGCCATCAATGTGCCAGACATAGTTTGGACCACAGCTGTGGTAAACACACCTTCACAGCCTGTTTCTTGACCTCAGATCGACACCTTCACCGTCCAATAACTGCAGTAATATTCAGAGTTGCCACCTCAGCCACATCAGTTTTGTTCTTTCTATGCCTGAGTTGCTTCTTACTAAAACTCTTTTCAAGGGTAAGTTTGCTTATAAATGTGAATCAGCAGGCAAATTAAGTGTTTCATTTGTTGTAAAACCACTTTTAAAGTAGTAGTAGTCCTCAATGTACTCAATCTGTGTCAAATTAAATGATAAATTGAGTGTTATGTGTTATTTCAACATATTGTTGTGATTATTAAATTAATCACATGTTGTAATGTTGAAGGTTAATTTGGGATGAGAGAAATTTTAATTTGAGTCTACGTTAACTTGATGGATTTAGAAACTTTGTGTTCACAAAGTTCACTCTACTCTCATCACATAGTAATCCTATCTTGTAATAATTTCTGTCTTTTTTTTAAATTTCTTATTTCAAGCACAACATGCTCTGTTCAGGTTCTGATTTTATGTACCAAAAGACAGCTTGGCCCTGTCAAACTTTCTGTAAGCCTTTTAGATGGGTATTATGTAAGGCTTAAGCAAGTTGAATGGATTTAAAACAAAAGCAAGTGCAGTTTTGTGTGTTATGATTGTTTTGTATTTGAATAAAAAGTTCATTTAATACAGAATTTTGCATTTTTTATAGCCAATATAAAAACAATTTTAGTAATTTGTGTATACATAGGTTTTAGAGGTGTTAGAAAGAACTTAACATATTTGATACATCTTTAATGTCTCTAAAATAGCTACAATTATATTTGTCTCAATCACAGATTAAAATATGTGTGAATATATGACAAATTTCAGTCAGTGCACAAGTTTCAGTTTGTCCTGGAATGAAACAAATATGTGACACAGGCCCAGGTAAGTTAAGGATCTACATCTAGTTCATTAGATATCAGCTGCCTGAGTTGAATATACAGGTTAACTGTTTCAAACACATCATTTGTTAGTATCAGATTATGCTCTGACATTAGGTCAACACAGATATGGAACACATCTTCATCGCATGGGAAGTCCTTGAACACACACTCTTCAAGGCAGACATTAACCTTCTCCAGGTCCATGTGGTGCAAACAATCCCTGCCTCCATACAGTTGAGGGACTGCATGCAATATGGACGGACATCCATGAGGTGATCGTGAGTTGTGGACTTGACGGACTCTGTGGTTGTTCCAAGTCAATACAACCTCGTTAAGTTCTTCCTGGGAAGCAAAAAATATTTAGTCAGAGTGTGTAAAAATATTGGGGATTGTTAATTACTAAGTAGTCCACATGATTTGCTTCATTTTAAGTGTTGTATTCTTGTTATAATATAGTAGGTTGGCACAATAATATTAATACGTTAAATGTATTATTCTGCAGTGCAACAAATTTTGAACAGTTACTAGGATGAGTGGGAGCAGCAAAAGCACTGTATCACTACCAATAACACAATAACAGGAAATGATGCAAAATGTATACCATAGCACATCAAGAAACAACACATAGGTGTTATTTATTCTCTGCACCAGACACAGACACTGAGGTTGTTACTCATGGTCATTTGTGTGGCTCTCTGAAAATATTATTGGTCATCATTTATCTCATTGTATGTCAATTACCTGTATTATTTGAAGAAAGCAAAACTGGATCAAGGACTTGTCCAAGAAGTTGTCCAAAAAGTGGCCATCTTCTCTCAGTTTATCAAACAGGTCCATCCAAAACTGGACGCACTCACTTCGCAAGATCAGCCACCATCGCTCAATTCGCTGGTTTCCAGTGCTTGGACCAAAGGTAACACTGTCCGCTTCAGCTTGGTTCTCAGAAAAATGCAAAAACCGCTGGATTTCAGCTATATGGCCATTTTCTGTACCTAAATCAAGTCTGAGTCTGGCAGGGCATCCACCAGAATTGATCACAGCATCCATGAAGTAGCCAGCAATGATCTTAGGGTCGTTGTTTGTTTTATAAGCTTCAAGCCTCAATCATCTTCCTGGAAAATCCGTCAATGCATCCACTGATTGCAATTCCAAATGGCTTAAGCTTGTCATAGCCATCAATGCCAGACATAGTTTGGACCACAGCTGTGGTAAACACACCTTCGCAGCCTGTTTCTTGACCTCAGATCGACACCTTCACCGTCCAATAACTGCAGTAATATTCGGACAGTTTCTCTGTCAGTCACAAGCCCATGTAACCAACATTTTTGGTGCATCCACCTGTAACCATGGCACTGACCAGATGTTTCCAGTTGCTGTTGAATGAAAGTTGCCACTTCAGCCACATCAGTTTTGTTCTTTCTACGCCAGAGTTGCTTCTTGCTTAAAATCCTTTCAAGGGTGCGCTTGCTTAGAACAATCCCATGTGAATCCGCAAGCAAATCCAGTATTTCATTTGTTGTAAAGCCACGTTTAAAGTAGTCCTCAATAAACTCACAATCCATTTCTGTGTCAATCTCCCCACACCAGAGCTGCTATTGAACTGCTGTGTGCAAATATCTCATAATTATGACTTTTAATCTCATAATTTTGACTTTTTATCTCATAATTATGACTTTTTATCTCATAATTTCGACTTAGTATCTCATAATTATGACTTAGCTATCTCATAATTATGACTTAGGATCTCATAATTATGACTTTTTATCTCATAATTATGACTTTTTATCTCATAATTTCGACTTTCTTATCTCATAATTATGACTTTTTATCTCATAATTATGACTTTTTATCTCATAATTTCGACTTAGTATCTCATAATTATGACTTAGCTATCTCATAATTATGACTTAGGATCTCATAATTTTTTTTTCAAGTGGCGGAAATGGGCTTCCATAAAAGAGACAATACATTTAATAGAGTAGATAAAAAAATGTGTATTTCAACTGTATATCTGCACTACTACTGTCTACTACCACACACACTGTCTGTCTGTGTGTGTGTGTCCCTCTCTCGCTCTCTTTCAGAGAAAGAACGGATAAATACAAGAAGTTTACAAACTTCTTGGTTACAGAAACATGGCGTATTCATTTTATGGGGTTTAATGGAAAAAATAGCTCTGAATGAACAACAGCTGAGCAGAAGTGCTTGTCGACCGCCGCGGAGAAATACGCGTCTGGTCTGAACGGGGGTGCGCGGAATGCTCCCGATTTTCGCTTCCGCGTCCAGTGTGAACCAGGCGTTAATAGAGTAAAAAAGTACAGTTATTATCAGCAGATATTGGGATTAAATTAGCAACAGCAAAAGTAACCGAGTCAAATGAATAAAGTCCTCAAAACAACAAGGTTTTGCAGATTCGCAGTGTTTTATTTTGAAAGAGCCACTAGGGTGCGCCACGCGACCTCCATCGAACGCTGGGGACAACGAAACACATCCTTGTTGCCGTGGTAACCTGCACTCGAGCTGGGGGGGTCGTTGAGTCTGACTCGGTCTCCATATCCCTATATTGTAGTCTCAGGGGTGCGTGGCTGTGGTGTTGGGGTCATGCGGTCCGGTCCTCTTCCCCTTGCCCCAGCAGCCTGAAGCCCCCTCCTCACCCCCTCCTCCCTTCCGCCATGCCAAGCCGACAGAAGCAGGTGCTCTTCTCGGTTTCCGGACTCTTCGGCTTCTCCTGCGCCCTTACGGCCGCGGTGGCCACCGGCCTGCCGTTCTGGCTCAACGGGGCCGTACTGTGCCGGACCGGGGCTGAGCTGGTCAACGCCACCGGTCCCGAACTCGACAAGTTTTTGGGAGACATAAACTACGGGCTTTTCCACGGACAGAGGGTGAAGCAATGCGGACTCGGAGGGAGGCCGTCCCGGTTCTCATGTGAGCATAATTTCTAGATCGTTAAATTATAATTTAATGATGATTCTTTATATAGCTTACTTATCATACACATTCTATTTATGGAAGAAATTAACTGTGTTTTATCATAGTATTTTAATGTTTCACTTTCCTGAAAATGCAAAGTAATTTTATTTTTGAATAGCCTTTAGACAAGAGAGGACATTGCTATTTTCAAAACTGAAGCAGAAGTGTTGAACTCTACATATGTATATGTACATATACTGTATACATATACATGTACACATACATATATGTTTAAAATGTGTGTGTGTGTGTGTGTGTGTGTGTGTGTGTGTGTGTGTGTGTGTGTGTGTGTGTATTTTGGGAGAGTTTTACAGTTTTTCTCAATTGCTAAAACACTAAAACCTAATGTCTGAACCAAATGCTCCGTTGCCTGAACCCACTGATTGAATCAGTCACTCTTTTGGCAAAACCATAAGCACTTTTCACCAGTTTAGACACAACTTGCCAACACATTTTCATTGTGATGCACCTGTGTTGCATAATAGTGAGCACAGGTGGCAAAAGTCAAACACAAGGAAAGCACAGGTGTCACGGGTTGAACACAACAACTCAAAATTGATCACACTTGTGGCTAACGATGTGAGGGAACATATATTCAGAGAGCACTGGTTTGTGAGGCACTACAATGGATAGAAATCTGAGAGGAGGAGTTTGTGTGAGAGGTGGTCGAGTAGGTCAGCGAAGACAAAGAACAGTAGTATCTGATGAAATCAGAGCTACTGTGATACAACCAAACATCAGTAGATTCACTGTGTCCACCATAATCACAAGATTTAGAGAAGAGCACAGGTAAATTACCTTTTTTGACATTTGACACATTATAGTGTGTAAATGTTGACAGCAATTACTGTATGACTATACTATATACTGTACCACAGTATACTGTAAGTAAATATGTTTCAGTACATCACTGTGCCAATGTACTGTAGTATTGTAATGGAGGGTTAGTCTAACTGTTTGTAGGCCTAGTATTTCATGTATATTTTTGTACTTTATGTTGACGTAGGCTTTACTGTATACAAGTGCTAAATGCACAACATTTCTGTTTGTTTTTGTACTGTACAAGTGCTACGTGTAAATGCACAGGATTTCTGTTGTGCTAAATAAACAGTGCTAAATGAAGTGCTAAATAAACAGGTTTTTTGTTTTGCAACATGCATTTAGCCTACAGTGAACATTTATTTCTACCGCTTCATGTCCTGAGCATTGTGTTTTCTATTTTTCTATGTAGTGTTTAGTGACTGCTCTGTAGTGTTTTTAATTTTGATTGACTCGGGGCACGATTTGACAACATAGTTCAGTTTTGAGCACCGATTGAACTGTTTTGAGGTGAGAGTTCAGTTTTGGGCACAGATTAGTTTTTTTTGATTGCTTTGACGCAGTAGTCGACTCAAAATCCACATTCTTCAAAACTGTTAACGCAAAGGCCTAAACAGTGGCACCAATGGTCAAAATGACTAATTTTGCCTGCAAAAGGCTCTAACTCCACCAAAACATTTAAAATATGGACCAAAAGCAAATTTTGCCCTCAAACACCACAACTTGCACACAAGTGCATAAGCGCTTCCAATCAGTCATTAGACAAGGGGCATCAAAATACAAAATTCAGCTCTCAATGTGAATCAGTGCTGCATTACTGGTCAGCAGCTTACATATCAGTGCCAATTTGCTTTCTTGCAAAAAATAGATCCAGAATCATATACAATGATTTTTCAAATTTTATTGAATGCAGTATTCATTCTTTTTTTTTTTAGATTGTGGCTAAGAAATGAAATATTCCAACAGAAACCACATATATAGTATGAAAGAAAAAATACAGTAAAATCCATCACTGTGTAAGACATAAGGAAAATAAAAATAAAAAATTCTGTACAATAAAGAAAGAAATCTCTTCTAGTCAATTCTCTCTTGAGGAATAGGCCACATGGCCTCATCTACATCGCACTCAATATTTTCTCTTGCGATGCTCCTAGGGAAAAATCTTCTTGCATGCCTGATCCAGCCTTGGCATGCCTCTGCATCTATATCTTGGGCAGCAGCGGTCATTGCATCGATCAAGGGCATCTGGTCATAGGGGCGATGATCGTAAACCTTCCATCTCCATGCACTGAAGAATTCCTCTATAGGATTTAAAAATGGAGAGTATGGAGGAAGGAATTGTGTCATCATCCTCGGGTGCCCTGCAAACCACTCATTCACCACACGAGAGTGGTGGAATGCCACATTGTCCCAGATGATTACAAACAGAGGCATGCCAGGCCTCAACAGCCCTCTTTCCTGAGGAGGGATGAGCCTGTCATGCAGGATGTTCAAAAATGCAATGAGGCGCTCACTATTGTAGGGACCAATAGTTGGAATATGGCAGAGGACACCATCATTAGAAATAGCAGCACACATAGTAATGTTGGCGCCCCTCTGCCCTGGAACTGTAATAGTGGCCCTATGCCCAATGAGGTTCCTCCCACGTCGCCTTACTTTACAGAGGTTGAAGCCGGCTTCATCCACATAGATGAAAACATGATGTGCCCCCTCAGCTTCAAGCTCCATGATACGCTAAAGAAAAAAAGCAAAATTACAATTGCATACAGTAAAAGTACCTCCAGTTTACTGTAACTGCATGATATGCCAAGGCATAAGAGTATACGTAGTACTGTAATGTGTCCTTACCTCCACATATTGGCATCTGGCCTCCTTCACAGCATCTGAGTTCCTCTGGAAGGGAACTGTGTAGAGCTGTTTCATTGCCATATTGTTCCTTCTAAGCACACGGGTTATTGTGGTCTCACTCAAAGTATTTATATTTCTAAATACCCCCTGATCTGCAATCACTGCTGCCCTGATTTCCCGCAACCTAATGGCATTATTTGCCAGAACCATGTTGACAATGGCTGCCTCCTGCTCAGCATTCAAAAGTCTTCGTCTACCACCACCGACTGGTAGCCTTTCGATTCTATAAACAACACATGAAATGTGGAAAAAAATACATGAAATAATGTATATCACTACGGATATATCTGTATATACTGTATAAGTGACATTACCTGTTCTCCAGTCGAAAATTTCTGACAATGGATGCAACCGTGTTTCTATTGACAACAGGTTGGACTCTTTGTCCAGCCTCTCTAAATGAAAGACCATGATTTACCACATGATCAATCAAAGTTGCCCGAATTTCATCAGTAACTTGAGCCCTTCCAGCTACACCTCCACCTCGCACACGGACTCCTCTTCCTCGGACTCCTCTTCCCCTGAGCCCTCTACCTCTCACTCTCATCTGCCTTAGACCATCCATGCTTGCAAGTTACAACACACAACGTGGCACCTTTTAAGCCTACAGACTGATTGCTAATTGAAAAGTTGTGTGCAGCAGTGTCAAACAGGTGCTTCAGTGATTTCATACTGGTCAAGAAGTTTCTAAGAGATGGGAACATATATTTTCTGTTTGGTTACCACAGCTAAAGCAATGGAGTTTGGACTGCTTGAATGACATCTGCGTTAACTGATTTGCAAAAGGGTGCGGGAAGTGTGTCAAAACAATGACAATGGGTTAACTCATTTGCAAGAGGTGTCTTTTGCTCTGCTGAGAGAGTGATGATGAAGACTGAGAGGTTACCAGTTTCTTCAACCAGGTCAATGCAATCAAAAAAAACTGTAAACTGTTTTGAATAAAAAGTTTGGTTTTGTCTGAGGTTTTGTGAATGTAGCTTGAAAATTGGGTTTTGTGTTCACAGTTTAGAGAAAAGGAGAGCAGCTTTCGAGAAATGTGTCTTAGCAATCGAGAAAAACTGTAAGGGTCCAGCATTTAGTATCTTGCGCCATCTAGTGGTGAAGTTGCAGATATTAACCAACTGAAACTTCTCAAATTTACATTTACATTTAGGTCATTTAGCAGACGCTTTTGTCCAAAGCGACTTACAATAAGTACATTTGTCAAAAGAAGGAAACAAAGAAACCACAACGTATCATTGCCGATAAAGTAAGAGCTAAAAATAGAACAAGCATTCAAATGTGATGGAGAACTATATTGTGAATGTCTCTCTGGTTTGTCCCTAATGGGCTATTATATAGACTGTGTTGTTGTGTATGTTTACATTTGTTTAAGTTGTAAATGTTTTAAAAGTTTTAAATTATTTAAATGTTTTCAATGTTTTAAATATTTAAAAGGCTGTGGCTCAGAGGTAGAGTGAGTCATTGGCGGTTCAAGCCCAACCTCCTCCAGTCCGCATGCCGCATTGTCCCTGTGTGTGTGTGTGTGTGTGTGTGTTTGAATGTTGACAATGTTATGTCGAAAAGATTAAAAATAGAAATGCAGGTTCATTTACCGAATGTTGTGAAGAGCAGCAGGTTGGGATCTCACCTGCTTATTAATTATTCAAAGATTCACTCAATAATTCAGAGTGTCTTTAAACGCATCATGTGGAGTCTCTGCAGCCTGAATACATGTTATATTAATTTATATGTATGATATCATTATTTACTCCATCACATCTCAGAGGGAAATATTATAAACAATAATTATCTGACAGCTTTGACTGTTTGATGGGATAGGACCAGGGACCCATAGACCACCGAGACCACAGACTACAGAGACTGTAGCCCACAGAGACCATACACCACAGAGACCATACACCACAGAGACCATACACCAGGGAGACCATACACCACAGAGACCACAAAGACCATACACCACAGAGACCATACACCACAGAGACCACAGAGACCATAGAAACCATACACCACAGAGACCACAAAGACCATAGACCACAGAGACCATAGAAACCAGGGACCATGGAAACCATAGAAACCACAGAGACCATAGAAACCATACACCACAGAGACCACAAAGACCATACACCACAGAGACCACAGAGACCATAGAAACCAGGGACCATGGAAACCATAGAAACCACAGAGACCATAGAAACCACAGAGACCATAGAGATCACAGAGACCATGGAGACCATAGAGATCACAGAGACCATAAACCACAGAGACCATAGAAACCACAGAGACCATAGAGATCACAGAGACCATAGAAACCACAGAGACCATAGAGATCACAGAGAGCACAGAGAGTTTACTGGTCCCAGTTAATGAGAGCAGCCAGCCTTCACTAACCAGTTTCTGCCTGACTGGATCAGAACTGATGAACTGTGTTCTCGTTCTATGAACACATGATGTACCACAGTCCCTCTGTGGTACATCATGTAAGTATAAATACTCAAGCCAGTAATAAATACCTGAGATTTGTAGTAAATGTACTTTCCAACATGTTGATCATGTTATACACACAATATTTGAATATAGACATAATCCCTGAATTTGTATATCTAAATTACATTCCTTGTTAATCTGATGTATTGTACTTATACTCTGCCAGTCTTCCCAGACCTGCTGAGCTCCATCCCAGTCGGCCTCCACGTCTCCATCATCTTCTTCTGTGGTGTTGTCATCCTGTTCTCCTCGGTCGCCACCGGCTTCTTCTTCTTCAACGCCTTCGGCCGACCATACGAGATGCTGCAAGGCCCCATGGGACTTTACCTGTGGACCTTCATCTGCTGTGAGAAACAACATCATCATAATGACATCATCTTAATACTGAAAAAATGTAGTGCAAAAATTAAATGTATTCTAGCGCAATAATTATATGTATTCTACTGCACAAATACATGTATTCTTGTGCAAAAAAATGCTATTCTTTATTATTCTGCTGCAATAATTACATGCATTCTAGTTCAGTCATTCGTAACTTGTTTCTGTTCTAGACACACTCTACATTTATTATACATTTACTATAAATTTTAAGGGCATTCATACCAATAAAACTCACTCCCACAAGTCTTCCATTTCTTAATCTTTGAAAGCTTTATCGTAGGCAACTGGACTTGTTTCAGGTCTTTGAAGACGTTTCTCCTCGCATCCAAGAGGCTTCTTCATTTTTTAACTGGCTAGGGTCGTTAACACTGAGAGTCATGTGACTCATAGACTCACCCAGCCCTCAAGTTGGAGGGGCAAGTGGATCCTGAGCCCTCAGGACTTTCTTACTTACATTCAACGCTGCAATTGCTAGTTTCTAGTTACATTTATTCTAGCAATACATATATTTTATTCATTTATTTGACTTTAGAAGCTGTGTTGTCGACTGTGGATGTTTGTTGGATTTGAATTGAATTGGTTTTGTGTCTCTGTATTCTGTGTAATTACAGTTGAGTCTTTCTACCTTCTATCTAAAAGAAGGGAACCCTTTCTCTTGTAGTCTCATGCTGTAGCGCCACCTAGAGGTGATAACATAAATCTCCGTGTATGATGTTCAGACTGAACATTGTCCCTTTTGAAGACATTAGGACGAGGAGTTCAGGTGCATCACATTGATATATTAATGTTGGGTTGAAGGTTAACTTGCATATTAACACCTGCAAACCAATCAGGCGCAGTGTTTTCTCTTAATGGTTCAGTCTTCGTCTTAAAGCTGTAAACATCCTTACAGTTGATGTTATGTTGACGGCGACTTCCTGTCTGTGTGGCAGGCGTGTCCAGCTGTCTGGTGATGATCCTGTTTGCGTCGGAGGTGAAACTTCATCATCTGTCCGATCGGATCGCCAACTTCAATGAGGTGAACTTCGTCTTCCAGACGTACAGTGAACAATACGACCGATCCTTCTGGCTCTTCTTCCTGGTCTTCCTCCTCCAGGGACTCAACTTCCTATTAATCCGGCTTGCCGGAATCCAGTTCCCCTTCCAGGAGAGCAAAGAGTCGGAGCTGAGCGGGGGGGCGGCCGACCTCATGTACTGAGCCCTACAGACCGTAGAGATACGGTGGCCATTTAAGATCCAACGAGTCTGTAGACAACTCATTATTCTAAAGATTATATAATATATTATACAGAAACATCAATCAATCACTATTGGTCACTTTCAGCTGATTTACTTTCAAACGTCATTGACTTCATTAACTGATTCATGATATGAAGTGTATTAACTTTTATTAAGTTGAACGTAAACTTAATGTGTATTTTGTTTTTAACTCATGTTTCTTGACTTTACGTTTTGTATGTTGTGTTTTATATTCCATATTTAAGTCTTTTAGTGTTTTATGGTCCAGTTGTTTACTTGTTCATGTTATTGTACAACAATTTAAAGGACGACTTTCAGAAACTACGGTGATAAAAAGAAAACTTGATGATTCTCATGTTGAGTTGTTCAGTGTCTTTTTCCTGGTTTCTAACCGGATTAATGGCCATTTATTCTGGATGGATGTCAATGAATCAGATGTTGAGGCTACACAAGGCTATTCAAGTCAGACTGAAATGAGATCCAGGAAGTCCAGCAGGTCAACGATTGTGAAAGTTCATCAAAATGTTCTTTAAAAAAAAAAAAAAAAAAAAAAAAGACACTGGTCAGAGGAACTGTGTCTACACCCCCCTCTAGTGTTAGTTTTAAATTACAACCTGTCTTCACCGCTGCATTATTGGTAGAGCAACAAACGTATATATAGAGAGACTATCCACTTAAAGATGGAGGGAGGGGAAGTGGAAGTCAAACTAAACTAAAATAAAAAAGTGACATTTAGGAAAGGAGCATGGTTTATGTTATGTGGATTAACTAATGACTCACGTGACTTTAGTGTGATTATCAACACCAACAACTCACACGAGTGACTAACGAAACATGTTACTATCGACACTACCGACTCATGTTAATAGCAAGTGATTAACGAGTCATGTGACCAACTAGTCACTAACTCTAGCGAGTGACCGACACTTAACGAGCCTTTTTAAGGGATAGTTCGGAATTTTGGACATAAGACCTATTTTCCAAGTCAGCCGGTGTGTTTGAGACGTCTGGAGACGTTTTCAAGAAATTTCATTCAGGGTTCAATTCTTCCTCTGTATATTCAGGCTCGTACAGGTACGGTTGGGTTTGGGTGGAAAAAAACTCCTCATCAGAGTCTTCAAAAGTTTCAGTATATTCTCCAAAAGTGTCCATTTCTGTGAGATTTAAGAAACTAGCACTGCAGGCTACTCTGCGTCTGTAGCAATGACAGCAGGTAAACAAACTATTATAGAACCGGTAACTTATAAGTGCTAGGTGATATCACTCCGCCGCTGCCATAGCCTACTAGGAAGTATGACACGCTGCTGCTGCTGCTGCTGCTGCTGCTGAGACATCAATCCTTAAAAATGCAAGGTTGGTTTTATTTCATTCTATCAACACAGATATGTACATCGATAGTCTGCGTAACAATTGATTTGCCTTGGGTGCACTGTGGAGTCGGTATGAGTGTTTTTAATGCCATGCTAAAACTAGAACGATTGACTTGCGCTAGCCATAGCATAAGCGAACTCGGCAACTAGAAGAACTGAATGAAATTTCTTGAAAACGTCTCCCGTCTCCTTATGTCAAAATTCCAAACTATCCCTTTAACTATCAACACTAAGGATTCGGTGATTATCAACATGACTCACATGCCTAGCTAATGATTAACAAGTCACATGGCTATTGAATACTAACGACTGGCGAGATGATCGACACCAAACTCACATAATTAGCAAGTGTACACTAACAACTCATGCGACTATGGACACACGTGACTAGCAATTGACTGGCGAGTGAACAAGCCACGTAACTCCTTAGTAAATCAACTACAGATACTGAGGGCTCACACCTATCGACACATATCAATACATATAACAACTCGCAATGACTCACGTCACATGACCATTGACATAGTCATGTGAGTATCGACACTGTCAAATCACGTGACTAACAAGGTTTGTGGCTATAGACACTAACAACTAAATTACAAGCGAGTGACTAATGAGTCCCATGACTATCAACACTAAAGGGGCATTCACACCGAATGCAATGCAAATTTTGGATAAAGAGTAACTAACTAAGAGTAAATAACGGCTTAAAAGTCAGAAGCCATGGTTTTGTTCGACTTGAAATATTTCAACATGATGAAAAATGACGCCTTATTCATGTCCGCTGTGTCGTGTTGTGTTTTTTTGTTTTTTTTGCCTCTCTGTGTCCATGGACTGAGGGCGTTTTCACACCTGTGGTTCGTTTGCTCTGGTCTGAATCAGGGACCAACTTGTTACAATGTTGCAAATTGCCTCGAGTTTGGTTTGTGTTCACACGGCAGCATTCACAAGCGGACCAAAATGTTTGATGCGCGGGGAAACTGCTCTCTAATTGGTCAGAATTTCCTCGTTGGGAAACTCCCGGAAGTAAACGAAGAAGAACAGCCTCCAGAGCGCTACTTTTCAATTTGACAATGGAGGGAAAGCTACGCGGGTTGCTCTTGGCCCTGGTCATCGTGTATTACGTAGTAATCAGGGGCGTCAATTGGGTATGGCAAGGTATGGCAGCTGCCACACCTTGGCTCCAGGGGAAAATGTAAATATTCGTTTTTTTTAATACATTTATGGAATTACTCTGTGTCAATTTGTATTGATTAATCTATTATTCAATACATATAAATTAACTACAAGTGAAAATCAGAAAACACAATCGATTTCTCTAGATATTATCTTTCCCAACACTTGTATCCCCCCTCCATATCTTGAAATGTGGTATCTCCCAGCCCCCCCTGACGAGACGACGGAGGTCAGAGCTGGGTCATTATTGTTATCGCGTTTTTGTTTTGCTAAGCTAATTAACTAAAATGAAAAGGAAGCAGATAACTTTAGAATCTTTTTTATATATATAAAAAAAAGGCAGGTGATGGGTCCAATGTTGCCCCAGCAGCGGAGGGAGGAGGACCAGGTAGTGAAGGCGGGATTCAGGCTATAAACGAGGCTGTTAGCCACTCAGCACCCTCTTCTCCCTCCCTCTCCTCTTTGCATTTGGACTTTAACAGTTTTAAATTGACCTGGTATGTTCAGGTGACACTGTTGATATTACATAGTGAATGAAGTGAACAGAATGAGTGAAATTGTGTTTGTCAGAAAGGCTATTACTGCTCTCTAACCCTGCCGCTGGATGCGTAATGGTGCATTTGACTGAATTGATTGATTAACGTGCGTAGTTAAGTGTTTGTGTCCATAGTTATGTTAGTGGAATGTGAGTGAGACTGCATTTGAAAAAGTTCAAATTTTCCTAACCACACAGATAAGCTACATAGCAGACTTGTCATCCATCCATCCATTTTCTACCGCTTATCCAGTATTCAGGGTTGCGGGGGGAGCTGCAGCTGATCCCAGCTGTCATTGGGCGAAGGCAGGGTACGCCCTGGACAGGACGCCAGTCTATCGCAGGTCCGCAGACTTGTCACTTTATGATTATTTGCTGGGCATGTATATTGACTACGGGAGGTGGTTTAGTCCAAAACAGACTCAATGCGCCCGCAGTTGGGTCGGATCGAGGTTGGATCATGTTCTCACCACAATCGAACCGCACCAGAGTTTGTTTGGACCAAAACAACCGGACCGAGACCACCCCTTCCAGGAGGTCTCGGTCCGGTTGTTTTGGTCCCATTCTCTGAGAAGTGGTAACGCTCATTTAGCAACCGTTCACTATAGGCCTAATCATATTAACTTAATTGAATGAATAAATATATTTTTGCTGCCATATCAGATGGATAACATGTTTGGTTAAAGTCAGACTTAAATAGGAAAGGGCACAAGTAATCAAGTAGCCTACTCTTTTTTATTTGGATTTTCTTTAGAACATAGCCTACTAGACCAGTGACATACTAACATAAATTTGCATATTACTTGGTTAGACAAATCCCTGAATCTACAGTGAATCTGCGGTGGCTCTGTCAATATGCTGTACCTGTTCTGTTTAAGATTTCAGACTGTTTTGGGCTGCGCTATGGTGATGTGCTCAGGCTCTGTATTAGCCTGAATCTTCATTTCATTTTGCAAGTTTTAGTGTTTGATTTGATATGAATGACTACTTTATCACGCCAAGTGTCTATCCCTAGACTAAGATGAAAATTGGCAAAACACAATTCTAAATGTGAAAAAATAATAACAGTATTAAAACAATGGTGCATAATGTCCAACCACTTGTTCAGCTCACTGTTGATTGTAGTTTTGTATCCCAGGGCAAATGTAATGAGGGGAAGGACTGCCCATTATATTATTACCCTTATGATGGTTTTCCTATGCTTCACAGATCGACGTAGATGTCCTGCTTATGGACGATTCAGCTTTGGCCAACTACATTCCCTCATATGGAGACAGAATTGCACTTTTAATTTTTTGCAGAAATCAAAAGCCTGTCTCAAAGCGAAAACTGGGTCTAGTTGAAAAACTCAGGGAGAAAATGAAGCTAAAAAAGTCAACCAAAAAAAATGAAGCAGAGCCTCAAACCTCCAAATCTGATTCCAGACGAAAGCTAACTACACGGACAATTGAGATATGTTGGATACACCAAGACAAAGGCGGAGCTAAACAGGTTAGAGCAAAACAAGGAGGGGGCACTAGAACTGTTGTTATGGACATCAATGGTGGATTTAATGACATCCTGGAAGAGGGGAAGAGTCTTTTTTTCCCAAGTGGTGTTTCAAGTAAAGGCCATGTATCAGACTTCATATTTGATGTATGGGATTTTAAGCAGAATTCTTTTTCTGATGATGTCTCAATTGGCAAATTGTATGACACTGTCAAACTACCCAAGCTGCGTTTCTACATTGTCACTCAAGCAAAACCACAATCCCGTGAAGAATCCTCTACCACTGAGCCTGAACACAGAGATGATGATTGTAGCTTTGAGGACCAGGATGGAAATATTGTTTTAATTAAGTTTCTGACAGCCAATCACTGTCTCAGGTATCCAGTTACTCAGATCTAGACCAAGGCCAGGACCAGGTTAGTCTGCATCACCAAGTTGCCACGGATCACTCAGTTGCTATCACAGATTGCCCAGTGATATCAGAGATCCATTTCTGTATATCAGAGATAGTACAGGGGGATGTAGTTGTTATAGATGATGTAAACTAGACGATAACCCATATGATAACGCTGACCCTGAAATTACATTTGGGCCACTCACAGATGCTGAGTTTGATCCAGATGACACACTGATTTATCAGGCTGAAACACCTGACCGCTCACGTCAAACAAAAATAAAAAACTAACTAACTAACTAAAACGATACACCATGCAAATTGCTTTAATGACATGATTGAAGTATTTTCTGACCCAGAGACTCTGACCAGACCACTGGCCGTGAGGAGATTACTCCCAGATAATTCAGAAGAAGCTGGTAGCGGGTCAGGAGTTCTAAGAGATGTCTACAGTGCTTTTTGGCAAGAATTTTATGATCGTTGCACACTCGGCACAACAATGGCCGCGTTTCCCAGATTCGTTAAGAAGCTCTTAAGTGCTTAGATCGTCTTTGGAGGGCTCTTAAGAACGCTGTGAAAGAAGGATGTGTTTCCCAGAGTCGCTCTTAGCCTAAGAAGATCTTTTACTAAGAAGGAAACGTAAGATCGAGCTGACCCACTCTTAACAGCCTTCTTAGCGACGAAATGCTCAGTGATCAAGCCGCGTCAGGGAAATGTATATTCTCCACTTTTCGAAATGATAAACAAACAATGCTCAATGTTGTAATGCGCTAAAAAAATAAAAAAAATAAAAAACTTTTCATTGAATTACAAGTTTAAGTTTTCCACACACATCTTCATATATGAGTTTATAGTACTACACATAAAAACACATCAACAACCCTGTGGCATTTCACAGATATCAAGGAAACAGATGTAAGCTGAGGTTCAGCTGAGATGTGAACTCAGCTGAACCTCATCCAGAGAGGCTCCACCTGCTACTCTATATAAAGGCGTTGCCAAAGTCCGCGCGTGTGAAAAACCATGGCTGCATGCTATACAGCACATTCTCGCTGCGAACCAACAGCGTTGCAGTGCGCGAAGCCAGACAGTTTATATAAATGCTTACGTGCGTCAGCACTTCTCGCCACTGGACGTGCTGTCAGACCGGGCTGTCCAGACAAAGTACCGGCTGCCCCGTGCGGAGATCCAACGGCTGATCACTCTGGTGTCTCCACACATCCAGAGAGCAACCCGCTGCAACTTTGCCCTCAGCCTGGAGGTGCAGCTCCTGGCTGCGCTGCGTTTTTACGCAGTGGGGAGCTTCCTGGAGGTGGTGGGGACGGCACCGGCCTCAGCAAGGCATCGGTGTCACGGAGTGTGGCAGCTGTGACACCGATTCTCCTGCGTCATGCCCGGACCCACATAAAGATGCCCACCACACGAGACGAGGTCGGCCAGGTCCACCAAGGGTTCCACGCAGTGGCTGGGATCCCCCGGGTGATCGGTGTGGTGGATGGCACCCTCGTTCCCCCGAATAAAATTTCCCGGTGCTGCCAGACCTCGTCCACTAACACGCCCATCTCCTCCGCGGTGAACGCCGGTGCCCGCTTGGTTCGCTTGCTGCTGCTTTCTTCCATTCTCACATGTGTGTTCCTATATCCACGGGGGTATATATGCGCTTGATTACTACTTGGATACACCTGTTGGCACACACTCAACCCCCCCCCCACACACACACACACCCTAATTAGCCTAATTGCACCTGTGTCGGGGGGACCACGGGGCACTATGTGTGACTTATGCGCTGATAAAGAGGTGGGTGATCGATTAGCCTGGCATCGATTGATTCAGTTTCAGCACCACCCTAGTGGACAGCTCCCACTAAGAGCATCTTAAGAAGCTTCTTTGGCTTGATCCTAAGAAGGCAGTTAAGAACGCGTCTGGGAGACACCCGTACCCGTATCTTAGCGCTCCTTCTTAGCCGAACCCTTCTTAAGAGCCTTCTTAAGTCCTTAAGAACGATCAAATCTGGGAAATGCGGCCAATGAAAGTACCCTTCATCAGGCACGATTTCAAGACTGACACCTGG